>PKMM01011582.1:89596-183383 GCA_002933915.1 Eutrema heterophyllum
CTAGAACTCCCCGGGATGAATAACCTTCTATTAAACCACCTAAAAATAAAAATAATAAAATAATAAAAAAAAAACACACGCTCGATAATTGATTATTAAACCGGTCTAGACCGGTAATCAACTTCATCATCTTCACCACCGCCGGTGCAACTACGCCACCACCGGAGCTCACCACCACGATCCAACCACCAATCCACAATCTCGACTCCAAACACCACACACCGTCGAGTCCTCATCACCGTCGAGACTTGACGACAACAACACCGACGATCTTCTCATTGACACCACTCTCCTTCTCCACCTTCCGTCGACTCAGCCGCACAACCCCGAGCGACCACGCACCACATGAAATAAACTAAGGAGAGAGGGGAGTTTCCTTACCGTGACGAAGAGGAGATAGCGCCGAGACTTGGCTCACGGCGACCCACCCACTCGATCTTTCTCTCGATTCCTCCCCACTCCTCTCCCTTGTCTCCCACGCCACACAGCAACACAACTTGACGGCTAGGTTAATGGGAAACTCGGAGACGGCGATGCTTACGCACATATATACATATGTGGAACCAATTTTCCTTATTACACCAAACGGTCCTTCCCGTTTCCTGTTTTCTCAGAATTGACCCCATAACTCCTTAATTGATCAAAATCACCATCCAAAACAACTTTCAATTCGATCAATTTAACCTTTAATTTTTCGAATTCACAAATGGCCCCAAACTTCCAAAATTATCAATTAAACCCAACCGGAAAAATTGATTTACACGAATTTAACCCCCAACTTTTAATTATTCATTTTCAACCCCAAAATTGAATTAGGGATGTTACAATTTGTCTCTTAGTTCATAGAACAGCCAATTTGTTGACCGACTCTATCACAAATCTCTCTTTCCATGCGTCCATTGTTTTCACCGACTTTTGTTTGATTTAACCAAAGATAATTTTCGATTGCAAAGAGAAAGGCGGAGAAACCTATCCCTTTTTGTTGTTTTTTTTTTCTTTTTTGATATTTTTAAAAAGCATACAATTATCCTTTATAAGTGTGTTATCAACAAATCATCTAAAAATACGAACAAAATATATAAAATATTCAGTTATTTATTGCAAACAAATGAAAAGCCACCAAACAATATAAAAATACAAATACACATTAATTTCTATCTATTTTAACTAACAAACAAATTATATACGTTTTTTATGATTTAAAAATATTTTACTACTTTTCATATTAATACTCAACTATTATGTAGCTTACACCTAAAACCACTTAAATTATTTTCATCTCATATAATTTCTTAAAAATTACCTACCAATATAATTTATAGATATTTCACTCTGCGCCGAGGATTACTACCTAATGAATTTTTAAAATTGATATCAACTTTCAAATTTTTAAGATTATAAAACCTAGAGAATTCACTTTTTTTTTTTTGAACAACGATTTCATTAAAACGTTAAAGTGTTACACGCTGTCGGTGAGAAATCTCGGAGGGACTTCTTAGCTAAAGCGTCTGCCAATATATTGGCTGAGCGAGGAATGTAAGAGAAAGAGAAACAACTGAAACAGCTTGTTAAAGTTTGAATATCTTGAAGAATTCCATAAATTTCTTTGAGCTGATCCCTTGTGGATCTTGTGCATCTGATTTGACATCTGATTTGACATGAACATTGTTCCAACCTTTTCCAAGGGCATGAGTCAGGGCTGCACGGATCGACAGCGCTTCAGCCATCAGTGCAGAGGTTACAAAGTCTTCCGATGCGTTCCCTTGATCCAGAATTGTCGAGCTCTGATCCAAAAAAATCCAACCAAGTCCTGCGATTTTTGTTTCCAATTTCCATGCTGCGTCGGTGTGAATGGTAAGGTGACCATTGTCCAGGTGCTGCACAGGTTCTTTGTCGACCAATTTGGTGATGTTATGCTCCTTTTCCTGCGCCATTTGCCAATCTTTAGCATCCACAATTGCTTTAATAACAGTTTCCTCTGCTGAGAAGACTTTGTTTTCAAAGATTCTTTGATTGCGGGCTGACCAAATAGCCCATCATATCCACGGGAAGAGAAGGCCGTTACCGATTCCGGTCGGAGAAAGACATCAAATCTCTGAAGATTCTAAACCCTCCGATAAAGTCCAGCACTAGAGAGACATTTGCTGAAGTTTTCAAAGGAGCTAGCAGCCATACTTGTCTTGCATACGCACAATGAAAGAATAGGTGTACTGCAGTTTCGAGCTCGCCACAATGGATACAAGTAGAAGTAGAGGTTAGACCACTTTTCAACAGGTTTTCCTTTAAATCAATGATTGAATAACACTCGTAACAAATGAAACATAGACTTGCAAAATTTTATAAGGCTAGTTTAGACATTAGCTTAACACGTGTAGTTCACGTGCGGGCTAACCACACGTGCTTGCTCTTGACTTCTTTCTCTCTCTCTTTCGATAACTACTAAAAATCCATCCATGGCCACACAAATAAATGCCACTTCTCCTCCTCCGGCGAATCCTTTCTCCCTCCGTCGTCTCCTCCTTCTCCCTCCGCCGCTCAATGGCTTCCAAATCCATCTCCCCCGATCCAATTAACCCATCAAACACCCGAATCGGGTGGATCGGAACTGGCGTTATGGGCCGATCAATGTGCGGACACTTAATCAGAGCCGGATACTCCGTCACCGTCTTCAATCGCACCATCTCCAAAGCCCAGACTCTCCTCGACATGGGTGCGAAGCTAGCTGACTCGCCAAACTCACTCGCTGCACAATCCGACGTCGTCTTCTCCATCGTCGGTTACCCATCCGATGTCCGCCACGTCCTCCTCGATCCAATCTCCGGCGCTTTGTCCGGTCTAACTCCAGGCGGCGTCCTCGTCGATATGACAACCTCTGAGCCTTCCTTAGCCGATGAGATATCTGAAGCCGCTTCCTCCGCGAACTGCTTCTCGATCGACGCTCCTGTTTCCGGCGGAGATCTCGGTGCTAAGAACGGGAAGCTAGCGATATTCGCCGGAGGGGACGAGACCACCGTGAAACGACTAGATCCGTTGTTTTCTCTGATGGGTAAAGTGAATTTCATGGGAACAAGCGGGAAAGGGCAATTCGCGAAGCTCGCGAATCAGATCACGATCGCTTCGACGATGTTAGGCCTCGTGGAAGGGATGATCTACGCTCACAAAGCCGGGCTCGATGTTAGGAAGTTTCTAGAAGCGATCTCGACCGGAGCTGCAGGTTCAAAGTCGATAGATTTGTATGGAGATCGGATTCTGAAGAGGGATTTCGATCCAGGGTTCTACGTGAACCATTTCGTCAAGGATTTAGGGATTTGTTTGAAGGAATGTCAGAGGATGGGACTTGCTTTGCCTGGATTAGCTCTTGCTCAACAGCTTTACTTGTCTCTCAAGGCACATGGTGAAGGTGATCTCGGGACTCAGGCTCTCATTTTGGCTCTCGAGCGCCTCAACAATGTCTCTGTTCAACCAGTTATGTAAACGTTTCTTGTATCTGTTGGAGTTTTTTTATGTTTGATCTTGAGAAAAGATTCGGAACTTTTGTTGTGTACCCATATGTTGTTAGAGCATGAAAGTCGAGGTTTGGAATGCGTATTGTTGGTTACGCAGGACATTTTGCCTCAGAAAAGCATAGAATTGATCTCAAACTGCAATTTTCAGAATATGTGGTGAATTAGAAGAACTTTGTAGGATAAGCTCTGTGTCAGACTCGTTATAATCCTCCAAGATTCATGTTTGTGTAAGTTGATTTAAGGATAAGAAGAGATTTTTCAGACCTCCGAACGAAGAAACCGACTGTCCAAAACTTGCAGAGGGTTCGGAGAAGACCTAGAGAGTATTAGGGATAAGTCAACAGAGAGCTCTTAACCGCCTCGAGGCAGCTAAGAGAAGGCAAGATGCCAGAAGAGACTTAATCAGAGATCATGTGGCGGCCCCTCCTCGGGCTCAGAGTGAGAGAAGGAGAAACGATCGAAGCAGATCCCCCCAAAGACAGTCCTCTGCTTCTGAGTACTGCTGGAACAGAGACACCAGAGATAACAGAAGCTCACTCCCCTCCCATTATGAACCGGTTCATAGGCGTGCTGAAGACAGAAGCAGAGACCATTCCAGGAATCAGCTAAGTACGATCCGCTTTAGAGGATAGAGACAGCAGACTCCCAAACTATTCTTCCCGTAATAGAAGCTTCTCAGACAAATTCTCGTAGAAGTCCTTCGAGAAGAACGGCTAGGGAGGACACCTCAATCTCAAGCAGTCCATACGCCACCAGCTCAATCTCGTTCAGTTCAGCTTAATCGTTCGAATCAACTTCGGACAGTGAAGAGTAGAAACAAATCGGGACATGAGAATCTCACCAATGCAGCAAAAAACGAGATCTCTCCTAACCACACGCATGTTTCAGAATTGTCTTTGTGGTTCGAAGAGTTGAATCATTTGACGCACATTTTTTATTTTTTTTTCTTTGCTTGGTATATAACTTAATGGTTACCGTTGGATTGATGAGACGAAGTGAAGTGTATCGGATTTTTTAGGTAATCGCCCTGCTCTTCTTCGAAGTTCGAAATAGTGGTTAACCAAAAACCACCACAGTCTCCATGATCCATGTACTTAGTACTTACTGTACAAAAGGGTATGTAACTTATCGGCATCCTTTTGTAGTTCCTCTTGAAGGACGAAAGAGGCAGCGGCTTGGCAATTTTTTGGTCAACTAAACAAGAATGAGCTTAATGTTCCTGAGGTACACTCTATGATTTGAATACAGAAGGTGGACTTTTTACTTGGCAGGGCAAGAGACACATATGAACATATAGTCAAAACAAGAATAGGTTCTCTACCCCCAAGCTCAATCCAAACTTCTTGATTGAATAGGTCCAGACCACATACCACTCCTCGTCAGTACAGCAGGAGGAAAGTGGAGAACACAAATACAAATACTATTTTATTTGAAGTATGAGAAGATTCTGCAGTTGTTAACATCATCATAAACAGAAAAAAGCGTTTTGACATTTCCTTTGAGCTGACAAAATACAACAAGATTGCAGAAATTATTGCACAAGTGTACTAAATCATTGTCTCAATAGAAGGCAAGCACAAAGACCAACACCAGGAAGCAGATTCAATTACTCCAACATCAATTGCAAGAAGAAAATCTGGACTGTCACCGTATTCAACATTTAAAGTTATTGCTTACCAAAGCACACAAGAATGAAGAACAATATTGGAAGACAAACTCTCGCTTAAAAAAGGAGATCATAACAACAAGCTTTTTCCATGCAAAAACAAAGCAGAGACGCATTCAAGGGCTACTCCAAACTAAGCAAGTTAAGAAGATTGCTGCTAATTGCTTCAAAACATCTACAAAAATTGAAGCTCCACCACAGAATGGTCAATCTTTGATGACATCAAGCAATTAGATGATCAATAGTAATAGCAGCACCACACAAAGCATTTATATCTATATAGTTCCTTGTATAGCAAATGATTCTACATATACTCTGTTTTTCAAGTAAAAAGTCAAACGACAGAGCAATATACTACATCGAGGCTTGATTGATGATTCATTACCAATTGTGTAAGCTATATGGGTTGTGTTTCATCAAGATTTGGCCTCACTCTCTATTCTAATGATATAATTTCTTGCAATAAGGACCCCATATAGATTCATAACCATCCTCAAATCAACATCTTATCTTATCTTATTATATAAAGAGAATGTTTCAAACTTGATAAAATTTTGCCACATAATATTAACAATAAATGAAAAAAAATTATAATCCATTTAACTAAGTAACAGTAAAACTAAACTTCCTACAATTATGTTGTCTTTCAGTATTCTTCTCTGATGTGTGTGGAGCAACTTTAGACTCTCACCATGGATTTGTTGCTGCATATGGTAAAGATAGGGATGTCGACTTAGGTGAGCCCCTCTTGATATTCTGTTAATTAGTTTGAAACAACGATTATGCAAAATTCTCACAAGACCTTACGGATCTTTCCTGAAATGCAAACATAGTATGTGATACTAAAGCTGCTTAGGTTGTCTGAACATCTTTATTTAAAGTGAATTCTCTATCCAATGGCAAAACATAAATCTGGTTTAGTATAAAGCAATGATCCTTTAAAATCTGCAGTCGTTAATGAGGATGATCCACGTTTATTTCAGAAATCATCAAAAAAAGGAAAAACAAAAACAAAAAGGAAAGGAAAAAAAGGAAAAAAAAAATCCTCTTTTATAAAATAGAGATGACTTAATTGACAATCAAATCAGAAACCCCCTAAACCTAAAATCTTTTCACAGTCACACGGAAACTCCTCTTTTGTTTCTCCGCCGCTTCTCCATCCTAGCCGACGACGACCCTCGTAAGATCTCTCTTTCTCTCCATATTGTCTCGTTTTTTATTGTTGTTTCTCGTTAGTGAATGGTGATTTGAGTGGAATATTATAACGTCTAGGGTTTCCAAGGAGGCATCATGTCGAGTTACTTTGGCGACGTGCACACGGATCCGGCAAAGTGGAGAGAGGCTATTGAGGGAAAGGAGTGGACCGAAGTGAGCAACTTGGTTGAAGAGATGGCGGGATCAGAGGTTTTGATCAGAGCTCGAGCGCACACGGATCGCCTAACCTCTACCAAATTGTTTGTCATCTTGAGGGAGAGTAGATTCACGGTCCAATGCGTCATAGCTACCAAATCGGAGGAGACCAAAGACATGGTTGAATTTCTCACGAAGCTGACTCGTGAATCCATTGTTGATGCTGTGGGTATGGTCTCTCTCCCTAAGAAGCCTCTCACAGGAACCACGCAGCAGGTTGGTTTCCTTTTCTTCTCCTTCCATTTGTATGATTTATTACATATTAACTTGGATCGATAATGTTGTTGCAGGTTGAAATTCATCTGAGAAAAGTGTACTGCCTCAGCAGATCCTTGCCAATACTACCACTTACTTTCGAGGATGCTTCCCGAAGTGAAGCAGACATCCAACAATCTGAAGAGGTAGCTTAATGTTTAGTTTGAACTGTTATTACAACTGTGCTGTGAGTTCTGATAACTATGCCTCTTTATCTTCTCTTCATAAGAGCTTTATCTTCTGTTCATAAGAGCTGTTGTTTCCATGATTGTTGCAGGATGGCAGACCAGCTGTTCGTGTCCTTCAGGACGTTTGAATAATAGGGTTCTCGATCTCCGAACACTAGCTAATCAAGCCATCTTCAGCATTTATTCCGAAGTTAAATATGTAAGCTCTTGTGTTAATAATTGCTAGCTCATTAGAGCAATGTGTTATATAGAGAAAACTATCCTGATAGTAAGCTTCATCTTTACATGATTTGGTTGGGAATGAAGTTGCTTTCTTCTAACAATTGTGTAGGCATTGCAAGAGTTCTTTCGATCCCAGGGTTTTAAGGGAATCGAGACACCAAAAATTCTGTCTGGTAGTAGTGAAGGTGGTGCAGCTGTATTTAAGTTGGATTACTATGGGCAGCCTGCTTGTCTGGCTCAGTCTCCTCAGCTTCATAAGCAGATGGCAATATGCGCTGACTTTAAGCGTGTCTATGTGCTCGGCCCTGTTTTCAGGGCGGAAAACTCGTCCACTCACCGGCACCTCTGTGAATTCACCGGTTTTGATGTGGAGATGGTGATATACAAGGACTATTCTGAGGTAAGATTGAGATATGATTTCCTCTCAAGTACGTCTATTATGCCACTGGTTCTAACATTTCTTGTTTCTGCAGGTAATGGACAAGGCCGACCAGTCATGTTTGTCTTTGTTCAAAAAATTGGAAGAGAGGTGCCCAAAGGATCTGGAAGCCGTCAGAAAGCAATACCCATTTGAGCCTTTGAAGGTAACCATGCAATATGAGCAAGGAGTATTAGGAAACCGAGTTTTTGTAAACTGAGTTTTTGGATTCTGATAATTTGCAGCTTCTTCCAAAAACATTGACTCTAACTCATGCAGCAGTGGTTCAAATGCTTAAGGTATGGCTTGTCGTTTTTTGCATTTGACTTGATGAGTTATTTGATTGGACTAATAGTTGGTAATAATCGTGATGTGTTGACAGGAAGCTGGTGAGGAGGTTGATCCTCTTGGAGATCTAAACACAGAACTTGAGAAAAAACTTGGCAAGCTCATTCGGGAAAAGTAGTCCACCACTTGTATCTACTCCCGTTTGATATTATTTTCATTCACAAGATGCTGACTTCACTGTTGATTTCGATAAATGGAAACAGGTACAACACTGACTTCTACATAGTGCATCGCTATCCTCTGGCAGTTAGGCCATTCTACACAATGCCTTGTGAAGATGATCCTCGTTACAGCTGCTCCTTCGATGTCTTCTTGAGAGGTAAATCTTTTCTTTTTACACCAATTATGTGTATTATGTTAACTAACAACACATTTGATACTAAATTTGTGTGTTTTTTCCTAGGCGAGGAGATCATATCAGGGGGTCAACGTATACATGACCCAGAGCTCTTGGAGAAACGCGCAAGGGAATGCGGCATTGATGTCGAGACAGAATCCATGTCCACATACATCGATTCATTCAGGTAAATTACACAAACTGGACCAGTTCGGTTCCTAGTAATTGGTTATCTAAGCGACCATGACTACAAATAATGTTTACAGGTACGGTGCACCTCCACACGGTGGATTCGGAATGGGGCTGGAGCGAGTGGTCCAGTTCTTCTGTGGACTGGATAACATCCGCAAAACCTCACTCTTCCCTCGTTACCCTAACAGGCTCGCACCCTAACATGTTTGCTATTTGGTGTATATATACGGTTTAAAAATCCGTAAACCTTTGAACTGATTAATAATTTACATTGGAGATTTTGCCTTTTTTCAACGATTTACTTTATTTTTAGTATTCTGTTCTGGAAGTTCAACAAACTCTCTTGAGTAACTGTGGTTCAAGCATTTGATATCCTGTTATGCGACAGTCACATAAGAAGCAATTCTCTACCAAAAAAATGAAAATTTGAACAACCAGAGGCTAAATTGAGGACAAGACACATCATATAAGTTATAGGGTTATACCTCACCCGATGAGGACAAGCTTCTTTCAAAACTATCCAAAGAGCTACCGTTGAAATTAGGTTGCTTGAGTAGAGCATCTTCTGATGTGAAATCAAAGATCAAAGACATTATTGCTACTGATGGGTCATTAGTACCATCTGTAACAAATAGCAAAAGGAAGAAAGAAATTGACAAGTTTGAAAATATTAAGAAGCACTCGTAGCAACATTCTGAAGCAAAAATAAACACAATGAAGCTTTCAGGGCAGTATGCTTCCGAACCTGGACCTTTGCCCTCCACTGAAAGCATATATTCCAGAAGATCTTGGACCTGCTCTTTGCATGCATCAGGGGTTTCAGTGAATGCTAGTTATAACAAAGAAACATTCGTTAATAAATTCGACATCAAACATTCATTTGGTTCGACATCACTGTTCATTTTTTGTTAAAATCAAAATTTGGAACAGATGAAGAAGAGAGAGATAGAAGGTAGAATAGATTTTAGCATAGAAGAAAGTGTGTGAATGTATTATTTTCTTTTGTAAATCTTATTACCTGTAAATTACAAGACAGGAGACGAACAGATCACGCTCTTCCGGCCTGACCAAAACGCTCTTCGTATGCAAACTGGTGCATGAATGCTTTGTATGACATCTCCTTCTGTTAAACAATTCGTCGAAGGCTCGGAGCAGTTAAGTAAATAGTAATTGTCAAAAAACAAAAAATAAAGTGAAAAACAAAATTAGATCACCAGTGATAGAAAATAAAATAAGATTGAGAATATGGACGTGAAACTAAGAAAAAAAAATGATTGCCAACTACACAAACTATCGGGTATTGTATGGCTACACATCCCAAGTATCGAAATGTAGTTCTAACTACACCAACAAATACTTAATGCATAATGACATGCACGAAAAAAGCAAAAAATATGTTGCAAACCACATTTATGATATTTTTGATAGAATCCATTAATAATTATGGGGTTAAAACTAAAATTTACAAAAAATATGTTGCCAATCTGACCCGAACTAAACCCGACCCGAACCAGATACAAATCCATTAAAATTGACCATTCATAAATTTCTATAAGTTTCTTTAAGTTTTCGGGTCGGAAACTGGATTTTGGTCGAGATTTGTGATTGGGCAATTTTAATGGATTTGTATATGGGTCGGGTCAGGTTTAGTTATCGGGTTTTGTTTACAACATATTTCTTGTAAATTTGAATTTTGACCCTAAAATTAACAGATTTTTTTTTAAAAAAAATACCCCAAATGTGGTTTTCAACCTTCTTTTTTTGTTTTTTCGTGCATTAAGTATTTGTTGTTGTAGTTAAACCTATATCTCGATATTTGGGATGTGTAGCCATGCAATACCCCATAACATGTGCAGTTGGCGATCATTTTTATTCTCCTATTTTTTATATTATTTAATTTCCAATTAAATTTTGTCACATATTTCCAAATATTTAGGTTTTCTTATTTCCTCTATTTGAATTAGGTTTATTTACTATTATTTAGTTACTTATATATCTATTTTTCCCTCAAAGTCTTGACCAGTTAGTTTTCCTCTTAGCAGGCAGTTCAATATCGGAACCTACATCTCCTACACAAGTGCACTCACCCTAGATTCCTCCCCCGAGAAGCACAAGAGAACCCATGGACCCTCCATCTCTTGCAGCACGCTGGACTATCTCTGTTTTGTCTCTCTTACGAGTATGGGACTCGGGAGAAGAAGCTTCAAAAGGTTTACCTCTTAAATGACAATGAAGATGCACTCTTAGCTACTGTAAGTAGATTCTCCATTGTGAGTAGATCCCTCTGTCTCACAGATTAGTTTTAAAAAAAGCGTTAACAGATTTTCATATATTTACAGGTTCATTTTCAGAAGCAGAACCTCTTTGAAGAAGAAGAGGAGCCCAAAGTGCTTCCTCAGGGGAAGAAAACACGGAAGAAGCAGGACCGTCACAAGAAGAATCCTGTTCCAACAGAGAATGGTAAGTGATGGAATTTTGTTTCAAGTTTTTTTTTGTTATTCACAGTTTGATCAGCATTTAACTTGGTCCCTTAACAGAAAATGAGCAAGGAACTACTGATGCACTCACGGATGTAGAGAGGGAAGAAACTAATCCACCAGAGGAAACATGATCCAATTTTCCAAACCAAGGACCATGTCCATTTTGCACTCACCAGATTGTATAGTTTTCATTTCATTTTTGGAGCATCACTCTTGGAGGTATATTCTCTCTATTGATTGTTAAAAATGGGTTCACTCAAAGTTCTTGTCTTCTCCCCTGAAACCACACGTGAAAACATAAACCACGAGTACCCTTTTTTGAAAATACAGGATTGACAAGTTCATGCAAGAAGCCCTCTTAGTTATTTTTTTTTTACTTTTAAAAGCTCAATGAGATGAATCAGTTGGGATGAAAAGTGTAATGGTGTTACAGTTTTGAAAACATTGATGATTGGTATATTACCTTGATCTCAATAAAACCATGACATCCCTATATGTATGTTCTCTGCCTTTGACATTGTCTTCTTCTTCATCGGACGCCTTGTCTGATTTCGAATCATATCTATGAGAGATTTGTTTGTGATAGTTGCATAACTTAGCCCATTTTAGCATACATTTTAGTTAGCATTTTGTGACTTTTTGCATTCATTTCATTGTTTTTGGTCTATTGCATCTATTTTAGAGTTAGTAAGTCTAAGGTTAGTTCTTGCATATGTTTGTGTGCTATGGAGTATTTTAGGTACCATTTGGAGCTTATGGAAGCATTTTGGAGCTTGGAGGAAGATCATGGGGCAAAAGGAACCAGTTTGGAGCAAGAGCTATGCCCAAAGATCAAGACAAATGCAGAGGCCATCCGACGACTTTAAAGATCAGCTCAGAAGAAGACCTTGCGCTCAGATTCAGCCTTGGAACACTTGATAAAAGTTGTAGGGAATTGAGTCATCTTTCCAACGGAGGTTGTTTAATCACGTTCTGAGCCTTATTGCAGAAGTCATCGTCATTTCACTGAGCATACGTCTGTCTGGCGCGACATGGACTCAAACAGAAGTCACATCGGGATGGTGCATCGGGGTGATGCATACCAATATGGATTCCCAGAAAACACAGGAGAATCCTCGGGATGGTGCATCGGGGTGAGGCACACCGATGTGAGTTCCTCATGAGCAAAAATGTAGAGTCCGTCCAAAGCGCTTTAAAGATCGACTCATATGAAGGGTTTTCGTTTGGATTTAGCTTATGTGATCTTCATGAAAGTCGTAGATAATTGAGTTAGCTTTCGTTTGGAGGTGGTTTAAAGTCATTCCGAGCAGCGGTTTAAGATATACGACAAAATTAGTAAGCACATGTCGGTCTGGCGCGCAGACGGAGCAAAACCAGAAACCCACATCGGGATGGTGCATCGGGGTGATGCATACCGATGTGGACTCCGACCCACTTTGCTATTTAGGCTAAAAACCTCATTATTTGTGGGGATATCTCATTTTTAGCTTGTAAAAACACATTTCTTAGAGAGAGTTTGGAGATTTTGAAGAGATACTTTGTTTTTAATGCAAGTTCTTGTTTGTTTTCATCTATCTATCTATTTCTAATCATCTAACCATGAATCTAAACACCTCCTACATAGGATTTGTTGAGATTATCATGGTTTGTGAGTAGTTTCTTTAGAACTTTGGGTATGGTAGATTAGATGTTTTCTGGCTAAGTCATGATGCTTAGGACTTAGTTTATGAAGAATCCTTACTTGTTAGGTGTGATTAATGCTAGATTAGCCTTGAAAAAGTTGATTTAGAACTTAAGGAATTTCACGCCCGGAATATGTTCGATGAAATTCCTCAACCAAACTTAGCAAGTGTTTTACATTCCTAGCCTATGGAAATGGATGTCTAGGGTGTTTAATGGCTATTTAGACTTGAGATTAATGCTTGTTGATCATTTAATTGCAAATGGAAGTGTGCTCTCAATTAAGTGATTAGTGAAGTGATTATTGTCATGGAAGTGGATTAGTTTAAATTAGTGATCTAAGGCCTAAGGATTAGCATTGTTTGATTGTTTGAGTATCAAGTCGATTACCATTACCCGAAGTTCGTTTGCTTTATCTTGTTTAAATCGTTTTCGTTTCATTTCGGTTCAAAACTTGTTAGTCTTTTATTTACCTTTGTTATATGCTTGGTTATTTATTATCTTGTCTTTAAATTGATTAGGATCATTAGAAAACATTTATTCGATTAGTTTAGATTAAGAAGTGTCTCGTATTCTCTGTGTGTTGTTCTCGTGCCTCCTTATGGATTTGATCCCTAAGTGCTACAATGACATACCATTAAATTGTGGTATTGTGCACAATGGGTTAATTGTGCGAGCCGTAAAAAGTTCACTGTCAGTTTGCTAGGATTTTCAACCCGTTTTTGATATCCAAGTTATTTTCACCGATCACAAGATCACCATTTTGATGGTTGAGGACGACTACAATGTGGAGAAACAGATATTGTTCATTCTCATCTAAAACCGACTCTTAGTACTTCTTCAATACCTTGCTGATCAAGAATAGTTACTAGCTTGCATATTACATCTTTTCACTCCTCATTCTTCCCACGTAAATACGAACCCGCCACACGAAGACCCAACAGAAGGTTACCACAAAGCTCTATTACTCTTTCATCAAGCTCTTCAAAACAATGATGTAGAGAGCTCTGTCTAAAAGCGTATCTACATAAGATTTTACAAGATTCTTCTCTCGTTGGAAAATCCACATGGTATGTATTACTGATACCATGTTGCTGCAAAAGTTCTTGATCTTATGTGGTTACAGCAATCATGTTTCCATAACCAAATCACTAGTTTCATGGGCCAAAGCCTCTGATTGCTTTAGATCATTAACATCATCAAGAATGATAAGTACTTTTTGATTGCATAGCCTTTCATGTATTGCACCTAAATGACAAATCTTGATAACGTTTTGGTTTAAAATCTTTGAAAGAAGTCGCTTTCGTAGACATAGCTTCGAACCATAGTCGTCATAGAATCCTCTAAAATAGCATGAAGTGTATTTGAAAGGGAGATCTGATTAGAAAAAAAACAAAAATCTCCAATACACGTTCCACTCATGAGAGATAATTTCAAAGAGAAAACTTAAAACCCTAATTTCAAAGATTTTAAACCAAAACGTTATCAAGATTTGCCATTTAGGTGCAATACATGAAAGGCTATGCGATCAAAAAGTATTTATCATTCTTGGTGGTGTTAATGATCTAAAGCAATTAGAGGCTTTGGCCCATCAAACTAGGTGGTTTGGTTATGGAAGTAGGATTATTGTAACCACATGAGATCAAGAACTTTTGCAGCAACATGGTATCGATAATACATACCATGTGGATTTTCCAACGAGAGAAGAATCTCGTAAGATCTTATGTAGATACGCTTTTAGACAGAGCTCTCTACATCATTGTTTTGAAGAGCTTGACGAAAGAGTAACAAAGCTTTATGGTAACCTTCCGTTGGGTTTCCGTGTGGCGGGTTCGTGTTTACGTGGGAAGAATGAGGAGTGAAAATATGTAATATGCAGGCTCATGCTAGTAACTATTCTTGATCATCAAGGTATTGAAGAAGTACTAAGAGTCGGTTTTACATGAGAATGAGCAATCTCTGTTTCTCCACATTGCAATCTTCCTCAACCATCAAAATGGTGATCCTGTGATCGCTGACAATAACTTGGATATCAAAAACGGGTTGAAAATCCTAGCAAACAAATCTTCTCATATATATATATCGATGGAGAAATAGTGGTGCATAGTTTTTGAACCAAAAAAAAAATAGTGGTGCACAGTTTTGAAAAAGTTTAATGATGTAACAATTTTGAAAAAGAAGACAATGTTGAAGGCAGATGACATAAATATAGTGATGTTATGGTTTATTGAGATCAATGTAATAAACCAATTATCAATGTTTTCAAAACTAACCTCATTACACTTTTCATCCCAGCAGATCCTTCTCATTGAGCTTTTAAAAAAGTTTTTTATTTTTTAAAACTAAGAGGGATCCTTGTATGGAAGAAAAGATGCCTACATATTATGTATATTTCAGAAAGAAATTATAACTTTCTTTTCTTTCAGAAAAAAAATTGTAGCAAAAGAATATATTTGGAATATTTTTTGTCAATCAATAAATAAAATTAGTGAGTTAAATCCATAATTTTGACAAATGTAGGGTATAACTACAAATCCTCTATAATTAAGTAGAAAGTGAATATATTTGGAATATTTTGTTGGGAGTAAAAAAGGAGTGGGGTTGGGGAAGAACTCAACTCCATTATGTTATTCTATTTTGAAGTGAAAAATGGAATAATGGGTTGAAGATGCTCCAAGGTCAAAACAAACTCATGACTTGTTATATTCACATGTGATAGGTGAAAGCGATTAGTCACTACTCGTTGGGAAGACAAAGGTATGAGACGTCTTGACAACCATGCATCATCAGATATGCCAAAACAAGCATGTACGCTGCATCAATTTAGTGCACTGGGATAGCTTTGTCTACCAACTGGTTGGTACGACAAAAAAGTAGATGAAAAGCACTCGAGTATCTCGTACAAACCCGACGCAGAGATCCGACACCCGACTCGATAACCGGACACGTGAACTGGCATCCTAGTCCGGGCTAGGTAATATAAATATACATAATTTCCTAAGTATTCTTGAGTTTTAGTCTCTTATCTCTTCATCTCTCAAACACTTAGCCATTCCTTGACCTCCAAAACCTAGTCTCATCCACTTTCTGGCCATTTTCTGGCCATCTCTATTCTTAGCCAATTACTTTTTCACTCTCTTTTACATTAAAGTGATTCTTGAATCGACTGATCTTTTGCGGATCTATCCTTTTTTTGGGACCTAAAGTTACTTGACTTTTCTTTCCTTGTCTTCCGATTCTTTCTGGTTTTCGATAACTCAAACCGTGATCTTTTTGTTTTTTTACTTACTGACTTGGGCGTTGGAGAATCTTCAGAAAACATCATTCCATCATATTTTCCGGATTTCGACGTGTTTATTCATCTTGTAGGCAATTTGCCCCCTAAAAAACGAAAAATCCCCGAAACATTTTGTATAGAAACGTCCATGTTTCTGTTACACTGAATTTTCTGTAAGATAATTACAATGGACAAAATATTTTGATTTAGACACACAAATAACCATATTAAATCAACTTTAACCTTCAAACAACCTTGATTAAATGTTTCATTTATATTTGTAAAGCAACATAAAAAAAACACCATGAATCATTTTCATATCAGCACGTACAACAATTTTGTCTCTCTCTCTACCCTCTTCTTAAATATAAACTGTTATAAGAGAAAAAATCACATGAGTTTGTCTCGTCAGTTCTTAAATCTTAACCAAAGGCCAAAAAGACTCTGAGTTGAATGTGTTAGGTAGAGCTATGGGCCCTTTATTATTACCGGATTAAAAGATATATATATAATTTTTTTTTTATGTGAATTATTATTTTTTACGTATAATTAGTTTTTGTTTTCTTAAATTATTTTCTTCTAGCTTAAAAAAGAAGATTCTTATTAATGCTTTGTTGACAAAATAAATATAAATAAATAAAACAACAAAAAAATAGAAGATGCTTTCCTTTTGGAGCTTTATGCAACGTTCTGTGGGTTTTAAAGTTTTTTTGGTATAATCTTTTTTTTGTGACACATACCGAAGAAGAAGAAGAGACTGAAACATTTTCCACCACCGCCACTCTCTCTCTCTCTCTTCTCTTTTCCGCCGCCGCAACGGCCATAGGGTTCCGACCACTCGAGGGTGAACTCTTTGTCGGTTTCAGAAGCTCCGAATAAGTTGAAACTCGATTTCTTCAGATCTCCATTTGCCTAAATCGCATGTCAAAAACTTCTTTAATAGTTTGAAGAAACGGACGAACACAGCTCCTCCAGCTTCGTTTCTCACTTCCTGATTCGTTTCCAGAAGCTACATTTTCTCCGATGTAAGCTTAATCGAACTTTCCGACATCAAAATCATCTTCGTCTTGTCTGTGTCTCCTTGACTTTGGGATTATATGTTTTGGTGCTAATTTCAAAAGTAGATTAATGTGATTTTTTTTGAAATTATAGAGTAATTTCTTTGCTATTTTGTCTTCGATTTTGTGTGTCGGCAAGATTACTTTACCTTGTTGTCTTTCCTAATTTAGTAAGATACTTTTTGGACGATGCATCTCAGAGTTTTTGCAGAAGACCTTATCGTTTTTACTCATTCAGGAAAATTTCCCACATGTTTCTTTGTCGTTTCCTTCTTTTTAAAATCTTTCTTAGGAATTATCAGATTTAACATGAATTTATTAGGGTTTTTCGGATCTGGTTTGCTAAAATTCTGAAACATGAGCTCTTGAAGAGTTAAGGTTATGTTGTGTTTTTGTTATTTGATAGATACCAAGTTTGATTTTGAGAACATATCTCACTTAACTCTTTGCTCATTTTGTTTATGGAAATGGTTGATTTGTATTTTACACACACATTGTGAATAATTTTATAGATTGCTATGGACCGACGAAGTTGGCCGTGGAAGAAAAAGTCATCTGATAAACCAACCTTAGTGCTTGAATCTGCAGCTGATGCTTCTCATTCTCAGGTTGAAAAGGTAAAATTACTCTGCCATTTTTGCTCATATTACTTTTGATGAAACTTCTATTTGTTGAATTGGTTATATATATTTTGGAAGCAGGATGTTGTTAAGAAGCCAAAGTATGTACAAATTTCTGTGGAGCAGTATACGCATCTCACAGGTTTGGAAGAACAAATAAAGACATACGATGTTCAAATCAAATCTTGTGAGAGTCAAGTTGAAGCTTATGAGGAGAAAGTTAAAAGTTTTGAAGAACAGATTGAGGCGTATGATGAGCAGGTTCAGAGTTATGCTGAACAGGTGCAGAGACTGAATGAGGATAAGGAGGACTTGAATGAAAAACTTTCTGCTGCTAATGAGGAAATAACTACCAAAGAGACTTTAGTGAAGCAGCACTCTAAGGTTGCTGAAGATGCTGTCTCGGGTATTCTACAAAACGTTTTTCTTACTTCCACTTAATGTTTTAAGCTGCAATTTAGACTCAAGTTTTATAGCCTTTTGTTGGTGCAGGTTGGGAAAAAGCTGATGCTGAAGCTTTGACATTGAAAAACACACTGGAATCTGTTACTCTCTCGAAACTCACAGCTGAAGATCGTGCAGCTCATTTAGATGGTGCATTGAAAGAGTGTATGCGGCAGATACGGAACTTGAAGAAAGACCATGAAGTGAAATTGCATGATGTTGCTTTAACCAAGACCAAGCAGATTGAGAAAATAACAATGGAGTTTGAAAAGAGGATCTCTGACTATGAACAGGAGCTACTAAGGTCTGCAGCGGATAGCGATGCCTTGTCCAGAACTTTACAAGAGCGGTCCAACATGCTAGTGAAAATCAGTGAGGAGAAGTCACGAGCTGATGCCGAAATCGAGACCCTCAAGAGCAATCTAGAAATGTGCGAAAGAGAAATAAAATCTCTCAAGTACGAAGTCCATGTAGTTTCTAAAGAGCTCGAGATACGCAACGAAGAGAAGAACATGTGTATTAGATCTGCAGAAGTTGCCAACAAGCAACACCTGGAAGGGGTGAAGAAAATAGCTAAGTTGGAAGCAGAATGCCAGAGACTAAGAAGTCTTGTGAGGAAAAAGCTGCCAGGACCAGCTGCTCTTGCTCAAATGAAGCTTGAGGTTGAGAACTTAGGCAGGGATAACGGAGATGCCCGACTAAAGAGATCTCCCAGCAAGGCTTCTAGTCCGTGCAAGTCGCCAAGGGGTTATTCATCTTCTGGTTCTGACTTTTCTCTCGATAATTCACAGAAATTCCAGAAAGAAAATGAGTTTCTAACAGAACGTTTACTTGCGATGGAAGAAGAGACAAAAATGCTGAAAGAAGCCTTGGCAAAGCGCAATAGTGAGTTGCTGGAGTCACGGAATCTTTGTGCTCAGAGCACTAGTAAGCTTCAAAGCTTGGAAGCTCAAGTTCAGCAAAATAATTCTCAAAAGTCCTCACTTGCAGTGTGTCCAAATCTGAGTACGAGCAATCCATCAAGTTCAATCTCTGTTTCTGAAGATGGGAATGATGATTCTGGAAGTTGCTGTGAATCTTTGTCAACAACTCCATCACAACAGACCAAGAAAGATAAGGAGATGGTGGCACTGGAAAGAGTTGAAAGTGTTAGTAGTCATGTGGAGCTTATGGATGATTTTCTTGAAATGGAGAAGTTAGCTTGTTTGCCAAACCAATCTAGCGGGAATGGTAGTATGGATTCCAAAGATTGTTCAGGTGATCAAAAGTCAGAACTGGTGAATGTTGAGGCTCATACCGAACTTGAGGACCCCGATAGAGGTTGTCCGGCAGTGATGGTATTCAGATCCAGATTATCAAAGGTTCTTGAATCTGTATCTGCTGATGCTGACCTAAGAAAGATTGTGGGAGATATAGAATGCATTTTGCAAGATGTGAATGCTTGTCTGGACCAGGACAAGCCTTCTGATGTGCAGGTGCATTCTGAAGAAGAGGCTGCTTTATGTCCAGAACATATCTTGTTGGATAATTGTCATTTGGAAGAACAAAAGCTGCAGAGCGTCCACCAAGATTTAAAAACTGCTGTTTCTCGGATTCATGATTTTGTTTTGTTGCTAAGAAAAGAGGTAAGGGTAGGTCAGGACACTGCTATTGAGGGAAATGGTTTTGTTGAACTGATCGAGGGCTTTTCCATCACATTCGACAATGTTTTAAGTGGTGAGAAAAATTTGGACGATTTTGTTTCGGAGCTTGCTAATGTCTTCAACGAGGCCATGGAGCTAAAGGTAAATTTTAGGGGTCTTGCTTCTTCCGAGGTTGAAATTGTTAGTCCAGATTGCATAGACAAGGTTGCATTACCCGAGAGCAGGGCTGTAGATAAAGATTCATCCAAAGAAATATATCAAAATGGATGTGTCCACAACGAGGCAGGGGTTCCATGTGATGAAAACAGAGTTTTGGGGTATGAACCAGACTCCAAATTACAGGAAATAGAAGAACTGAAATCAGAAAAGGAAAAACTGGCAGTGGATATCGAGGAGCTGAAATTTCAGTTACAAGAATCTGAGCAGCTGTTAGCTGACATAGGATCACAGTTGGATTCTGCTCAGAGGTCAAACAGCTTGGCGGATACACAACTCAGATGTATGACTGAGTCATATAGATCACTTGAAACACGTGCAGCTGATTTAGAGATCGATGTGAACAAGCTTAAGCAAAAGGTACGGAATTTAGAGAATGAGCTTGAAGATGAAAAACGCAACCACCAAGAAGCTATTGTGAGGTGTCATGAACTCGAAGAACATATTCAACGGTGAGTAGACCTTGAATGTTCCCATTTCCTGCACTTCCAATGATCCAGTTTAGTGTTAAGTAGCCTGGATGTTTACTTACTGTTTACGCGTATATATTTTCACTTTTTCCTAGAAACGGAAACACTTCTCTGGTTGCTGAGGATGAGGAAGAAGGTGATATCAAGAGCAAACAGGTAATGTTTCCGCAATGCTTCTCAGACTCTTATTTCAATGCCAATCGCGTTTTGCCTCTAATATTTCAGCATTTCTGATATAAAATTTGACTGCTTTTCTGCATTTCAATTCAGAACTCTTGATTCTTGATCCAAGTGGATTTGAAAAGAAACTCATTGCTCATATGTCCTCCTCTTATTTAATGCATTGTTCACAACACTACATGCAATCAGTTTAGGTGCATATACACATTTAATCACACAGACACAAAAACAAACACAAGCATACACATCTATAGACTCTGCACGCGTTGATTCATGAATCCTTAGGACTTTGAAGGTTTGAGTAAAAGAGAGAGAGGAAACAAAAAAAGAAGAAAACTAACATGAAAATATGTACAGGAGAGAGAGTTAGCATCAGCAGCAGAGAAGTTAGCGGAGTGTCAAGAAACCATATTTGTGTTGGGGAAGCAGCTGAAGTCATTACGGCCAAAGCCTGAACAAATGAGGTCACCACAAAGTGAGTCCTATTCTGAGGATGAACTAGGCACCAAGAACTACGCCGTAGACGAAGCTGACTCTTTGATTAACGAGGTCCCTAGATTTATGGAGTCTCCAAAATATCCTTCTGACTCGGAGACTAGCGATTTGATGACATCGCCAACACGAGTGGGTTCAAGGCTCTCGAGGTCAGGTTCATCTGGCAATCCGACCCCCGAGAAACCCTCCAGAGGAATCAGCAGGTTCTTCTCCTCCAAATCCGGATATTAGCCTTTGAAATAAAAGAGAGAAGAAGCTGTGTATGTGTACATGATGATATGTGATCAAATAACTCGAGAGTACTTTCGTGTTTTGGGCTCTTTTTGTCAGTTTTTACATTACTAGAGGTAATTAGTTACCTCCTTATCCAACGACGTGTGCATTTTAATGTTGATGTTCTGTTGTTATTGAATTAATCAAAGATGTATGTGACATTGCACTCACTTAACAATAATTTTATATTTCACTAACAAAACAAAAAGGTCGTTCGAAAAAGTTATGAAATATCCGTAACCAAAGTGGAAAGTGGAAGCGTGTTGAGAGACCTGTGAACTAATGATCAAAGCATGATTTTTGCACTCTTTTTTTTTTGTTTGACGTTGATTTTTGCACTTTTGTTTTCTGAAGATGAGATTTTGGAAGTAAACACTTGATCTCTTGGTGGATGTGTGTTAACATTTTCAATTATTTCTAAAGATTGAGAATTTTTTCAATGTATATCATTAAAACATGAACATTTTTGGAATCTGTTTCTAAACACTTTTTTTTTTTTTTTTAAATAAATTAAACATGTTGCCAAACATTTATAAATCTATTATAAATTTAAAAATTATAAATTAAACATATTTGAATCAATAACACTTAAATTAGTTCTTATTCCTCATTTCACATTTTATATATTACAAAAAATTTTATCCCGTGCGGACACACGAGTTTAGAATCAAAGAGATCAAGTAGTTATTTCTCTATTTTAAACCGAATAAATAATTAAAAAAATAATATTTGAGACGATTTTGACATATATTCTCTAACTAGATCAATGAGTTAACTAGTTAAATTATAAATACACCCTTGTAAAAATTTATTTATATATTATAGCAATTGTTTATTCTTAAAGTCATAGTTTAATTTTGCAGAAAAATAATAAATTAATTTAAATAATTTACCTCCGGTCAAAAGTATTTATTACAAAGACCAAAAAATGTTCTCCACGCTTCCATAAAAGTTAGATGATTATATTTTTTTCTACGATCCAGAGGTAAGAATGCACTGGCACTTCTTCTTCTCGTGCCCGCCTACAACGTACAAGCATATGGACACGGATCCGACAAAATGGACAGCAAACTCGTGCATGTTGTGTCAAATATGGGCTTATGGGCTTTCAACTCAAAACCAATTGGTAATGAGTGAATTGGCTTATATACTGGTGTTGGTCCTTTTATATTTCCGATGTGAGATCCTAACACGTCTCCTCGAGATGATGGCTTTTATCGGCCCATCTCAAACCGAATCCCACTTTAGGATCGGTAATAAACCCTTTTTGGACCACCCTACTTCGGTCAACAAACGAGGCTCTGATACCATGTCAAATATGGGCTTATGGGTTTCCAAACTCAAAACCAATTGGCAATGAATGGATTGGCCAATATTCCTTATATACTAGTGTTGGTCCTTTTATATTTCCGATGTGGGATCCTAACATGTTGTTTAAGGTTGATGGTTACGATCTCGATACCACTATTTTGAGCATGCGATTCACTGCTCCATGCTTCTGATAAGCATCAAGAGAAAGAAAAAAAAAAAAAAAAAAGAAAATTTGGATCATTTACCTTTTTCAACACGCCGGCTTGTCTCCATATTGCCTCTCGTACACCACGAGAATTTACGAGCCTAAGCTGATGTGATTCTTGTAGATTTCCAGAACGATAAGATTCTTTCTCTAGGCTAATGCAGTTCATCACCGCAACTTTCAGAGGATATCAAAGGGGTGGTGGCCCAGTGGTCGTATACATATATGGACCGTAATTTAGGAATTAACTAAAGACTAAACCTTTTAGAGAGTACAAGTGAAATTTTCGTGTAATCAGTGAAAATTGGATACAATATTTGTAACAACTAATCTTGAAATTTAAGAAGCTTGGTACATATTCGCACAGCTCGCTGGTTGGATCAGGAAGCTGCATCAGATCGCATCAAGAAGCTTAGTTGCTGACGTAGACGCGGGAGATGGCAGATCAGGAGCGGATGATGTGATGAGGCAAGTGGCGTGAGCTGACTTGGCAAAGAAATAAAGGCGTGGGTTGTTGTGGAGATTTAGTGAATATTATCCACAACAAACAAGGAATGGATAAGCTTGAAGAGCAAGGAATATCCATAAGTGCTGATTTTCGAAGATTCTAGGTTGTAGGGTTTTCGGGTGAGTATAAATATTCTAGAGAGGCCATGAGCCGCGTGTAAGCACTCTAGAATATTGTTGTAAGGTTGTAAACTTTGAAGCAAAAAAAAAAGTTTAAAAGGTGAGTGTTGATTAACTTTCTTTGTGTTTCACGGTTGGGTGAATAGGATCAAAGGAGAGTTAGACTTAGATTTGTTCTTAGTCGAGTTTGATCTATTGGGTAGAATAGCTTGAGTAACTTCCGAGATAAAGGAGATCCTTGTAAAAGGTTTTTATCAATATAAATAAATATACAAGCGTTTGACTTGGCGCGTTCCAAGTCAAAGTCCTGTTGTTGTGCACCTCTATACTTCTACAACATCAACTCTAAAGGAAGAATATCAGCAGAAAATACTGATAAAAAAATCATTAATCAATAGCCAAAATCGTATAAACCTTAAAGAAATATATTTAACATTTGATTTGCATTCATCATAACGCGAAGACATTTTGGTATAGACTACTGAGTGTGAAACATTCTAAAACCAAACTTGTCTCTACTTTGGTATTTGTTGAAAAGACATTCTGGTATACGTTAATGAATTTGAAGCCTTTTTCTCTAAAAAAGATCATTCATACAAACATGAAATCAAAGTTTTGTTGCTTTTAAACACACAAAATTTTACTCGAAATAGCTAACTTTTCCAATATTACAAAAAAAAAATTTGATAGTTTTTCCAATAGCCGTTAACTTTCTCCTTTACGCATTAAAGGAAGGAGTCGTGATCCTCTTCGCGTTCAACTTGACAGAAAGGGTTCGATGCCGATATTGATCTATACGCCATTACCCGAAAAGATATGCATATTGATCATTCGTTTTCATCTATGCCTCTGGACGGATCTATATTGTATTCCATGAACCGCCAAGTGTTAGGAAGTTGAATTTTTAGATTTCTGACAGGTGAGGTACATGATACATCTATCAGAAATTCGGCACAGGAAATCCGTCAAAATCTGTCGGAGATACTGATAAGATATCTTTTTAAAAAAGGTAACATTATAACTAAACATACAAACTTTGTATAGTCTTTAAAATTCAAACAAACATAAACACATCTCCGATGGAAAATTCATCGGAAATTTATAGCCATTACAAACAGACCGGTTTTCAATGAATTTATTTAATTTACTCAACTTTTTTAGTGACATATTTCCAACGGATTGAAAATTCGGACGGATACACTTGTATTTTTCGTGTAGTGCCATCATTTTTTTAATGTACTCAATCAGAGAAACTATATGAAGTTTCCGTGCCTTTTTCAGAACATGATATATATTGACACTTGAACAATTCGGTTAACGAGACACACGAATTTTATGCCAATACTCACTGACCCCACCTATAGTTCAATCATATAAACTACTAGCCGTTAAACCTATCGGGCTGAAATATTTTCTAACTCGACCCATTAAAAGTGTTGCTTGGGATCCAAGTAACCACCGTATTCAAGGATCAAGGTGGCCGTCAATGCCATCGGAAATCCGAAGTTGATATGATATCCGGCCTCATACATTCCTTTAGATAAGTCGATCGATGCTTGCTTCACTTCCACGAGATCGTGTTCCCTAGTAGCTTTCCAGCTTTGCAAACATAAGAAGAGGCAATAAATCTCAGATAACTAATTTTTTACTTTGCAACCCTCTGTTTGTTTCTAGCATGATTCTGATGGATGTTTCTAAAGTTAACCGTAGCCCGGGAAGTTTAATACAAAATTATCTATCTTTCTCTTTTTTGTTTCTCTCTGAGAGTAGATGAAAGAAACTAAGATGGAACGCAAAAAGAGAGATGGTTACATTTCTGGACATCAAACACGTGGAGAGTGGATCAAAGAGCGTGAATGTAATGAGGGTTTAGGATTTGAAGTCCAACTAATACACAAATCAGGTGGTTCGGATCGGAATTGATGCTTTATTTCTTTTTTTTTTTTGGCAAAATATTAAATATTATACCATTTTTGATTTTTGACCGAAGTTACAAAAATAACAAAGAAGAGAGAAAGACCAAAAAGAAAAAAAATTATAATAACTACAACTAAAAACTCGAACCAGACGAACGATCTAGATAACGAAAGTTAGCATTAGCAAGACAGAAGGCAAACGCCAATAAAGGAATCCGCTCGGACCGTAAGACGTAGCAGACAGACATAAGCTGTAACCGAAGTTGCCGCGAGCGACCGTGAATCTATTGGCCAGTCCTCAAACCTTAGAGAATGGTGCCTACAACTTCTCCGAGACAAGCTGCAGTAAGACCTGCAACGAACTAGAAAGGATTGTAATTGAAGTTGCCACGACCGACCGTCAAGGCCAGCCCTCAAACCTCAGATCGAACGGTGCCTACAACTTCTCCGAGAACAAAACCACATAACAAAACCGATGGCTCGCTTGCAAAAACCACTTGCATCCAAAACTGCCAAAACAACCGCCACTAATTAAAGAACGCTACATCGGCAAGAGCTCCAAGTCGGAACTAAACACACATCACGGCGAAGCAAAAGAGCCATCGGAGACCAATACCTGAGAAGAAAACCGAGCAACCACCACGCCGAACAGAGCAAAGAACACCGTCACAACGCAGAGAGCCTCTCACTGCCACCAAGAAAAGCTTGCTCAGAGCCGCAGGGAAGAGCCACCGTCCTGCAAACGCCACTGATGCTTTATTTCTGTTTGATCATGTAACAAATATCCCCAAGTAGGCATGGACATTCAGCCCAAATGGAATGGAACCGAACCGACAAAACCGAACTTTTTGGTTTTCGGTTTCAATTCGGTTTTGAGCTGCAAACCAACCAGCACCTTTCCGAATTTACTTTGCTTCTCGTTTCAGTTCGAAACTTCCAGACGAATCTTCTTCGTTTTTTTTTTTAATAAATAGTTCTGTTTTCCTTAGCCGGATTTTAACCAAAATAACCCAAGTGTCAGATAGATTAATCTCGAAACTTCATTATTAACAGATGTGTGCATTGTGCATGTTGTTGTCGATGAGGTTTGACATCTAAAGGCCAAAATGTATTGTTATATATTTTATTAAAAATACAAGTTTTATCTCATAAATCGTCCAGCCATACAACTTGACATAAGAATGTGGCATCTTTTATTAAAACAAGAGAGAAAAAAAAAAAGAGAAGAAGCAAAACTATAAGGATTCAGGCTCAAAGGCGTAGTAAAAAGTAACATGTAAATTTGTATCATTCATCCTCCTCCAGAAATTGGAGTTTAATGTTTCAATGACTTCATATTCTCAGCAAAAGTTGTTCCATAAATCCGTGAGGCTCACTTCTGCATCTGATTCGAACCAGTAATCTGTTTTTAACTGCAATACACAAACAAAACTTTAATCTTAAAATCACAACATACGAACACGAGAGACTGATAAAAAAACCCCGTATATGTGGATGATCTATACTCACATCAGTATCTGAAGTTACTATTTTCAAGGAAGGAGTGTCCACTCCAGATGCGGCATTTTGATCAGACTCACTTGTTTCCACACTGTCTCCTTTGTATTTGCTGCAACCATGTTTGTTCCAAGATCAGTATAGAGAAGAACAAACAAACACAGAGAGATTGCACAAGTACCTTAAAAGGTAGACATCAATCGGTCCCATCCTACTCCTAATCACCATCCGGTATTGTCTTTGCGGAAAACTCATCACCTAAACCGTAACAAAAACAGCTGCTTCACTTTGTGGACACATTATATTACACTAAATGAAAGCATGAAAAAAAACCCTCACCTCATCAGGATCTGGAACTTCGATGTAACTAGCTGTAGGAGCTTTAATTGCCAGTAGTGTCTGGTTCTGTATCAAGAACCACCGGATTAGTATGAGTCAAAATAATTACAGAAAACATTAGATGATTTTTCAAGAGCTAGTTGGGGAGGACCTGAAAGCGTGGGAGGCTCGTTATATCTTCCTCCGTCATAAACATGTACCTGTTTATTTCCATCAATGAACTTAGCAAAGTTCTCGAGTAATATAAAAGATGAGACTCGAATTAACTGGCGAAAACCTTCTACAATATTCATCTTCCTCCAAGGATCTCAAAGCTTCTTGTCTTTCCCTGGGAATATATAACATGAAGACATCTTAAACTATGTGGGGAAGGCACAATAATGGATAAGTCTCCAAATAAATATAAGAAGATAAGCAACCAACCTTATAAGGTCATCCAACCTGCTTTCTTCAGATTGCATACTTTCTACTTCTAACTGAAAATATGTAGAGATGTAACTGGTTGTTTTAAGGGAGATGTGAAAATAAGTTTGTGAATTAGCTATAATGTTCAGACTGCCAACGCAGAAAAAGCTAGAACAATGCAGAAAAGGCAGATAAAGATGAAATAACGAATTCTTTCTTGACTATGTGATCGTTTATTCCATTGTAGTAAGTTCTACAACAAAGAAATATGTGAAAAATTAACCTTGAGCCTAGAAATTTGATCTCCCAGGTCCTTCTGCCCAATATTTTCAGCACCCCTGCATCAATGGCCCAAACCCAAGGTCAGAAGAACTTAAGCGAAATTACCGTATGTAAGTAAGAAACGATTTGTGTAATTACTTCCAGCGGATATGGTTCTTTGTAGTTTTCTCTATCAATCCAATTCCCTCGAGGACATTTGTAATATCATATATCCTTCTTTTTTGTACCTGTTAAGAGGAACCGTAAGCACATAAGAGGATATTCTAACAAACTGATGAAGATAGCTAATGACTTCAGATAGCACCAATGATTTGTGTATCAAACACTTAAGGCAAGGGTAATAAAGGTGCGCTTAATCCACAATTAAGCACAATTAGATTGTACTACGAGTCTACGAGTTGAGAAGTACATTTTCAGCTCAATATTTAGATACAATTTGCATACCTCCAAAACATCTGCACAATAGTTAAGGTCAAGTGATCCATCCTCAGCTTCCCGGATCAAATTGACGAACTTCTTTGTCAACAACCCTGCGAAACAAAAGAGGCCACGATACAATTGCAGCTGTAATCCACGAACCTAGCTAGATGTGATTGTGATTTGCAGTTACCTAGAGAACTATCATAACGGCAGTTATTAGTTGCTGCGTTCGTGCCGCCACCGCTTTGTGCTTCTGCACACACACACAAAACACAAAATACAAATCGAAATCACACCACAATGCTGAATTAACAACAGATAAACAATTTATAACTGAGATTAAGCAGATACCTCGCTTCCCAGCCTTTGACTGTTTAGTAACCTTTGACTTGTTCCCACGTTTAGTGTCTTGATGAGGAGATTCTTGTTTCACTATCACTTTAGCTATATCTACGGTTTCTCCAGGCATGTTTGAAATGGATCCAAGCTGGATACGATGATTCTTCCTACTTTTCTGCTGCAATAAGATTTTGATGTTCTATGTCTCAGTCCACAACCACCAAAAGCAATTAATAAGCTCATTCTAAATTTGAAACTAGAGATCCATTGGTATTGAGAAGAGAATTGAAAACTAGAGATCCAATTTTGGATATGTTTCCCTTAAAGTCACAAAGTTCATTCAATTTTTCGCGAAATTTGAGATCAAAACAAAAAAAAAAACCTAGCTCCCCAAATTAAGTCAATAATACAAAGAATCTAACGAAACTGGAACGAAGCAGAAACTCACAAATTTCTGAGTGATTTGCGAGTAGGACTCGTCCCAGTGAGCTGTAATTTGCGGGGATTGTGCATTCGGAAGCGGCTCGGAAACCGAGAAAGGCCGATTCGTGGAAGGCGTCGTCGACGAGTAACGCGGATCAGTGGGTGAGATAGATTTGAGTAGCTCGAAGCGGAAAGGAGATCGGTGGTTGTAAGAGAGAGCCGGATCTTCACCGGAGTTCGATGTCGCGGCCATGTACGGCCAGGGGAATCTCCGGTGATGAAAAAGAGGGATAAATAATTTCGGAAGCGATTTAACGGCGAGAATCTTCGTGTAGGTTTGTCGGAGGGAGAAAGGAGAAGCGAGAGATGAAGAAGAAGAGGGAGATTGGAGAAAAGAGGAAGATGGAGAGAGAGAAGAGAGGAAACAGCGGGAAGAAGGGCAAGGCTAGAATGGACTTTTTGCTTTATTAAAACAAATAATAATTAAAAAAACGGAGTTAAATAACCGTTGTAAACCACATTTAAATGATATGACGTCGTTTCTACTTTCTTCTTAAAATTTCAAAAAGTCGTTTCCTAGTTCTTTTTCAAATTTCAAAAAGATAGTTGGGATTTTCATAATTTAGGGTTTTAAGAAGAAAGAAGAAAGAAGAAAGAAGAAAGAAGAAAGAAGAAAGAAGAAAGAAGAAAGAAGAAAGAAGAAAGATCGTCGTATCAGTTAATTATGATTTACAACAGTTTGTTAATCTCGTTTTATCCGTTCCGTTTGTCAATTTAACGTCGTATATAATTTGGTTCAGTTAACAAAAGATTATGATTTAAATTTAAAATTAACGTAAATTAATTATTTAAATTATCTACAGGCCAAAATTTTATAGCTGAGATTTTTTTTTAATATATTTTCCTAATTATAAAACAAAAATCGAATTATAAAAAAGAGCGGTGGGCGAGAGACTTCGTGTTGGAAGAGAGTTTCGAATTCTGTCTTAGCCGCGCCTAACTTCTCTCGCTTATTATTATACTTTTTGACTACTATATGGGCCTGATTTGAGCTTTATTTGGGCCTCATTTGCATATCTGTTAGAACCTCGTGCTTTCGTTTGATTTGATTTTGTTCCCAATTCACGTCTTAACATTTTTTTTTTTTTTCATATCTTCCTTCATGTATGGTTTTGGATCTGTGTAAACGTTTCTTCTTGTCCCAAATTCTAATTTCTAATGTCTTCTTTTTTATTTTATTTTGATATGGTGTTATTAATATTTCCGAGATGAATTAACAAAAATACCATATAACATCCATACTCGACATAAAAAAAAAACTAAGTCAACTGTGAAGATGCGATTCGTATTTAGCATGTGGGCTGAAGTTTAGTTAGGCCGGTTATGTGTAGACAGAGGCCCATACGGAAAAGAAACTTGGTCAAGCCCAGAAGTGAATTAAACACAAGAGCAGTGTCGTTTTGTTGGTCAACATGTCTTCATGCGTTGAACCTTGGTGATAAGGTTTGTTACGTGAAGGGGAAAAGCATGAGCTTGCTATGAGCTGAGCTGGACCTGGTACAAAAGGAATATTGACGACTGCTCAGGTGTGTGCGTAGAGTGACAAGCAAAATAGAAGATCTAGAGAGAGAGTAGAGTAAGAGAATAGCTTATCTTCTCCATAGCTTTTCTTCTTCCTCTCCTTGGTGTAATATCTTGGTGTAGATCTCTATCTGGTTTCTTGTACTCATATTATATGCATAGTGAAAGCCTTGTGAGCAGGTTTTGCTCACCAAGACGTACCTTGGTGCATTGCCTTGGGAACTTGTAATCTCGTGTCTCTTTCTTCTTTCTTCATGCACAAACAACAATCACGAAACAGAGCAATGAGTTAGAAAAATGAACAAGTAAAACTGGTGACTAAAACAGAGGATGAAATCACAACAAGTGGTATCAGAGCTCTAGGTTGGAGCGGTCAAAGGTGGTTTCTGGTTTTTTTGTTTATGGATTTTTTTGGGAAGAGAAAGACTCAGCAGGTATAAGATCTTTTACCTGGTTTATGGGTCAAGTTATTTCTCATCTAGATCTACTGGTTTTACGGTTTTCTCATATGATCTACATTTGGGTTTTCTCTGCGTGTTGTGTTGCTGGTATTCTTCTGGTTATTGGTATTTTGCTGGGTTGTTTCTGGTGTTTCTAGGTTTTTTCAGGATCATATCTGGTACAACAGGATGGTTGAGCCTACTTAGGGAAGATGGGAGGTTGAAAAGTTTGAGGGGGAAGGTGATTACACTATCTGGAAGCATAGAGTTCTAGCTCAACTAGAGATCCTTGGACTTGACTCAGTTCTAAAGGTTGATGGTGAGACATCAACGTCTCCACCAGATCCTAGAGGCAAAGGGACTGAAGGTGAAGAGGTTAAAACATACCCTAAAAGGTTGGAGAAAGATCGTAGGGTTAGAAATCTGTTGAGTATGAGTCTGACTGATATGGTGCTGAGGAAGGTTGGTTTGAAGCACAAGACTGCTCAAGCCATGTGGGATTCACTAGAATAATAGTGCCAAGATAAATCACTACCTAACAGATTCTACTTGAAACATAGGTTATATAGCTTCAAGATGGAGGAAGGAAAGAATCTAGACAAGAATCTGGACATCTCTAACAAGCTTGTCTCAGATCTTGCAAATCTAGATGTGGAACTGAGTGATGAAGATCAAGCCGTAATTCTGCTGAATGGCTTGCCCTCACAGTTTGCTCAGTTGGTTCACACACTCAAGTACAGAGGTGGACAACATACTATAACTCTAAAAGAAGTAACTACAACAGCTTATTCTCTAGAGACCGAACTGAAACAGAAGGGATGCAAACTTCAAAATCAAGTAGTAAAGGTCTCTACATTCAGTCTAAGGCACATGCTGAGAAGAAAGTTAATACTAAGGGTAAACAACAGGATAAAGGCAAAGCAAAGACTAAAAACAAAAGAGCTTGCTGGATTTGTGGGGCTGAAGGCCATTTAAAAAAGGACTGTCCAAAGAGAGGCCAGTCCAGCAATGCTCAAGCAAATGTTGGACAAATTCTGGATGATGAACCATTAGTATTAACTACATTTGAAGTTTATTCTAAGGATGGTTGGGTACTTGAATCAGGATGCTCGTATCATTTAACATACATAAAATATCTCTTGTTTATAGTGGAAAATATTGATGGTGGAAAGATCTTAATGGGAAATGACACTCACTGTGTTGTCACGGCTATAGGAAGTTTGAAGATAGTTAATAATAACAATTCAACTGTTATATTAACTAAGGTGAGGTATTCTCCTACAGCTAAGAGGAACCTAATCTCATTGGGACAGTTGGAGTCACAAGGCTGTTGGTTTCAGTCTAAAAATTTTAGGCTGCAAGTGTTCTACAAAGAAAGGGAAGTCCTCGCAGGAAATTACCAGGATACTCTCTATATTCTTGATGGTAAACCAGTGAAGGAACAGGTTAATGCAGCAGTTAAGGCAGATGATAAGACAATGCTGTGGCACAGCAGATTGGGACATATGAGTGAAAAGGATTACAGGTTTTAGTCAAGAAGTTATTGAAATCTGATGATATTGCAGACCTAAAGCAGTGTGAATTTTGTATTCCTGGGAAGTCTCAGAAGCTTTCTTATCAAAGGGGAAAGCATATTTCAAAGGAAAAGTTATAGTATGTAATTCTGATCTGTGGGGTTCTCTAAATGTTACACTAAGTTTGTCAAAGTGTCAATACTATATCTCATTTGTGGATGATTTCTCAAGGAAGGTATAGCTCTATTTTCTCAGAACTAAAGATGAAGCATTTAGTAAGTTTGTAGAGTGGAAAATCAAAGTGGAAAGAAACTTAAAGCTTTAAGAACTGATAATGGGTTGGAGTATTGCAACAGAATGTTCGATGATCACTGCAAGGCTCATGGAATTCTAAGGCATAAGACTTGTCCATACACTCCTCAACAGAATGGTGTGGTTGAGAGGTTGAATAGAACTATACTTGAAAAGGTGAGGAGTTTGAAGCATTTTGGGCAGAAGCTGCATCAACTGTGGTTTATATGTTCAACAAGTCACCATTTGTTCCTCTCGGGTTGGAAATTCCAGAGCAAGTATGGACTGGTGTGAAACCAGATTATTCTCACATGAAGAGGTTTGGATGTTTGGCGTATTATCATGTTGATTAAGGTAAACTAAAGCCAAGGGCTAAGAAGGGTGTCTTTATGGGATATCCACAAAGAGTCAAGGGTTACATGATATGGAGTTATGAAGAAAAGAAATGCATCGTTAGCTGAGATGTGGTTTTCTGGGAAGATACTCTCTTCAAGGATATTGGAAAGAAGGCTGATGTCACTGTCAGACAGGAAAAGGAAAGGAAAATGTTTCATTTGAGATCAGGGAACATGACAGTAGTGATGTGATTCAAGGAGAAGCTTTAGTTGGAGGTGGAGTTTCAGGGGAAGGTGAGACTTCAAGTGAAGGTGGAGCTATCTCAGAACCAGAAGTAGTTGAGGACTCAGAGGAAGAAGAATATGGATAAGAAGATTCATCACCTGAGCTAAGTGATTATCTCTTAGCCAGAGATAGAGAAAGAAGAGTGAATGTTAAACCTCCAAGCAGATTTGATGATGGAGACGTGTCTGCCTATGACCTAAGTGTAGCAGAACTGATTGAGGTTGAAGAACCAAAGTCTTTTCAAGAAGCTATGAAAGGAGTTAACAGAGATAAGTGCTGGGAGCTACTGATGAAGAAAGGGATTCTCTAAACAAGAATTTCACATGGAAGCTCATTGATAGGCCAGAAGGATAGAGAACTATTGGTTGTAAGTGGGTGTTCAAGCTCAAGCATGGAATACCAGGATTGGAAGAACCAAGGTTTAAAGCTAGACTTGTTACAAAAAGGTTTTCTCATATTGAGGGGATTGATTATCATGAAGTGTTTTCACATGTTGTTAAGCACACTACGATCAAATTAGTTCTATCTATGGTGGTTAACATGGATCTTGAATTGGAACAGTTAGATGTGAAAACTGCATTTCTACATGGTATTTGGATGAAATGATTCTTATGGAGCAACCTGAGGGATATTCTAAGGGTAACAAGGTATGCTTAATACAGAGATCTCTGTATGGTCTTCATCAGTCTCCTAGGCAGTGGAATCTAAAGTTTAATCAGTTCATGAAAGCACTTAAGTTTTCAAGAAGCCATTTGGATGCTTGTGTGTATTTTAAAGCTTATGGTGATGGAAGTTTTGTGTATCTCTTACTTTACGTTGATGATATGTTGGTGGCAGCTAAAGATTTGAAGGAAATCCAAAGGGTTAAGGATTTATTGAGTCGTAGTTTGAAATGAAGGACCTAGGACCTGCCAGGAGGATCCTAGGCATGGATATCATTAGAGACATAAGCAAATGTATTCTCTACTTGTCTCAGGAGTCTTACATTGAGAAGGTTATTAAAAGTTTTGATGCTACTAATTTGAAGACAGTGCAAACCCCTATCGAGTGTCATTTCAAACTAGCTAGTACAAAAGCAGAAGAAAAGGTTGCAACTGAGATGCAGATGAGGAAAATACCTTACTCCAGTGCTGTCAATAGTCTGATATACGCCATGGTTGGGTCACGTCCGGATATAGCACATGCGGTAGGACTGGTGAGTCGCTTCATGAGTGCTCATAACAAAGAACACTGGAATGCGGTTAAATGGGTTCTACGATACTTAAAAGGAAGTTCAGATTGCAAGCTGACATTCACAAAGTTACAGGAGTTTGAAATTAAAGGCTACTGTAACAGTGACTACGCTACTGACCTTGATCGAAGAAGATCAATTATTGGCTATATTTTTCAGGTCGGTGGCAACACGGTGAGCTGGCGCTCAGACCTGCAACAAATTATAGCACTGTCAACGACGGAAGCGGAATACATGGCTTTAGCCGAAGCAACTAAAGAAGCTTTGTGGTTAAAAAGAATTACCTACGAACTGGGTTTTCCTCAGAAGACAGTCGAGATCTTCTGTGACTCGCAGAGTGCGTTTTGCCTCTCTAAGAACAACGTCTTTAACGAGAGGACGAAATACATCCAGACTCGTTACTACTTCATCAGGGATGTAATTGCAGATGGAGATCTCGTGGTCTCGAAAATTGATACGAAGTCAAATCCGGCGGATATTCTTACGAAACTGGTGCCGGTGACTACGTTTGAAGAAGCAAGAAGTCGTCTGAGAGTACTCAGAGACTGAATCTAGCTCCGCGAGAAGCTAGGTTTCGACAAGGAGCTGTCGGAACGAGAGAGAGAAAGGGGATTAGATAAGATCTACTTTTCTTGGTTTTGTCTGAATGGAATCGAGGTGGAGAATATGAAGATGCGATTCGTATTCAGCATGTGGGCTGAAGCTTAGTTGGGCTGGTTATGTGCAGACAGAGGCCCATACGGAAAAGAAGCTTGGTCGAGCCTAGAAGTGAGCTAAACACAAGAGCAGTGTCGTTTTGTTGGTCAACATGTCTTCATGCGTTGAACCTTGGTGATAAGGTTTGTTACGTGAAACCCCAAAAGAAACCGGCCGTCGTTCGATCGACAAAACCGACCATCTGGATCAAGAATTGCAAAGCTGATAACAGGGACGCATGACGCTACTAGAAGACGATTATACCGCTAATAGTTAGTACTTCTCGATGGGTTATTTCCGATAATTAATACAAATGAATTGCCGAAAATATATAAAATACAATAGAGGAAATTTGATTTAATATTCCAAATTTTTTAAATATTTTGAAAAGTAACCCCTGTTTTAAAAACTAAATTTTAGGTAAAAAAACAATTATACACATCTTGAATTTTGAGAATATACAAATACAATAATATTATATATAGATATATATATCTGGTTGACAAAAAAAAAGGATAGATATATATCTACTAGAACAAAATATATTATTTTAATTAAAATTTATATTTAGATATAAACAATTTTTTTTAGATATACACAAATCTATTCTTATATTTATCATTAACATACTCAAACTCTATATATATACATCACCATCGTACAACAAATTATACAAAAACACGTTTGTGAAGCCGTAAGTTCATACGAACTACTCTATTATCATAAATCCTTGCGTTCACACTGTCTAAGTTAATTTATATAATTTAGTAATATTTTATTACATGAACGTGCATGAACGTCTGTGAATTTTGCGTTATTTGACCGATTTTATATCATCATGTTCTTTTGAAGTGATAACCAGTTTTTATATCATGTTTTTTTTTGCAAAATGACTTCAAAAAATCCAATGGTGACCAACGAATATTTGAATTTTTGCATTATGGAATTGAAAAACATAATTACCATGTCTTTTAAGAAGCTTAATTATGAAATTGGTGATATCCAATTAAAGTTGGATCTTTTGACGAAAGATGTTAAACATCTACAACAAGGTTGCAAAAATACCATCTTGAGTTGTTGTTACTAGCAAAGTTCCCTTATACTTCCCTTTCAAGAAGGTACCATCTACTACTACACTACAAGAAAACATCTCATTCCGGACAGTCAAATCTGTCGGTATCCCCTCGGAAACAGCCATTCCAGACATATTTTGGCCGTCGGTTCTATCTCCTCGGAAATTAAAATCTCCGACGGATTTCCGAGGGCCATTTTACCCGACGGATTTCCGAGGACACGTCTGTCTGGGACAATTCCGACGGTTTTCAGAGGACTGCTCCGTCCAGGGAAATTCCAACGGTTTTCCGAGGGATTAGGGATCGACCGAGCTTGTTTTTTGGTCGAGCCCCCAAATCCGTCGGAAATCATTCGGATATTTCCGACGGATTAAGACAGTTTCAGTTTTAGCCGAGAGAATTTCAGGTTTCCTTCGGCTAAAACTGATGTGATAAACCTCAAAACCGTCGGAAATCCCTCGGAAATTTCCGAGGGAAATTAGAATTTGTTGGAAAAATTAATAAATAATAAAATTAAATTATTTAATTTATTTTATTAAATAATTTAAAAAAACGAAAATGAAAAATTGATTAAAATTTAAAAATCTTACAAAATTATAAAATATTATTAAACGTTTTAGAAATTGTTGTAAAATTACAATAAAAAACTAAATCAACATAAATCAGGCGGACAATCATCGAACTTCGATTTAAAGAAATCCGACAATTTCCTGCTCTTCGTTTTCTGAGTCGAGAGCTCGTCCTCCAAAGCCGTGACCTTCTCATTGAGCTCTTGGTTTTGCCGGATTATGTCTTCCTCCATCGGGAAACCGGCCGAAGAAGATGCAGATTGGGTCGCAATATTACCCAACCCTGGCCGACGACCTTTTTTAACGGGTACCTCCTACAAAAACAATACAAAAACATTAGATCTTATTAAAAGTATAATTATCTAAATTGAAAAGATAATCTATAATTATTACTTACCCGAGCACTAGGTCGTTGATCTCGATCGGAGTGAGGTGGTTGGAATCGGTGACGCCGTCCTGCGATCTCTGGGTCAGGATCTCCTAGGAAGCCTTCGTCACCTTCTCGACGATCTCCCTGACGGCAGGATCTTGAATTTGGCAAGTCTTCTTGTTGGTGTGCGTCCTCACCATCACTTTCAGGTGATCCGGAACTTCGCCGTCTTCCTCCGTTTAGAAAATAACTAAAACCGTTAGTAAATAATAAAATATATGAAAAACGATATTTGAAAATACCTAAAAACACCAAAATACTTACCATTTTGATTTCGGTTTTTTTGAAGCTGTTCGCCCCGTTGTTGTGGACTGCGGGTTCCTTCCCTTCTCGGAGACTCTTCCGGTTCTTGGAGTTAGTCTGAGAGAGAGCTTCGGTCTCGGGCTCTTCCCAAAACGGGATGTAGTCTTTCCACACCTCCGCGTTCAAGCCTTTTGGCTTATCTCCACCATTTCTCCAAACTTGCTTCCACTCGTACATGTTGCGCGAGAATTGCGTGGACGCCTCCCTGAAAAATGTCGTCTCCACCATTTTCGTGATGGTCCACCTCCTATTAAGTTCTTGCTAGAAAAGAAATATAATTAAAGATGTTAAAAAATCTCAAAATATATTTTAAAATTAAATAAATTAGAACTTACCGGAAACGTTCGAAACCAAATGTTTTTTTTCCTCTGCCGGAATATCCGAAAATTTCTGATGCGGTTTTTCAAGGATGGAGTGCAACATCTTCAAAACCGGCTTTCTAATGCAATTCCCGGATATTCCAAACCTATAAAAAAACAAATTAAGAATCGGTAGTTAAACAAAAAATATTATTAATTAAGAAAAACACAATATATATTACCAAGTAGAATTCGGAATGCGGAGTTTCGGATCGAGAACTTTGAGTAATTCTCGTCCCCGCTGTTGGACTAACTCCTCAACGGTCATGATCGGAGGAGGAGCTGCACTCTCACTATCCGGAACAGGAGGCGCAAGAGGCGCAGAAGGCGTAAGAGTACTCGAGCTCGGAGCTGGGAAGTACTCCTCCGCCTTGATCTCCCCGATCGAACATAACTGCCATCACGTGCGGTTTGGAAATCACCGTACAACCTACAAAAATAAAAACAGAATAATTGAATCAATTAAAAAAAACATCTAAAAAATCATAAATATATTTCTNTATATTCAACCTAATTCATCAAACATTCAACACAAAATTATTCCAATCTAATCCATAAAACGACAAATAATTACAATCTAACAACCTAATTCTACAATCTAACCTAATTCCAAAACTAACAACATATCAAACAAAACAAAAAAACAAATCTAACCCTTGCTCCATGGCGGCGGCAGCGGGGTGGAGGCGGCGGCGTCGAGGCGGCGTGGAGGGCGTGGAGGCGTGCGAAGAAGAGAGAAGAAGGAGAGGAGAGGAGAGGAGAGGAAGAGAAAAGAAGGTTTCACGGCTAAAGGAGAGGAGAAGAAGAAGAAGAGAGAAGAAAATGAAAAAGAAGAAGACAAAGCGCAAAGATATGATTAAAGATTTCCGACAGACGCTTTCCCTCGGGAATCCGTCGGAAATCGAATTAATTCGCGGATAAATTTCAGGAAATTTCCGAGGGATTTCCGACTGACCTTGAAATTGCATCCTTTCTCATTGGCCAGTCAACACGTATGGTTTGAACAATAAAATATCTAAATCCCTCGGAAATACCTCGGCAATTTCCGAGGGATTTCCGACGGACCATGATATTTTATTGGTTTACACTTAGCATTTTTTCGGATGTAAAATAATTAAATGTCAAAGTTCGTCGGAAATCCCTCGGAAATTTCCGAGGGATTTCCGACGGGTATAGGGTTTAGATTTTGAAGATTTCATAAAATTTAGTCTTTAATAACCATTAGTATTACATACTAATAAGAAAATCCTTTGAAAACCAAACAAAACAAGTTATTTTGGATTTCGTAACAATCCATCGATGAACGAGTTCAAACTTTCATAAAAACACATAGAACATCTAATAACACTTATGTGTTTGATTAAGGTTTCGATTAAAAATTTCAAAATGCTTGATTCTTAAAAACATTTCACAGAAATTAGTGTAACTTTGTTACTTCTACATTTATCAAGACCAAACATGTTAAAAATCCGGCAAATTCGAGGTTTATTACCCTAAACTGTCGGAAATGCTTCGGAAATTTCTGAGGGAGTTCTGAGGGATTTCTAACGGATGTAGTTTTAGCCGGACAAAAATTGCACGGTGTCAGTTTTAGCCGGGGGATTCTAAATTGTCTCTGCTAAAACTGAAACTGCCTAAATCCGTCGGAAATCCCTCAGAAATCGTGCAATTTTTTCCCGGCTAAAACTACATCCGTCAGAAATCCCTCAGAACTCCCTCAGAAATTTCCGAAAGATTTCCGACAGTTTAGGGAAATAAACCTCGAATTTGCCGGATTTTTTACATGTTTGGTTTTGATAAATGTATAAGTAACAAATTAAAACTATTTTATGTGAAATGTTTTTAAGAATCAAACATTTTGAAGTTTTTAATTGAAACCCTAATCAAACACGTAAGTGTCCTTGAACGTTCTATGTGTTTTAATTTCAGGTTTTAGCCGGGGATTCTAAATTGTCTCGGCTAAAACTGAAACTGTCTAAATCCGTCGGAAATCCCTCGGAAATTGCCGAGGGATTTCCGACGGATTTAGGCAGTTTCANGTATAAGTAACAAATTAAAACTATTTTATGTGAAATGTTTTTAAGAATCAAACATTTTGAAGTTTTTAATTGAAACCCTAATCAAACACGTAAGTGTCCTTGAACGTTCTATGTGTTTTAATTTCAGGTTTTAGCCGAGACAATTTAGAATCACAGCTAAAACCTTACATTCACCTCGGCTAAAACTGATGTGATTAAGACAATTTCAGTTTTTACCATGGATTTTTGTTTTAGCCGGGGCTAATCTTTTTTTGGGATTCCTGAATATAGAAAATTACTAGATGAAAACTACGTTTTTACTTCATCAAAGTGAAAAACATTACACGGCTGCAAGGGGACCTTATGTAATGGTCCTATCAGCTTGGACTCAATGAAATAAAAGACTCGAAACAACATGACTTGTGAAAAGAAAAATTAATTACTCCGAAATAAAAAAAATACATAGAGAAATAAAATTTATTAAATAATTAATTACTCCGAGTCTGATGAATAATCTGACGTAGCTGAATCGGAATCCTCGTCAAATTCGCCGATCTCTTCCTTAGAATCCTCAAATACCTCGTAATCCCCGTCCATGGTGAAATCAACCGAGGTCAACTTCAAGAGAATGTTCGATCGAACCTAAGTTACCAATTGCGTTTTCCTGCAAAGGGTCGTGCTCGGAAACACCATAAACTCTTCCCCTTGGGTGTATCGACGTAACAGTAATCCAAGGGTCTTGCTTGTTCCTAACCCGGGGGTATCGAATGTAGGAAACCTGATCCGCTTGTGAAGCAAGAATGAAAGGATCGTATTTCTGAAGCCGCCTTCGAGAGTAGACATATGTAACACAAAATGCGTCCTGACGTAGACCTTCCATTGGATTATACCAATTGCAGAAGAACGCAATGCACCTCAAGTCAATCATTCCCGGATAATGGACCTCCAATATTTCGCGGAGGACACCGTAGTAGACAACTTCTCCATATTGAGACGATATACCAGAATTACAAGTTGTCTTTGAGCTTCCTTCCCAATGAGCCTTAAAAGCATACCGTCGGATGCAATATATCGGATAAGACTGTGTAATAAACGTCGGGCCTTTCACCATCTCAACTAACCACGTCGGAAACTCAACCCCGTTAGCAGTCATCTGACCAACCTGTAAAAATTTCATGTGGACAATAATCGACACAATGTTTATAAAAGGAAGTTATACAATTTAATTATATAATAAAGCATCATTTAACACTTACATAATATTTCAGCCAATCACCAAAGTCATTCTGCTTGACGACAGCTGATATATCATGGTTTTTACCCCTTTTAAGCCATGATATATGTCCATTTTATAGAGTCTTTCTACTATTTTGTAGTGTTTTAGAGTCTTTTACAGGTTTTAGCACGTTTTGAGCATAATTGGAGATATTTGAGCATTTTGGAGCAAAACAGAAGCTCGTGTAGCTGAGTACCCGATTTAGAGTCTCAGTATCGATCGATACTACCCTAGTATCCGTCGATACTCATTGCAGCAAGGCAGAAGTCGCGACTTTTATGAAGAGTTGAAGAATTGCAAAATTGCCCAGAAGACTTTATTATTTACAATTTACCCCCAAAACGTGTTTTAGGTTATTAATTAGGTTTTTGAGCCACTTTTGTTGGGGACGTTTTCGATTAGACTTGATTTTGGATTCTGAGTTTTGTAAGAGAGCTTTCTGAGGGAGACAAGTCTGAGACTCTGTTCGTCCGAGAGAAGATTTCGAACCCTCTTGTTACTCTACTTTTTATTATTTATTTGAGTATTATTTCAGTCATGTTTATTGTCTCAATTATCATGTCTGAGTAGTTCTCTTGTTAAGTTAAGGGTTCTCATAAGGGTTTTCTCTGAATGTTAGGTTAATTGAATAATTAGGATTCACCATCTGAATTAGTTCTTCGCCCTAGGTTGTTCTCAAAGCTAATTCTAGACTGATCACCTAGAACTTAGATCTTATGATGATTGGTTAGGCACGAGAGTGCGATTAATTACCTGACAGAACCTAGAGTGAGCAAGATAACTATTCGCAAAGAGATTTGGTTTAGTTGTTTTGTGAACAAATCAAACTTGAACTAAAAGCTGGTTTAGACTTTAGGATTCGCAAAGAGATTTGGAATTCTAGGATTTAGACTTAGATAGTTTTCGCAACGAGAGTTGGTTAGCTATACTTTAGTGATTTGAGTTCAAGAACCGCGCTAAATCTGAATCCTGTTAGTTAGTTTATCTACATTCATTGAATTCTTGAGAAATACCCTAAGCCTATCTTCCTTCCAATCGACTTACAACACATTTAGTTTACGCATTGCTTTCATTTACATCTGTTGGTTTAGCTTAATTCGAATCTACATAATCTATTGCGTGAATTCTGGAGTTCTTGTGTTCGACCCCTACTTATACTACAACACTGCTTTAGTACTTTTTAGGGTATTAATTTGAGCATATCAAATTTGGCGCCGTTGCCGGGGACTCAATTTCGCCATTAGATTTTAGTGAAGAATTTCGACTAAATCGTCGAGTATCGGTCGACACTCGTCGCGTTTTTTTTGGTTACTTACGTTCTTGATCTTTCATGTTTCAGGTGTATGCCTACTCGAGAAACCAGAAGAAACAAGAACACTCAGCTAGTTGATCTGTCAAACGAGCAGCTAGCACATTTGGAACGCACACTCAGAAAAGCAAAGAAGCCAGCAAAGATGAACAACAACCCAGTGGTTTTGATTCAGGATGAGGCTGGTACTTTCAGAGACCGAGAGGGTCAATTGTGGAATGAGAGAGGGCAAAGACTTGATGGAGATGGGAACGTTATTGCCCCTCCAGCTGTTGTAAATGCTGAGAAGGATGCGGTTGAGCGTGGTAGAACAATTGGTGAATGCAACAGACCTGATCAGTTCTACGCAAACCGATCAGCGATTCGTCCTCCTGCCTTTCAGAGGAATGACTTCGAGCTGAAGCATGCATACTACACTCTTGTAGGTCAGCACACTTTTCATGGTCTCTCTAATGAACACCCCATGGATCATATCGAGAAGTTTGAGGATTTGGTCTCTAGCATCAAATGCAATGGAGTGTCCTACGACTATCTGTTCTGTAAGCTCTTCCCATACTCTCTTGGTGGGGATGCTTCTTATTGGCTCAAGCAACTACCAGCTGGGTCATTGACTACATGAGATGAGACTAAGACTGCTTTCCTGAATAACTTCTATGACGATGCGAGATCAGAAGAGTTTAGGAATAAGATTTCCCAGTTTTCTCAGGGAATGACTGAGGCTTTCAAGGCTGCTTGGGGGAGATTCATATCGTATCAGAGGGATTGCCCACATCATGGGTACATTATGGTTCAGTTGCTGAGTTTCATTTTCAGAGGGATTGACTGGAGGTATCAGATGGCGCTGGACTCTGCGAGCAATGGTAATTTCTTTACCAAATATCCTGATGATGCTTACCAGCTGATTGAGAATTTTGCGTCTAGCAATAGCACAAAGAGTGCTGACATGGAGCGTAAGAAGCTGGCTGGTGGTATGGAAGGTTCACAGATTGCTGAGGTGCATGTGAAGCTAGATTCGGTGCATAATTTGTTGATGGGCAAGCAGCAGAAGGCTGTTCACTTTGCTAAGATGTCGAGGTTTTCAATGAGGATGAGGTAGAGGATGTTAACTACATTGGTGGCTCTGGCTTTCAAGGTCAGAGGAATCAATACAACTACCGAAATTACAACAACTTTCAGCAAGGAGGATTCAAATATGAGGGTAATCAAGGTGGTTCTGGATCGAATCAGTTTAACCAGAAACCTTTTCAGAGCAGTGGTTACACAAGGAACTATGAGAATTCATCTTATCAGCAAGTACCTGCTAAGAATTCTGAGAGCAAGATCGAGGCTATGCTTGAACAGCTGGTTCAAGGGCAGGATAAGATGACGGTGAGCTTCAATGGGAAGTTGGATGATCTTTACACAACCTTGAATGGAAGGATCGAAGCGCTCAGTATGAGTCAAAAGAAGTTGGAAATTCAGGTTGCTCAAACTTCAGAAGCTGTGAAAAGGCAAGAGGGTGTTCTTCCAGGTAGAGGAGAGAACCCAAGGAGGGAGCACATCAATGCAATCACTCTGAGGAGTGGAAAAGAGGTGAATACATGAGTAAGAGATGCATTACTTTTCGTCGATCTCGACCAAAACCCCAGTGTCGATCGACACCCCTCAAGCATCGGTCGATACTAAGACTACTGCGGAGAAGACACCTGAGACTTCCAATGTAGTGCCTAAGGTAGTTCCAGAACGAATCTATATACCGAGGATACCTTATCCTAGAGCTGTTGGGAAGACTAAAAAGGAGGTGGAAGACTCTAGATGCAAGCAGATATTGGACAGGTTGATTGTCGAACTTCCTTTCCTCGATGCTATTAAGACTTCCCCAGCTTTCAGAAGATATGTCAAGAAGATGGTGTCTAGCAACGTGAACCTTGAAGAAGGATGTGTGATGCTTACTCAGGAATGCAGTGCAATCTTAACCAACATAATTCCAAAGAAACTTCCGGATCCAGGGAGCTTTGTGTTAGACTGTACGATATTCACTAAAGGTTCGAGCGTTCTCTATGTGATCTTGGCTCAAGTGTGAACCTCATGCCGTATTCAGTTGCCAAGAAGATGGGTATGACAGATTTCACGCCCACCAGGATATCTTTGATACTTGCACGGATATTCCAGAGGGGCTACTCGAAGATGTTCCGATTAAAATCGGGAATTGCTTGATCCCGACTGATTTCATTGTCTTGGAGTACGATGCTGAGCCCAGAGACCCCCTTATCCTGGGTAGACCATTCCTTGCCACAGCTGGTGCATTGATTGATTGCAGGAATGAGAAGATAGCTCTTAACATAGGTGATTTGGTCATGACCTTTAACATGGATAGGATGATGAAGAGACCGACTATCGATGGGCAGACTTTCTTCATAGATACTTTCACGGATATTGCTGAAGAGTACTTCTTGGAGATGCATCCTGAGGATCCGTTGGAGAGGGCACTGGTTTGTTCAACTGAATCTGAGGTGTTCTTGAGTGAAGACGCTGCTGATTACTCGAAGATGCTCGACACTGCACCATCAGTATCGATCGATACTCCCTTAGTATCGGTCGACACCCTACGGCCAGACAGGAAATTGGCCGAATGCTCCAAGCAAGCTGCTAAGCTTGGAGATTGGAGCGAGGAGAAAGCTCCTAAGGTGGAACTCAAGCCACTTCCAGCCAATCTGAGGTATGTTTTCTTGGTCCTAATTCCACATACTCTGTGATTATTAATGCTTCTTTGAACAACGCAGAGGTTGCCTTACTGCTGAGCAAGCTGCGCATGTATCGCAAAGCTCTTGGCTATTCTCTTGATGACATTTCAGGTATATCACCGGATCTGTGCATGCATAGGATTCATCTTAAGGACGAGTCAAAGGCTACAATTGAGCATCAGAGAAGGCTGAATCCAAATCTGAAAGAAGTGGTTAAGAAGGAGGTTATGAAGCTAATGCAGGGGTTATCTATGCCATTTCAGACAGTTCTTGGGTTAGTCCGGTGCACGTTGTTCCTAAGAAAGGAGGGGTAACTGTGGTGAAGAATGAGAAGGATGAGTTGATTCCTACTAGGACTATCACTGGGCATCGAATGTGTATTGACTACAAGAAGTTGAATGCGGCCACAAGGAAATATCACTTCCCATTGCCTTTCATTGATCAGATGTTAGAGAGGCTGGCCAGTCATCCCTACTACTGTTTTCTCGATGGGTATTCAGGCTTTTTCCAGATTTAGATTCATCCGGATGATCAGGGGAAGACGACTTTTACATGTCCTTATGGCACATTCGCATACATGAGAATGCCATTTGGATTGTGTAATGCTCCAACTACTTTTCAGAGATGCATGATGTCTATCTTCACAGACATGATTGAGGACTTTATGGAGGTGTTCATGGATGATTTTTCAGTATATGGATCATCTTTCAATGATTGTTTGGCTAACTTGTGCAAGGTGCTACAGAGGTGTGAGGAGAAACACTTGGTCCTTAATTGGGAAAAGTGTCACTTTATGGTTCAGGATGGCATCGTTCTTGGGCACAAGATTTCTGAAGCTGGGATCGAGGTTGATAAGGCTAAGATTCAGGTTATGACAGGTTTGCCACCACCGACTTCTGTGAAAGATATTAGGAGTTTTCTGGGTCATGTTGGGTTTTACATGAGATTTATTAAAGATTTCTCCAAGGTAACCCGCCCACTCACCGCCCTGTTATGCAAGGAGACACAATTTGATTTCACACCAGAGTGTTTTGCGGCCTTTGAGGAGATTAAGAAGGCATTAATGAGTGCTCCTATTGTGCAACCACCATATTGGACTTTGCCTTTCGAGATTATGTGCGACGCCAACGATTTTGCTGTGGGTTCTGTTCTGGGTCAGAGGAAGGATAAGAAGCTGCATGTCATCCACTACGCCAGCAAAACATTGGACGATGCTCAGAGGAACTACAGCACAACAGAGAAGGAATTACTTGCGGTGGTTTTCTCTTTCGATAAATTTTGCCCTTACTTGATTGGGAGCAGAGTAATTGTTCACACAGATCATGCTGCTCTCAAGTATTTGATGCAGAACAAGGATCTCAAACCTCGTCTTTGTCGTTGGGTTCTTTTGCTCCAAGGGTTTGATATTGAGATAAAGGACAAGAAAGGAGTAGAGAATGGGGTTGCTGATCATCTTTCGAGGTTGAAGCTCGATACAGATGTACCTATTGATGATCAATTACCTGAGGAGTCCATTTACTACATTGAAACAGGGTTTCAAAGTGGATTCACCGAAAATCAGCAATTCCCACAAATTGCTGGTTTCGGTATCGATCGATACCACTCTGGTGTCGGTCGATACCCGTCGGCTCCTGAACCTGTTTTGACCGTGGAACACCTTGGTATGCTGATATTGCCAACTTCCTCGCTGCAGATACAGAGCCAAAGCACCTAAAGAAATATGACAAGAAGAAAATTCTGCGAGACATAAGGCGATACTTTTGGGATGAGCCTTACCTGTATAAGCATTGCTCTGATGGTATCTACAGGAGATGCATTGCTGAATCGGAGGTACCTGAGGTTTTGTTTCACTGCCATGGTTCTGAGTATGCTGGACACTTTGCTAATTTCAAGACGGTGTCCAAGGTTCTTCAAGCAGGCTTCTGGTGGCCTACTATGTTTAAAGATGCTCATACCTTTATCTCGCAGTATGATGTGTGTCAGAGGAGAGGGAAGATCAGTAAGAGACATGAGATGCCACAGAATTTCATCCTTGAGGTTGAGATTTTTGATTGCTGGGGTATCGATTTTATGGGACATTTTCCTTCGTCATACAAGAACCAGTACATTCTTTAGTGGTTCTTAAGCTGTTTAAGACCATCATCTTTCCACGATTTGGCGTGCCTCGTATTGTTATAAGTGATGGTGGCAGTCATTTTATCAACAGGGTTTTTGAGAATTTACTGAGGAAGCATTGTGTGAATCATCGTGTGGCTACTCCTTATCACCCCCAGACCAGTGGACAAGTCGAGGTCTCCAACAGGCAAATCAAGGAGATTCTAGAGAAGATAGTGGAAACTTCTAGGAAGGATTGGTCCACGAAGCTGGACGATGCGTTGTGGGCTTACAGGACTGCTTATAAGACACCATTGGGCACTACACCTTTTCATTTGCTGTATGGGAAAGCATGTCACCTTCCTGTGGAGATCGAGCATAAGGCAGCATGGGCTACTAAGTTGCTGAATTTTAACATCAAGTCTGCTGCTGAACGAGCTGGATGAGATTAGGCATCATGCCTATGAGAACTCGAGGCTATACAAGAAAAGGACTAAGGCGTACCACGACAGGAAAATCCTCAACCGAACTTTCGAACCCAATGATCAGGTACTTCTGTATAACTCTCGTTTGCATTTGTTTCCTGGTAAATTGCGTTCTCGTTGGTCAGGTCCCTTCACTGTCAATGAGGTTAGACCTCATGGTGCACTTGTCCTGCGTAATCCCTCCGGTGAGGAGTTCACTGTCAATGGACAAAGGGTGAAACACTACATACGGAGAACTGAGATCCCAGACGGACACATGATGCCTCTGGATGATGCACCCGCTGCCTGAATGGCAGTACAATCAAGCTAATGACGTTAAACGAGCACTTGGTGGGAGGCAACCCACTGGTGAGTCTGTACATATCTTTTTCCTTTCTTTTTATTTTTAGTTTTGTGTTTCGTTGTATCAGGTGAAACAGATTCGGACGAGCTGTATCGATCGACACCTTCCAGTGTCGATCGACACCCTCAATACGCCAGAGAAGCACCAACTTGCTACGAGTATCGATCGACACTATCTAGTATCGGTCGATACCCGCCGCCCAGGTAAGTTTCCTTATAAACCCTACGAGTTGTTCCCTTTTGCCTCACAACTCCCATCGACCGACACACGCTCTTTTTTCACCAAAAATCACCAAATCTTCGTTTCTCAACGCTTTTGAGTGATTTTTGTGTCTATTATGTTCGGTTTTTCGTGCTCTATATCATTCTCTCATTCATTCTCACGATCTACTAGGTATGTAACACGAATTTTCACCTTTTCAATCCATGCACCAAGTTTAGATTTTCGACTTTTAGGCTCCTAGAACTAGTTTTGTTGGATGATTATCACTTGATTAGTGTGTTCTAGGCCTAGTCGAACCTTGCCTTACGTTTCATTACGCTTGGTTTGCAATTTTGGAATTTTTGGATTTGTGTTCTTCGTGACTGCTCGATACCTATCTGAGTATCGATCGATACTATCTTAGTATCGGTCGATGCTCACACTTTCACTTGGCCGAGATTGCCGTGTTTGAGAAAGATGTTGGATTTATGTTGTGTTTGGTGTTTATTGATGATGCAGATGGCGCCTCGCAAGAAGCCACATACCGATGATGCATCGAGCTCTAACCCACCTGGCTGCGATCGTCCGAAGGAGTACTGTCTAGGCGCACATGTCAAGATCTTCGATGGTCTAACTTGGCACAGAGGGGTCGTAAAGGCTTGCCTCACCAACGACCGTTACTTGGTGCGGATCAACGGTGCGCATGAGGATATTACTCTCCCCCACACTTCCCTCCGCGACATTCCTGCACCACCTCCACCTCGTCCTGCCTCCCCAGTCGCTCCTGGCGCAGCATGTAGGTCTCCTTGGCCTAAGATCAGTGAGAAGGCCAGAATACGCTTGAGAGATGATTACGAGGGCTCCGATAAGGAGATTACAGCGAGCCGGGCTTGCACGCACATGCCTATTTCAGAGGAGTGGGACGACTATGACTCGATCTTCTACAACGCCTGGCAGGAGGTTGACGTGCGCCCCACTCGATTTGTGGACACGCACACTATGAGACATCTGGGTTTCGACAGAGAGCTTGATGGTTTGATCCAGAAGATCGGACTGGGGACGATGCCTACGCAGCAATATGACTTATACCCCGCGTCTGTCCGCGTCTACTACCCTGGTGAGCCTCCGGTGACTGCACAGTAGGGTGTGCTGACGTTTCTGATTCGCGGTGTGCGCTACATGATTTCTTTTCAGGAGCTTTGCGACATATATGGGTTTAACAGAGATTTCTCGAGGTGTGAGCTTCCACGCAAGTTCTTGGATATTGAGGCATTCTGGTCTCATTTTGGGCACGGGGTCTACGACAGCAAGACCACCACACATATGGATGTGCGCCATCATGTCCTGCGCTGTCTTGTTAGGATCTTGAGCAACACCTTGTTGTGCAAGATGGAGCCTAACAAGATGAGGGTAACTGAGCTGATTGTGTTGTCCATTGGGATCGGGGACATCATTGATGATGAGGCGTACGAGTGGCCTGAGATGGACCTTGCGGTCAACTTAGGTGCTGTTTTTGCGCACCACTTGGAGTCGCTGAAGGTGAAGCCTTTTACCGGACGCGGCAAGTCTTCTAGGACTGCAGATCGCCAGAAGGCTGAGACGGTGGGCAGTCTCCTCACTCCCATTTTTATGCACCTTGGGATCAGCACCGCCAGTTGCTCGATCTTGACATCCCGAGAGCTTATGGACTTGGCGCACCTGGAGCACCTGCGCTGGCTGAAGCCTGATAGGCGTTGGGTTTTCAGCACTTCTGTTGGGGACTATCTGGTTCAGCTCCCCAATACAGATCTGACAGACATTGGCGGTGATCCTGCTCAGCTACTCTTCGCGCCTGACACTGCTGATATGGAGCCTGCACCGGTCACTCGACGTCGAGGCTCAGCCACTAGAACCCGTCCGCCTGCATCTGGCCTTGCTGGGGGTCAACCACGCGCGCGACACGCACCTGCTCCTACACCTACTCTTCCTACGCCACCTGCGATGGAGATGGACCCGTTCCAGCGTGATATATCATGGTTTTTACCCCTTTTAGGCCATGATATAGGTCCGTTTTATAGAGTCTTTCTACTATTTCGTAGTGTTTTAGAGTCTTTTACAGGTTTTAGCACGTTTGGAGCATAATTGGAGATATTGGAGCTTTCTGGAGCATTTTGGAGCATTTTGGAGCAAAACAGAAGTTCGTGTAGCTGAGTACCGGATTTGAGGCCTCAGTATCGATCGATACTAACTAGTATCGGTCGATACTCACTGAAGCACGAGTAGCGACTTTAAATGAAGATTTGAAGAACTTCCCACCGATGGATTGAGCTCAAATTTGGACACAAGACAGAGCTTTGGATTAGCTTTCATTTGGAAGTGGTTTGAGGTCATTCCAACGGTGCGATCAAAAGTTATGCCAGTTTTCGTGAAGACAGTCAAGTCTGGCGAGCAATGACTAGTGTCGGTCGATACTACCTTAGTGTCGGTCGATACTAACTACATGAAAACAGGAAACGCGACTTTTTACAAGTCTTGAGAGTTTGCACCTTGGTCCAGAAGTCTTTAATAATTACAAGAAGCCCCAAAACGTGTTTTAGCATTATAATTAGGTTTTTCAGCCACTTTTGTTGGCTAAGCTTGATTTTAGTTTTGTTCTGGTTTTGGAGAGATTTATGAGGGAGACAAATCTGAACCTCTTGTTTTACTCTTCTGTCTTATTTTATTTTGATGATCTATTCAATCATGTTGTTGTTTTCAATCTCCATGTCTGAGTAGATTCTTTGTTAGGATCAGGGTTCTCATAAGGGTTTTCTCTGAATGTTAGGTTAATTGAATAATTAGGATTCACCATCTGAACTAGTTCTTCACCTTAGGTTGTTCCCAAAGCTAATTCTGGACTGATCACCTAGAACTTAGATCTTAGGATAATTGGTTAGGCACGAGAGTGCGATTAATTACCTGACAGAACCTAGGTGAGCAAAATAACTATTCGCAAAGAGATTTGGCTTAGTTGTTTTGTGAACAAATCAAACCTGAACTAAAAGCTGGTCTAGATTTTAGGATTCGCAAAGAGATTTGGTTTTCTAGGATTTATACTTAGATAGTTTTCGCAACGAGAGTTGGTTAGCTATACTTTAGTGATTTGAGTTCAAGAACCGCGCTAAATCTGAATCATGTTAGTTAGTTTACTTACATTCATTGAATTCCTGAGAAATACCCTGAGCCTAACTTTTTTCCCATTGATTTACAACCCATTTAATTTACGCATTGCATTTAATTACATCTTTTTGGTTTAGCTTGATTCTAATCTACATAATCTATTGTGCGATATTTGGAGTCCTTGTGTTCGACCCCTAACTATACTGCAACACTGCTTTAGTACTTTTTAGGGTATTAATTTGAGCATATCAAATTTGGCGCCGTTGCCGGGGACTCAATTTCGCCATTAGATTTTAGCTAAGAATTTCGTCTAAATCGTCGAGTATCGATCGATATCCCTTGGTATCGGTCGACACCCGACACGTTTTTTTGTTGTTACTTACGTTCTTGTCTTTTGTGTTTCAGGTGTATGCCTACTCGAGAAACCAGGAGAAACAAGAACACTCAGCTAGTTGATTTGTCAAACGAGCAGCTAGCACGGTTGGAACGTACACTAAGAAGAGCGAAGAAGCCAGTAGAGATGAACAACAATCCGGTGATTTTGGTTCAGGATGAGGCTGGTGCTCTCAGAGACCGAGAGGGTCATTTATGCAATGAGGCTGGACAGCGACTTGATGGAGAGGGAAACATCATAATCCCTCCACCAGCTGTCGATGAGATTGCCGCGCGAGCTGCGCGCAACAACGAGGGGAATAATGGGAACGCTGCGGTAAATCGTGCTAGAACAATTGGTGAATGCAACAGACCTGATCAGTTCTACGCAAATCGATCAGCGATTCGTATTCCCACCTTTCAGAGGAATGATTTCGAGCTAAAGCCTGCGTACTACACTCTTGTGGGTCAGCACACTTTCCATGGTCTTCCTCATGAACATCCCATGGACCATATTGAGAAGTTCGAGGACTTGGTCTCTAGCATCAAATGCAATGGAGTGTCCTACGACTACTTGTTCTGTAAGCTCTTCCCATACTCTCTAGGTGGAGATGCTTCTTATTGGCTCAAGCAATTACCAGCTGGGTCATTGACTAACTGGGATGAGACCAAGACCGCCTTCCTGAATAACTTCTACGACGATGCGAGATCAGAGGAGTTTAGGAATAAGATTTCTCAGTTTTCTCAGGGAACGACAGAGGCTTTCAAGGCTGCTTGGGGAAGATTCAGGTCGTATCAGAGGGATTGTCCACATCATGGGTATACTATGGTACAATTGCTGAGTTTCTTTTTCAGAGGAATTGATTGGCGATACCAGATGGCATTGGACTCTGCAAGTAATGGTAATTTCTTTACCAAATTTCCTGATGATGCCTACCAACTGATTGAGAACTTTGCATCGAGCAATAGCACAAAGAGTGCTGACATGGAGCGTAGGAAGCTAGCTGGTGGTATGGAAGGTTCACAGATTGCTGAGGTGCATGCGAAGCTGGATTCGGTGCAAAATTTGTTGATGGGCAAGCAGCAGAAGGCTGTTCACTTTGCTGATAATGTCGAGGTTTTCAAGGAGGATGATGTAGAGGATGTTAACTACGTTGGTGGTTCTGGTTTTCAAGGTCAGAAGAATCAATACAACAACAACTTTCAGCAAGGAGGATTCAAATCTGAGGGTTATCAAGGTGGTTATGGGTCGAATAATTTCAGCCAGAAACCTTTTCAGAGCAGTGGTTACACAAGGAACTATGGGAGTTCATCTTATCAGCAGATACCTGCTAAGACTCCTGAGAGTAAGATCGAGGATATGCTTGAACAGCTGGTTCAAGGGCAAGAGAAGATGACGGTGAGCTTTAATGGGAAGTTGGATGCTCTGTACACTGATCTGAATGGAAAAATCGAAACTCTCAGCATGAACCATAGGAAGTTGGAAATTCAGGTCGCTCAAACTTCAGAGGCTGTGAAAAGGCAAGAGGGTTTTCTTCCAGCTAGAGGAGAAACCCCAAGGAGGGAACACATCAATGCAATCATCTCGAGCAGTGCAGATGAAGTCACTACAGGAGTAAAGTCTGGCCTAACTTCAGGAAATCTCGTCGATCTTGACGTTGAAGACCCAGAAATTGCCCCCGTATCGATCGATACCACTCAGCATCGGTCGATACCCGTCCAAGGATCTGCCAAGGACGTTTTGAAGCAACAAGTGTCGATCGACACCATTACCTGTGTCGATCGACACCACGCTGAAGATGACGAATGGGATTCTGAATACCTCTCTGTATCGACCGACACCAGACATTGTCGATCGATACCCGCCCAGACACCTGCTCGAGTTGTTTCAAACCCACCAGTATCGATCGACACCACTACCAGTATCGATCGACACCCCTCGCAGAGTGATCCAGAAATTGAGAAAACACCCAAGATTGTCGAGGAAAGGGTTTTCAAACCGAAAGTACCATATCCCATACCGCCTAGACATCTCATGAAACCAATAACTGCGGAGAAGTTGCTCGCTTTTGAGAAGATGGTCAGGAGGATTCCTAGCGCTATATCTTTTGAAGAAGCTTTTGAAAACCGTCCTTTGGAGTGTTACTTCCACAACTGCAGAGAAACTAAGGAAGATATCAAGGCACTCTTCATCAAGGCCAGAAGTACACCACCTCCACCTAAGCAGTTGACTAAGAGGGAGGATCCAGGAAAATTTGCAGTTCCATGCTCTATCTCTGGAGTTGAGTTCAAGGAATCCCTTGTTGACTCAGGGTCTAGTGTCAACCTCATGTCAAGGGAGAATGCGGAGAAATTGAAAGCTGATATGGGATCTCCCAAGACACTTCTCACATACGCAAACTCCACCAGCTCACTCCCCTATGCTACGATCCTCGATTTGCCAGTCGAAGTAGGAGACTGTCTGGTTCCTACTGATTTTCAGGTTGTGGAGATGAGCGAAGGATCTAAGGTTCCTTTGATTTTGGGAAGACCGTTTATGGCCACTGCTGGCGCGATCATGGACACACCGAACAAGAGAATCTCCTTCTCTTACATTGACGACGAGGTCTACTATGACGCCATCCCTGCTAGAAGAGCACCCAGACAAGTCTCATGCATCACCACTGCTGCCGGCGAGACACTGATGATCGATTTGCTGGATGAGCCTTACTATGAGCCGAAAGCCGCGACTGTTTTGGATGAACCTCCCAGCATCACCAAGAAGGTTGCTAAGAAGGCTAAAGCAACAAAGAGGAAAGCGAAGAGCAAGAAAGTCGAAAGTGCTGCCCAAGTCACTTTGATCCCTCAGAAGTGTGATGGAGACTCGATCGAGTACAAGGTGAAGCACAAAGGAACCTCGAGACCATTCGCCAAGGCTAGAGTTATTCTTACTCCAGAGCTGAAAGAGAAAGGAAAGGAGGTTATAGAGAGCATGCTGAGCAGAACTCTGAATCTGGAGGTGTCTACCTGTGGAGCTTACATGGGAGTGAGTTCTCAACCTCGCTTCAACTAATCACCTAAGCAAAGTCAAGCTACTGACGTTAAACAAGCGCTTGGTGGGAGGCAACCCACTGGTGAGTCTGATTTTATTTTATTTTTGGGTTTTATTTTTGGTTTTGTGTCTTGTGTTTCACATGCAGCAGATTCAGAAGAGGAGTATCGATCGACACCCACACGGTATCGATCGACACCATCCACACGCAAAAGGAGCTGGGTATTTCTCAAGGGACCGTGAGCAACATATCGGTCGATGTCAACTTAGCATCGACCAATTTTCCCTTGTATCGATCGATACCACTAAGGTGTCGGTCGATACCCGCCACCCAGGTAAGCCTCCTTCGATTTTCATCCATCCACTCAACTCTTTTGATTTCTTTTACCAACTCTAGGCTAGATAACACTGGGGACAGTGTTGTTTAAGTCTGGGGGAGGTAGTCGCTGACATTGTGTTTGTTTTTCTTATAGTCAGTCGTTTTGTGTCAACAATTGTTTTATTGAGTCAAAATTTGTTGGAGATTATGATCCTGTTCTTGAATCTACTGTTTTGACTTTGCTTCTGAGTGTCCACTGTTACAGAATCAGTTACAGATCGACTAATGAAAAATCCAAAGGCTGGCCAGTTAACTAGAAGACACACATGTTTCCAGCAGAGTTCTTTTTAAGGCTTGAGCCAAATTTTTGCACTTCATCGATGTGGTTAGTATTCATAGAGCTTGATTCCTCATTCATATCTGACAAAGGAACCCATGTGTTTAAAAGTGATAGTATCTCTCTCCTCTGTTATAAGTTAATAAATAAGAGCATAAAAGATGAAATGATTTTCTTCTGAGTAGAGGGCTAGGAAAATTTCCAGCGATCCCATTATTCTACTTGGTGAGGGATGGTCACACAGAGGATTGGAAGCGAGGCTAGGATTTTCCTATGATGCCATTATTCGCCTACACCCTTTGATACATTGAGAGGGAAGAACCGGGGATTCGGTGGCAAACACCATCAATACTCGCGTCTCATACCTTGATATGTATATGCGAATAAAAAAAAAAAAAAAAAAAAAAAAAAAAGAGAACAAAACAAGGAATAAGTCTGGGGGAGAGAAAGTGATACAAAAAGTGTGAATTTGGGTGGTTCCTTGTCATGATATTGTATGGGAAAGAATCTAAAAGATTCTTGATGTTAATCACAGCGATGAAACTGGCGATGAAAGGTTTAATTGAACGATGTTGTGAGATAATGTGTGTAGTCTGGGGAAGCTGCGAATGTCTACGGAGAAGTACATGGTGGTTATATTTGGATCTGGTTAGGTGACATTTGGGTGCTTGGGAAAAGGGTCATTGCAATGCTTCATGAACAGGTGAGTCTCCGTGTTTTCAAACCTCTCTCTCTGGTTGAGTCTTCTATTTGCTTGAGGGCAAGCAAAGGCTAAGTCTGGGGGCATGATATATCATGGTTTTTACCCCTTTTAGGCCATGATATAGGTCCGTTTTATAGAGTCTTTCTACTATTTCGTAGTGTTTTAGAGTCTTTTACAGGTTTTAGCACGTTTGGAGCATGATTGGAGATATTGGAGCTTCCTGGAGCATTTTGGAGCAAAACAGAAGTTCGTGTAGCTGAGTACCGGATTTGAGGCCTCAGTATCGATCGATACTAACTAGTATCGGTCGATACTCACTGAAGCACGAGTAGCGACTTTAAATGAATATTTGAAGAACTTCCCACCGATGGATTGAGCTCAAATTTGGACACAAGACAGAGCTTTGGATTAGCTTTCATTTGGAAGTGGTTTGAGGTCATTCCAACGGTGCGATCAAAAGTTATGCCAGTTTTCGTGAAGACAGTCAAGTCTGGCGAGCAATGACTAGTGTCGGTCGATACTACCTTAGTGTCGGTCGATACTAACTACATGAAAACAGGAAACGCGACTTTTTACAAGTCTTGAGAGTTTGCACCTTGGTCCAGAAGTCTTTAATAATTACAAGAAGCCCCAAAACGTGTTTTAGCATTATAATTAGGTTTTTCAGCCACTTTTGTTGGCTAAGCTTGATTTTAGTTTTGTTCTGGTTTTGGAGAGATTTCTGAGGGAGACAAATCTGAACCTCTTGTTTTACTCTTCTGTCTTATTTTATTTTGATGATCTATTCAATCATGTTGTTGTTTTCAATCTCCATGTCTGAGTAGATTCCTTGTTAGAATCAGGGTTCTCATAAGGGTTTTCTCTGAATGTTAGGTTAATTGAATAATTAGGATTCACCATCTGAACTAGTTCTTCACCTTAGGTTGTTCCCAAAGCTAATTCTGGACTGATCACCTATAACTTAGATCTTAGGATAATTGGTTAGGCACGAGAGTGCGATTAATTACCTGACAGAACCTAGGTGAGCAAAATAACTATTCGCAAAGAGATTTGGCTTAGTTGTTTTGTGAACAAATCAAACCTGAACTAAAAGCTGGTCTAGATTTTAGGATTCGCAAAGAGATTTGGTTTTCTAGGGTTTATACTTAGATAGTTTTCGCAACGAGAGTTGGTTAGCTATACTTTAGTGATTTGAGTTCAAGAACCGCGCTAAATCTGAATCATGTTAGTTAGTTTACTTACATTCATTGAATTCCTGAGAAATACCATGAGCCTAGCTTTTTTCCCATTGATTTACAACCCATTTAATTTACGCATTGCATTTAATTACATCTTTTTGGTTTAGCTTGATTCTAATCTACATAATCTATTGTGCGATGTCTGGAGTCCTTGTGTTCGACCCCTAACTATACTGCAACACTGCTTTAGTACTTTTTAGGGTATTAATTTGAGCATATCACAGCGCTATGTTGTCGAGAGTCTTCAGACCATTTGGAGTGCTATGTCTCGATGCAGCTGCATGGCGTCTCAGCGTCCCATTTCACCACGCTTACCACATCAGGCTGGACCATCTGGCACTGCTGGCGATGACTCTGACGCCATTGAGGAGGATTAGTCCTCTGTTTATCTGGTTTCACGTTTGTTTTTCTTTTCCCTTTTCTGTTTCTTTTCGTTTGGACTTTTGTTATTTTGAGTCGTTATGTAAGCATTTTATCATTTACTACTTTGTAGAACATATGCTTTTATGATCTTTTGTTGCTTTTAACTTGTGTTTCAGTGATCTAACAGTGCTAACTATAACACATTTGGATCGTTTGACACAATTTTTGGGCACAATTGTCGCTGTCAAGAGGAATTCTGTCGACCAACCACTGGTATCGATCGATACCAGTGCAGTGTCGGTCGACACTCATCACCATCTCGGGTAACCTCTTCGATTTTCACATTCCACTGGGTTCATTTGATTTCTTTCACCAAACTCAGGTTTGGTAACACTGGGGACAGTGTTGTTTAAGTCTGGGGGAGGTAGTCGCTGACAATGTGTTTGTTTTTCTTAGAGTCAGTCATTTTTTTGTGTGTCAAATTTGTTTTATTGAGTCAAACTTTTTTTGGAGATTATGATCGTGTTCTTGAATCTGCTGTTTTGATTTTGCTTCTGAGTGTCCACTGTTACAGAATCAGCTACAGATCGATTAATGAAAAATCCAAAGGCTGACCAGTTAACTAGAAGACACACATGTTTCCAGCAGAGTTCTTTTAAAGCCTGAGCCAAATTTTTGCACTTCATCGATGTGGTTAGTATTCACAGAGCTTGATTCCTCATTCATATCTGACAAAGGAACCCATGTGTTTAAAGTAATGGTATCTCTCTCCCCTGTTATAAGTTAATAAATAAGAGCATAAAAGATGAAATAATTTTCTTCTGAGTAGAGGGCTAGGAAAATTTCCAGCGATCCCATTATTCTACTTGGTGAGGAATGATCACACAAAGGTTGGAAGCGAGGCTAAGATTTTCCTATGATGCCATTATTCGCCTACACCCTTTGATACACTGAGAGGGAAGAACCGGGGATTCGGTGGCAAACACCATCAATACTCGCGTCTCATACCTTGATGTTTATATGCGAAGAAAAAAAAAGTCTGGGGGAGAGAAAGTGATACAAAAAGTGTGAAATTGGGTGGTTCCTTGTTATGATATTGTATGGGAAAGAATCTAAAAGGTTCTTGGTATTAATAACAACGATGAAACTAGCGATGATGGGTTTAATTGAACGATGCTGCGAAATAATGTGTGTAGTCTGGGGAAGCTGCGAATGCCTAAGGAGAAGTACATGGTGGTTAGTCTTAGAACTGGTTAGGTAACATTTGGGTGCTTGGGAAAAGGGTCATTGCAGTGTTTCAAGAACAGGTGAGTCTCCGTGTTTTCAAACTTCTTTCTCTGGTTTAGTCTTCTATTTGCTTGAGGGCAAGCAAAGGCTAAGTCTGGGGGAGTTGATATATCATGGTTTTTAACCCTTTTAAGCCATGATATATGTCCATTTTATAGAGTCTTTCTACTATTTTGTAGTGTTTTAGAGTCTTTTACAGGTTTTAGCACGTTTAGAGCATAATTGGAGATATTAGAGCATTTTGGAGCAAAACAGAAGCTCGTGTAGCTGAGTACCTGATTTAGAGTCTCAATATCGATCGATACTACCCTAGTATCGGTCGATACTCATTGCAGCAAGGCAGAAGTCGCGACTTTTATGAAGAGTTGAAGAATTGCAAAATTTCACAGAAGACTTTATTATTTACAATTTACCCCAAAACGTGTTTTAGGTTATTAATTAGGTTTTTGAGCCACTTTTGTTGGGGACGTTTTCGATTAGACTTGATTTTGGATTCTGAGTTTTGTAAGAGAGCTTCTAAGGGAGACAAGTCTGAGACTCTGTTCGTCCGAGAAAAGATTTTGAACCCTCTTGTTACTCTACTTTTTATTATTTATTTGAGTATTATTTCAGTCATGTTTATTGTCTCAATTATCATGTCTGAGTAGTTCTCTTGTTAGATTCAGGGTTCTCATAAAGGTTTTCTCTGAATGTTAGGTTAATTGAATAATTAGGATTCACCATCTGAATTAGTTCTTCGCCCTAGGTTGTTCTCAAAGCTAATTCTAGACTGATCACCTAGAACTTAGATTTTAGGATGATTGGTTAGGCACGAGAGTGCGATTAATTACCTGACAGAACCTAGAGTGAGCAAAATAACTATTCGCAAAGAGATTTGGTTTAGTTGTTTTGTGAACAAATCAAACTTGAACTAAAAGCTGGTTTAGACTTTAGGATTCGCAAAGAGATTTGGAATTCTAGGATTTAGACTTAGATAGTTTTCGCAGTGAGAGTTGGTTAGCTATACTTTAGTGATTTGAGTTCAAGAACCGCGCTAAATCTGAATCTTGTTAGTTAGTTTATCTACATTCATTGAATTCCTGAGAAATACCCTGAGCCTATCTTCCTTCCAATCGACTTACAACACATTTAGTTTACGCATTGCTTTCATTTACATCTGTTGGTTTAGCTTAATTCGAATCTACATAATCTATTGCGTGAATTCTGGAGTTCTTGTGTTCGACCCCTACTTATACTACAACACTGCTTTAGTACTTTTTAGGGTATTAATTTGAGCATATCAACAGCAAGTTCATCCTCTGTGTAATCTGGATACCAATCGCGTATTTGGGCCATGAACATACTGTGCATTAACAAATGCATTAGATAATAACATAAAATTAGGTACCTCTCATATTCCAAAACGTTGTTGTAGTTTGTCAGAATATATTTATGCAAGTGCCTTTGCTCCTCCTCTAATAGTCGCCGATCCTTGCTTTTTCCACTTAGTCGTCCAATCTGAGTAAATATATCCGGGACATGCATAAACAGGATAACTAACTCTGTTCCCTCCATCATCATGTCGTGCGGGGCGTCTAATTTTTGTTTGGACTTGCGCTGGAAAGTAGTAGCCGGCAAAGTTGGAAGTTTCTTCATTGATGCTCTGTGCGACAATAGAACCCTTGACCCTAACAAGATTTTTTACCTTCTTCTTTAGGTGGAACATATACCGCTCAAAATGGTACATCCATTGGTATTGAACCGGCCCACCAAGTGCTGCTTCTCGAGGGAGATGAATAGGAAGATGTTCCATAACATCAAAAAAGGCAGGAGGAAATATTTTCTCGAGGTTGCAAAGGAGAACGGGTATGTTTTCCCCCAGATTTTGGATTCCGGCTGATGTAAGTGATCTCGTGCATAGATCCCAGAAGAAAGCACTGATCCCTGCATAAATAGTATACATAGAAAATTAAAAAACTTACGTATAATGATCACAAATAAAAATATGGTAACATACGTAATATTGTAAATGTATGTACCTGCAATAGCTGCATGGACCTTCATAGGAAGAAGACCTTCAAATACAAATGGAATGAGGCGCTGCATGACAACATGACAATCATGACTCTTCATCCCAGAAAACCTCCCTTCTGAACTATCAACGCAATTACGAAGGTTAGATGCGTATCCGTCTGGGAATTTGACACTGTGCTTAATCCAATCGAAGGACTCCTCCTTTGAAGTCGCATCCAACCGGAAAGCAGGAGGCAGTGATTTCCCATTCACCATTACATGCAACTCCTTACGGGAACAAATATTTGGCAAGTCCAATATGGCCTTCAAATTATCTTTCGTCTTTCCTTGCACATTTAGAACAGTGTTCATGATATTGTCAAAAAGTTATTTTCAATGTGCATCACATCTAGATTATGGCGCAGCAAATGGTCCTTCCAATATGGAAAATCCCAGAAAATACTCTTCTTGTGCAAATTGTGGTACTCGCCACAACCGTCAACGGGATAATGCCCATTACCCCCGCATGTAACTGTCTTCTCAGCACCAAAATCTCTCAACTGAGTCATAATATAATTCTCATCTAACTCACAAGGTGGACCATCAAAAACTTTTTTGTTATTTCTAAACAATGTTGTGCTCCGACGATATGGATGATCATGCGTTAGAAATCGTCGATGACAATCGAACCAAGAAGTCTTATGTCCGTTCTTCAATTGGAACGCATCAGTGTTATCTTGACAATACGAACACGCCAACCTTCTATGCGTCGATCATCCACATAGCATATCGTATGCTGGGAAATCACTTATGATCCACATAAGTACCGCACGCATCATAAAATTCTGTGCAGGGAAACATCGACCACTTCAACACCATTTTTCCACAACATTCCCACTCATAAATTAATGGCTGCAAGAAAATATCGAGGGATCCCTTAGGATGTTCTGGACCGGGGACGAGGATCGTGAGGAACAAAAACTCTCGTTTCATGCACAAATTTGGCGGCAAATTGTAAGGTGTGACGATTACTAGGCACAACGAATATTGCCTCGCATGCTTTCCAAAAGGGTTGAATCCATCCGTAAATAACCCGAGGTATACGTTCTTTGGTTCACACGCAAAACTAGGATAAAACTCTTGAAAATTTTTCCATGCTTCTACATCTGAGGGATGCGCAATCTCTCCATCTCAGTTATGTTCTGCATGCCATCTCGTAGGCCCTGCCGTGCGCTCGGATTGATATAACCTCTTCAACCTATCAGCTAGGGGCAAATACCACATCCGTTTATGTGGAACAGGTACTCTGCCACATGTATCCTGATACCGAGGTTTGTGACAAAAGCGACACTTCAACCGGTTTTCATCCTTTCTCCAGTAGATCATACAGTTGTCGATGCACACATCTATCATCTGATATGGTAATCCAAGACCAGTTACAAGCTTCTGAATCTCGTAGTATGAAGCCGGTGAAATATTATCTTCAGGTAAGATATTTCTAACAAAATCAGCTATCGCATCAACACAATCCTCAGCTAAGTTGAAATCCGTCTTTATAGTCATCAACCTGCTTGCAGTTGATAGATGTGATATTCCATCTCTACATCCTTTGTATAATGGCTGCTTAGACGCATCTAGCATATCAAAAAACTTCCGCGCTTCTAAATTTGGTTCCCCTATCCTGTTACCATCCTCAAAATGATACGATGCTATGTTTTCACAAAACGCATCATTCACCATCTGAGTGTAACCTGCGTTTACATCTACTTCCGGTGTTGGTTCCTCTAACCTAGTACCCGAAGTACTACCAAACCTATCCGATGTGCTACCATAATTACCATAATATTGCACCATTGAATCAGTTTCTCCGTGGGTATACCAAATCTTGTAACCATGCATAAATCCAGTCCTATATAAGTGCTTTCTTACTTCCCTAACCGAGACTAATCTATGATTCCGACATTTAGTACAAGGACAATACATATTACCGTATTTCGATGTCATGCTATTGTTTGACGCAAAGTACATGAAGTCCTCCACACCTTGTGCGAACTCATCCGTCAATCCCCCCGTCACGGGATCAAGCGGAGGTTTGTCCATCCACGATCGAAAATAAGACATTGTGTAATTTTTTTTGCTTTGTGTTTGTTGTGAATGTTGTGAATGAGGGGGAGAAATATTTATAGATAATTATTCAGCGATTTTTCGACGGATTTCCGAGGGATATCCGACGGACTTCTAAATTTCAAACGGCTATATAACGGCTACAACAACGGATACATTAACGGATATATATCTGTCAGAAATCCTTCGGAAATTTCCGACGGCTATATATCCCTCGGAAATCGATCAAAAAATTCCCCACCGATTCCGACGGCCTTAAAATGGTCGGAATTTTCCGACCGATATCCGAGGGAATACCGGTCGAATATAAATCTGACCAATTTCCGAGGGAATACCGGCGAATATTCCGACGGATTTCCGATGACTCTCTAACCGTCAGAATTTGCCAACCGATTTCCGAGGAACTTATATTCGCCAGAATTTCCTCGGTATTCCGTCGGAATTTTCCGACGGGTCGAAGGCCGTCGGAAATGTCGTCGGAAATGCGTGTGTTTTCTTGTAATGCTTACTTTCCTCAAAAAATCAAAACCCTTGATAGATGCACTAAACGAAAGGAAAAAAAAGTTAAACCTGTTTTCAACATCAACCTCAAGACATGATACTGTGCCAGGATTAGCCTTCTTGATCTTCTGGATGTACATTGGGATTTGTTCATAACTACGTTCCGGAGAGCCTCGAACCACATCACGTGTAAACTCTCTAGCTTGTCATATATTCCAGTAGTTCATATCAAGACCAATATCATTCTTCAATGCTATTAAGATTAAATTTGGCTTCATACTCAAACATGCATTACCAAAATCTTCCAACATAAATTTGCTAATATCTCTCGAAGAGGCATGTGGTGATGTAGCGAATCTTGAGGTGGCAGAGCATGTATGACTACAAAAAAACTGCCCATTCCGGACGGCCAAATCCGTCGCTACCCCATCGAAAGAGCCATTTCAGACGGATTTCCGACGGATATGAGCCCTCGGATCCATCTCGTCGGAAATAGAAATCCGTCAAAAATCTCTCGGAATTTTCCGACGGATTTCCGAGGGCTAAATTACCCGACGGCTTTCCGAGGACCTAGTACTCTCGGGAAAACTCCAAGGGATGTCCGAGGACAAGTCCGTCCGGAATAATTTTGAGGGATTTCCGACGGCCAGTCCATCCGAGATAATTCCGAGGGATTTCCGACGAATTTCTGAGGGATTTCCGACGGGTTTTTCCGAGGGATTTCCGACGGGTTTTTCGACGGATTTCAGAGGAATTTCCGATGGATTTCCGAGGGATTTCCGACGGGTTTCCTAGGGATTTAGGATCGATCGATCCAAAAAAGTTGGGATCGATCGAGATTGTGATTTGGTCGATCCACCGAATCCGTCGGAAATCCCTCGGTAATCCCTCGGTAATTTCCAATGGATTTTAATAATTATTTAATATTTATTATTTTTAAAATTCGATTAATTATTGAATAATTTATAAAAAACGAAAAAGAAAAATTAATTAAGAATTAAAAATGTTATAAAATTAAATAATTATTTAAGGTTTTCGAAATTGTTAGAAAATTACAACAAAAAAAACTAAATCAAAATAAATCAGGCGGAAAATCATCGAACTTCGATTTAAAGTAATCCGCCAATTTCCTGCTCTTCGTTTTCTGAGTCAAGAGCTCTTCCTCCAAAGCCGTGACCTTCTCCTTGAGCTCTTCGTTTTGCCGGATAATGTCTTCATCCATCAGGAAACCACCCGAAGAAGTTGAGGGTTGGGTCGCAATGTTACCCAACCCTGGTAGACGACATTTTTTAACGGGTACCTCCTACAAAAAAAATAAAAAAAACATTAGGTTTTATTAAGAAATTAATAAATATCTAAATTGAAATGATAATCTATAATTATTACTTACCCCGAGCACTAGGTCGTTGATCTCGATCCGAGTGGGGTCGTTGGAATCGGTGATGCCGTCCTGCAATCTCTGGGTCAGGATCTCCTGGGAAGCCTTCGTCACCTTCTCGACGATCTCCCTGACGACAGGATCTTGAATTTGGTGGTCTTCTTGTTGGTGTGCGTCCTCACCATCACTTTCAGGTGATCCGGAACTTCGCCCAATTCCTCCGTCTAGAAAATAATTAAACCGTTAGTTACTAAAGAAATATATTAAAAACGATATTTAAAAATAACTAAAAACACCAAAATACTTACCATTTCGATTTCGGTTTTTTTTTAGCTCTTCGCCCGTTGTTGTGGACAACGGATCCTTCCCTTCTCGGGGACTCATTCGGTTCTTGGAGTTAGTCTGAGAGAGAGCTTCGGTCTCAGGCTCTTGCCAATACGGGATGTAGTCCTTCTACACCTCCGCGTTCAAGCCTTTTGGCTTATCTCCACCCTTTTTCCAAATTTGCTTCCACTCGTACATGTTGCGAGAGAATTGCCTGCCCGCCTCCCTGAAAAATTCCGTCTCCACCGTTTTTGTGATGGTTCACTTCCAAGTAAATTTTTGCTACAAAAGAAATAAAATTAAAGATGTTAAAAAAACTCAAAATATATAACAAAAATAGATAAATTAGAACTTAACTAATTATCGCAAACGTGCGAAACCACATGTTTTGTCGTCTGACGGAACATCCGAAAATTTCTTGTAAGGTTTGTCGAGGATGGAGTGCAACATCTTCAGAACCGACATGCTAATGTCATTCCCGGATATTCTAAACCTAGAAAAAAAACAAATTAAAAATTGGTAATTAAACAAAAAAATTATTAATTAAGAAAAAAAAATATTACCAAGTAGATCTCGGAATGCGAAGGTCCGGATCGAGAACTTTGAGTAATTCTCGTCCCAGCTGTTGGACGAGCTCCTCAACGGACATGATCCTCGGACGAGTTACACTCTCACTGTCCGAAATAGATGGGGCAGAAGGCGGAAGAGTATTCGAGCTCGGAGCTATAACGCCCCGACCGCCCCTACCTGTGGGCCCCATGCCCTCTCTCGGCCCGTTGGCCCCACCCCCTGGTCCGACGGCCGGTGCGTTAGTCCGGGAGGCTTGTAATACCTGTTTTACTCACCCTGCAATCACCACGTGATCTTTTCCCCGTGTTTTGTCCTCACTCACACGATACCGCGAATCACTTCCCGGTAGGTTACCCATCCTTAAATTGCTCCAGCTCAAGCACGCTTAACTCTGGAGTTCTCTATGGATAAGTGCCCGAAAAGATAAGTGCACTTTGGTGACATAGGTAGCCAAATCAATTCTTATAAGCCTCTCCGCATATACAAGAAATCGGGATGTTACAATCACCCCCACTCACAGAGCGCAACGTCCTCGTTGCGCACCAGGATCGTCACCCTAGACGGTGTGAGCCCACCTGACTCCACACACGTGTTTGGGTTCGGCTCTGATACCACTTATAACGCCCCGACCGCCCCTACCTGTGGGCCCCACTTCCTCTCTCGGCCCGTGGGCCCCACCCTTGTCCGACGGCCGGTGCGCTAGTCCGGGAGGCTTGTAAGACTTGTTTACTGACCCTGCAATCACCACGTGATCTTTCCCCGTGTTTTGTCCTCACTCACACGATACCGCGAATCACTTCCCGGTAGGTCACCCATCCTTAAATTGCTCCAGCTCAAGCACCCTTAACTCTGGAGTTCTCTCTGGACAAGTGCCCGAAAAGATAAGTGCACTTTGGTGACATAGGTAGCCAAATCAATTCTTATAAGCCTCTCCGCATATACAAGAAATCGGGATGTTGCAGAAGTACTCCTCCGCCCCGTATGCCTCGGACCGCTAGGACGGTCTTGATCGAATTGACCGTAAGACCTACTAAAATAAAAACAGAAAAACTGAATCATTTAAAAAAACATCTAAATAATCATAATTATTTTTCAAAAAACTCAATAAATTTTTTAATCAAATGCATTTCTAAAAACCATTTTTTAAAAATACATTTATTAAAAACATTTTTATTATATAAATATATAAAAACGTTTAACAAAATAGAGTTATAAAATAACTCGGAAAAATTTCAGGTTTTCGCCGGGGATTCTTCTCTTTCACGTTTTTATTATTTCCTTGTATTGTGTTTCCAGCTTTGTAGGAATTAAGTTCCATCTCTATTTAAGAAATGAAAAAGCCAAAAAGAGGTAGCATGACCTACCCAAAAGAAAAGTGTGTTTGTAATCTTAGTTTGTTATTTGAGCAAATTCTCTTAACTTTGAGAAGGGACCGATATTAGCAATTCGTTGCTAACAATTGGTATCAGAGCACGTTTTTGATCCGGACCACTTTGTGGTATCAAAAACATCATATTTTTCATCTTCTTTGTTATCGTTATTCTCCGTGAATCAACGATTATCAAGAACCCTCGACGAATGGCCATTCTTCGGAATCAACGGTCTTCGAGTCCTCGTTTGAACGGTCATTCTTCGGAATCAACGGTCATTCTTCAGAATCAACGGTCATTGAGATCTATCAAACTATCAACATCTTTAATCTTCCATCGTTTATATTTGTTATTCCTTCAAAAAAAAAAAAAAAAAAATCTTCTTTCATTTTCTACTTGGGATTGTTGATAGGGATCAACATCCTTTCTTTTATACGACATTCATATTCTTTCAACGTTTCTCGCTTAAAAAAAAAAAAAAAAGATTGTTTTTATCATCTTCCATCGTTTTCATTATACATAGTTTCAAAAAAAAAAAAGAGTTTGATTTTCAATAAAAAAAATAGAGTTTGATTTTCAATAAAAAAAGGCTCTTCGGCCAACAGATGCAACGTGGGAAGACTACGAGCAGTCAAGCTTTCCGGAGTTCGACGTGAACCTTGAGGACAAGGTTCTGTTTGAGGGTGGGAGTATAGATAAGATACAAGAACCGGCAATCAATCTGATTGAAGAAACCAAATTCAAAGTACCAAGATTAAACCGGTTCTGACTGAGTGAGTCTATGTTTTCTTTGTTTCAGAAACCAAATTATTGTTTTCTTTGTTTCAGAAAATAAACTGAGTCGTGATAAGCTTCCTATACTTTAGGATCAAGCCTCACGTTCTCTTTCACATTTTTATGATTTCCTTGTATTGTGTTTCCAGCTTTGTAGGAACTAAGTTCTATCTCTATTTAAGAAATGAAAAAGCCAAAAAGAGGTAGCATGAACTACCCAAAAGAAAAGTGTATCGTGATATTAGTTTGTTCTTTGAGCAAATTCTCTTAGTTTTGAGGAGAGACCGATATTAGCAATTCGTTGCTAACACTGGGATACAAAACTGTGGAGTTATAAATGGTTTATGCTCGAAAAAAAATATTACTTTTTTCTCTAAAATAGAATTCTAAAACCTATTTATAGTCACTTTGATGCTTAATACTTTTATATATCAAAGATCTCTGAAATAATCTTAGGGTTTAGAAAAAAATTCTTTCGTAAATCCAACAAAAAGGCTGCTTAAAAATGATTGAAAGGATAAGAAGAAAATGTCTAAGTTTTAATAGAATTTTGGGGATTGTGCATGAATCGTCACTTATTTGAAAATTCATTAGTTTGTTGTCATTTTTTGAAAGTGTAGTAGAAAATAACATTTATTTCACTGTTCAACACAAATTTACCGCTGTACAGTACGGTGTGTACGATAATGGACGGTACACGATGTAACAATAAGAGAGGTAAAATTGACTTTTCACGCAAACAAGTGACAAATATTTTTAACACTTTAAGAAAATGCTAACTTACTAATGAAAATTGAAATAAGTGACAATTCTTGCAATTATGTCTAGATTTTTCTCATTTCCAAAAACTAATCAAATCACACCCTAAAACAATAATTGAATAGTAACATGTTGCAAAAAAAATGTAAAAAATAAAAATTACCTGGAATAAAAGCAAGAGCAATACATAGGATGTAAGAACGAGACATTTTTTGGTAGACCATTTATGAGATAATTGGCCACACTGTCACTTTTTGAAACTTTAGTTACAATTTTGCCGCTTTTTTTTGTTTTCTTCGGTGTAGAATGACGACTTTGCCCCTGCTTCCTATTGGTCTATGTACTGTACACCGTTGATTTCGCACAGTACTGTACAAGGCACGACTAGAAAGTCAACTTGTGTACAGTACAATAAGTGTTAGTTCTCAAATTAAGTTTAGAAAGTGATAAAAACTTTATAAAATTTTTCAAAAGTGACAAAATAGCCAAGAATCACACCATTTATTTTCTTAAATTATTAGGAATGTGTGTTGTGTAAATATTCTCTTTTTTGTGATGTGTAAATTATCTCCTCATGTCTATATGTATATATATCCCGTACAAATACGCGCATATTATCGTGATTGGATCAAATTCGGTAATTTTTTTTTTTTTCAAACTTCTCTTTCAGTACAGACTACACATTTACCTCACTTTGACCATTTTTTTAAAGAGATATTTGTACTAGAGCTGGGAACGGATATCCGAGGTTTTTTGGATATCCTTATATCCGGGCTCGGATATCTAGATCAATAAAAAAAATAATTAAAAAAATAAAAATAATGATAAAAATTATAAAAATATAATAAAAACTATAAAAATTAATTAAAAAAACAATTTATATAAGATTTTGTAAAAAAAAAATCTGTTATTATAATTTTTTTTTAATTATTTTTATATATATAAATCTTATTGTATTAAAAAAAATATTAATAAATTTTTTTTTTTAATATATTTAACGGATTCGGATACGGATCCGGATATCCGAGCCTCATAATTCAACTATCCGGATCCTTATCCGACCCCCTCGGATATCCGGATTTTCGGATCGGTTAGGATCGGATACCGGATAATAATTTCATCTCTAATTTGTACACAATCACTTATTTGAACTTTAATTAAGTTTTTGGTACTTTCATTTTTTTGGTCTTCTTATGTGTCAAATAACGATTTTGCCCATGTTTCATATTGGTTCATGTACTGTACATAGTTGAATCGCGCAGTACTGTACATGAATAAGACTGGAAAGTTAACGCATGTACTGTACAAAAAGTGTTAGTTTTGCACAACTTTTCAAAAAGTGTTAGATTACAAAGTAAAATCTTAAAAAGTAAATAAACTTGCAAGAATCCCTTTTTTAATAAATAGTCAACATTTTTTAGATGGTAGTAAAGATAAGGGAGATATTGATGTTTTTGTTATAGAGTTGACGACATTAGCGTAAGAAATGAAATTGGACCCCACATATCACTATGCATACACAATAATTTTCTCTTTTCCTCTCTATATAAACGAACGTTTCGTTCGATTGTAAGACACATCTTCAATTTAAAACTTGAACAAGAAGTCTTTAATATAAATCTTTCCTAGTCTCTTTCTATTATCAGCGTTCCGCCTTTCCATCGGGTATAATATTTTTGTTTTTATTAATATTTATCTTTATGATAAATTCCATTTATTTTTATAACACGTTATCAGCATGATCACTCTTCATTATAGCTAAATATATATTCATAATATATACCCTATTATAGCGGGCGTTATGCCGCCTCTATAATAATTTATTATTTTGCAGTGGTTGTTTAAACACACCACTATTCACTTAATATTATAGTGGGCGGTTTGTCACCTCGTTATTATTTATTATGCTTATATGGATGACTATGTCACCATATATTTATTTACTCATTTATTTTATTTATTATGCTTATATGGATGACTCTGTCACCATATATTTATTTACTGTCAATATTATATTGGATTGCTGAGCCGCCACATATTTTATTTGCTGTTTAAATATGGATGACTCCGTCACCATAGTTTATTTACTTGCAATTTTAAATGGATGACTTTAGTCACCATAATTTATTTATTTACTGTTAATATTATAGTGGACGTCTCTGACGCCACAAAATTTATTTACTGTCTAAATGTGGATGATTCTGTCATCACAATATTGCCGTTAAATATTTGTTTGTTATGGTTATTATATAAGGAGGCTCGGCCGCCTGTATATAAACTTTTGATCTGAAAATTGATAGATTTAACTTATACATATTAATTTTTTCAGATCGATTTTCTTTGATTCCAGCGGTCACAAAGAAAAATTTTCAAATTTTTACTTTTTCCAACGGCTATGAACAGTATTTTCAATTTATAAATACACTTATTTTCACTCATTCATTTCATCTCAAACATTTCATCTCCTCTCAAATCTTTCTCAAATAATTTTTCTTAGATTTCTTTTGTAAGAAAAATGTTTCAAAAAATAATTAGTTTGTTATTGTTTTTAAGTTCAATTGTAATTTTTGCTTCTATTTATGGTCTCTTCGTTGGAGTAGTTAGTCCCGAAGAGTTTACCCCAACTGTTGTGCTAGTTTTCTATGCACTATTTTTTCTTGTAACTGTTTTAGTTATTCATATAAATGGTTTCTAATAAAAATTGAAATAAAATTATATTTCTAATAATATTTTTGTGATTTTATTTTTAGAAATCGAAAATGGCAAACATTGAAAAGCACCAATTCCCGACTCTAGACATCACTGGTGCTAATTACATATCTTGGACCACCAACGTTGAACTTCATTTGGAATCTCTGGGTTTAACGGAAACCATAAAAGAGAAAAATACTTCAACGGCCCAAGAAAAGGCAAAATCGGTGATCTTCCTTAGAAGACACCTAGATGAAAGTATCATCTATGATTACGCAAACATGAGGAATCCCCAAGAGCTCTGGAAGTCCCTTAATGGTCGTTTTGATCATCAGAAGGACAGAACACTCCCACTTGCTCGGGATGAGTGGCAAAGTCTGAGGTTCCAGGACTTCGACAAAGTGATAAACTACAATTCCGATGTGTTGGGAATTGTGTCCAAATTAAGGTATTGTGGTGAAACGATAACGGAATCTCAAATGCTTGAGAAAATGTACACCACCCATTCCACAAAAACCACATCACCCTGCAACAACAATACATGTTGCGTGGGTATACCAAATTTTCGGATTTGATTGTGGCACTCCTGGTAGCTGAGAAAAATAACGAGCTCCTTATTAAGAATCACATGACACGACCTACCGGATCTAAGGCGTTCCCTGAAGCGAACACATTAGACGTTAAGAATCCGGTGAGAGAAAACAAAACATTTCGAGGCCGAGGCTGTCGAAACTACCGCGGGCGTGGAAGAAAATACAACTCGCAAAATAGGAAGTCATTCCAGTGGACTCGCTTTGAGCAACCCCCGAAGGGAAAAGAGAACCAAGGAAGTACCTCCCAGAAGCGAGAGGACGCTTGTTTAAGATGCGGTACCAGGGGACATTGGTCCCGGGTATGTCGTACTCCTGCACACCTTTGTGCGCTGTACAAAGAATCCGCCAAAGGCAAGGGAAAAGAAGTCAATCTCGCGGAACATTCTGAGGGTACAACGCACCTCGATGCTTCCGACTTTGAAAATGATTTTGATGAGACCGCCTTTACGGAAGCCTGAAATGCTCATCATGTGACTCTTGAAGTTCTTACGAATGTGCCATAAATAATTGTCGCTTATGTAAAATACTATGTTTCTTGCACTACCTATTTATGTATAATTATTGTGTGATATTTCTTATTAATATATAATTATTGTATGATATTTTGCCTCATGAATAAAATTATCTTATTACTATTAACTGTTTTTTATCTCAGAAATGGATAACGATACAAACGGAACTACGTCCAAGATAAACACTAAAGATATTTGTATACCAGATAGTGGAACAACGCATACTATTCTGAACACACAAAAAATACTTTTCTGATTTAAAATCGACAAAAATTATTGTCAACACAATATTGGGTCTTGCAGACCTGATTGAATGGATTGGTAAAGCAAATTCTAAGTTGCCTAATAGGACAAAATTTTCCACAAAACACCTTGTATTCTCCAAATTCTAAAAGGAATTTGTTGAGTTTCAAAGACATATACCTTCAAGGATATGACACTCAGTCTGCAACTGAGGACGAAAAGAAGTGTATATACATAACTTCTGATAAATCGGGAAAAAAGCTTGTATTGGAAAAGTTCCCAGAACTCCCTTCTGGTTTACATCATACATACATAAATGCGATATAATCAAATCTTGTGATCAAGAAAAATCTTGATGATTTCACACTATGGCATGATCGTCTTGGTAATTCAGGCACAACTATGATGCGAAAAATCATAGAAAGCTAACATGGACATTCATTGAAAATTCAGAAGATTTCTCAAGGAAACAAAATGACATGTGCTGCGTGTTCCCTCAGAAAATTGATCATAAGGCCATCGCCAACCAAAATCGATAAAGAATTACCAAATTCCTTGAACGGATTCAAGGCGATATTTGTGGACCTATACATCCACCTTGTGGACCATTCTACTATTTTATGGTAATAATTGACGCGTCAAGTAGATGGTCACAAATTTGTCTATTATCATCTCGAAATGTGGCATTTGCGAGATTTTTGACTCAAATAATCAAACTAAGAGCTCAATTTCCTGATTATCCGATAAAGAGAGTTAGACTAGACAACACTGGTGAATTCACATCCCAAGCATTTAACGATTATTGTATGGTAACTGGAATCGATGTTGAACATCCTGTCGCCCATGTTCATACACAAAATGGTTTAGCAGAATCATTAATTAAACGTCTGCAATTGATTGCAAGACCATTGATTATGAAATCAAAACTCCCAACATCTGTATGGGGACATCCTATTTTGCATGCAGAAGCACTCATTCGGATAAGACCAAGTGTGTACCATAAGTATTCCCCATTACAATTAGCATTTGGCCGAGAACCAAATATTTCCCATCTAAAAATTTTTGGTTATGCGGTTTACGTGCCTGTAGTACCACCACAACGTAAAAAGATGGGACCACAAAGAAGGTTGGGAATATATATTGGATGTGATTTTCCATCAATTATACGATACCTAGAACCACAGACTGGTGACATCTTTACGGCACGTCTTGCCGATTGTCATTTTGATGAGAAAGTTTTCCCGGTTCTAGGGGAGAAAAAAAACAAGTAGAGAAGGATATCAAATGGAGTGTGCCAACCTTGTTGCACCTTGATCCTCCTACTAAACAGTCGGAACTAGATGTTCGACGAATTATGCATTTGCAAAGCATAGCAAATCAGCTACCTGATGCATTTTCAGATACTAAAACGGTAACTAAATCCCATATACCGGCTGCAAATACTTCTGCTCGTATTGATATACCACAGGAACGTGGAAAAGCAGATGATACACGAGAGTCTAGAACACGCCTGAAGCGTGGTAGATCTATCGGTTCTAAGGATAAAAATCCTAGAAAACGAAAGGAAGCTGAAATGCATAATACACCCAAAATAGCATAAAATATTTTGGAAGAAACAAATCATGAGACTAATGATAATGCAGAGCATCATGAATCCGAAAGAAATCATGAAATTTCCATCAACTACATCCATAATGGAAAGATATGGAATCGAAATGAAATGGATGATGTCGATAACGTTTTCTCATACCTTGTTTCAAAAGAAATAAATGAGGAAAACAAAGATCCAGAACCAAAGTCTGTTTACGAATGTCAAAAGAGACATGACTGGATAAAATGGAAAGATGCTATGCAAGTCGAACTTGATTCGCTTAATAAACGAAAAGTATTCGGACCTATTGTGCTCACATCTAAAGATGTGAAGCCGGTTGGATACAAATGAGTTTTCGTTCGAAAATGAAATGAGAAAAACGAGATTATGAGATACAAAGCTCGCCTCGTGGCTCAAGGTTTTTCTCAAAGACCCGGGATCGATTACGAGGAAACGTATTCTCCCGTTATGGATGCAATCACGTTTAGATTCTTAATGAGTTTAGCGGCTGATGAAAATCTAGAGATGCGTCTCATGGATGTCGTTACAGCATATTTATATGGATCATTAGATAATGATATCTATATGAGAATTCCTGATGGGTTTAATATGCCATCAGCATTATCCAAACCTAAAGAGTTATGTGCAATAAAATTGCAAAGATCATTATATGGGTAAAGCAATCTGGACGTATGTGGTACAATCGTCTCAGTGAGCACTTAGCAAAAGAAGGATATGTGAACAATCATATATGCCCATGTGTTTTCATAAAGAAAACAGTTACCGGTTTTGTAATTATCGCGGTATATGTTGATGATCTAAATATTATCGAAACTCAAGGGGAAATACAAAAAGCATCCGAATATTTAAAAGGAGAATTTGAGATGAAAGATCTCGGATAGACACAGTACTGTCTTGGCCTACAAATTGAGCATTCTCAAAAGAATATATTTGTGCATCAATCCACATATACCAAAAGAGTATTAAAACGCTTTAATATGGATAAAGCAACTCCCTAAGTACCCCAATGGTCGTTAGATCACTTAAGGTTGAGAATGACTCATATTTGTGCATGAGGAAAATGAAGAGATACTTGGTCCTGATGTACCATATCTAAGTGCAATTGGAGCCCTTATGTACCTTACCAATTGTACACGACCTGACATATCATTTGCTGTTAATCTTTTGGCAAGATTCAGCTCATCCCCTACAAAAAGAAATTGGAATGGGATTAAACATGTCTTTCGTTATCTCCAAGGGACTATTGATTTAGGTTTGTTTTATCTTAAACATTCAATGAGTCAAATGATCGGTTTTGCAGATGCAGGATATTTGTCAGATCCACATAAAGCTATATCACAAACAGGGTATGTGTTCACGATTGGAGGCACCGCTATATCTTGGCGTTCTCATAAGCAGACGCTTGTGGCCACTTCTTCAAATCATGCTGAAATCATCGCACTCAATGAAGCAAGTAGAGAATGTGTGTGGCTGAGATCAATTAGTCACCACATCCTATCAAGCAGTGGAATTCGCGTAGATACAGAGCCAACTATCTTATATGAAGACAACGCTGCATGTGTTGCCCAGACAAAGGAAGGATATATCAAAAGTGATAGAACCAAACATATCCCTCTGAAGTTCTTCTCATACACTCAAGAACTCGAGAAGAATAAAGAAATTGAAGTGAGATATATCCAATCATGTGAAAATGCAGCGGGTCTCTTCACGAAATCATTACCCACCACTCTGTTCAAGAAACACGTCCATAACAGTGGAATGCGTCATCAACGAGACTTATAAGATGGCATCCTAGTCATTCGAGGGGGAGCTTACGTGGTTGTACTCTTTTTACATTCCTATGATTTTTCCCACTGGGTTTTCCTGGAAAAGGTTTTTAACGAGGCAACAAACAATTCATCACCAGAGACAATAGTAATTTTCTCTATGCATACACAGTAATTTTCTCTATGCATACACAGTGTTATAGAGTTGACGACATTAGCGTAAGAAATGAAATTGGACCCCACATATCACTATGCATACACATTAATTTTCTTTTTTCCTCTTTATATAACTCTCTATATAAACGAACGTTTCGTTCAATTGTAAGACACACATTCAATTAAAAACTTCAACAAGTATTAGAGTTTTTCCTTTTTTCCTTCTGATTATGTTTTTCCTTTTTTCCTCAAAGTATTAGAGTTTTCTCTTCTTATGTTTTGTATTTAAAGGCATCCTTACGTTAAAAGAGACTTAGTTGTTTTATTGAATAAAAATCAGAGCTATCAAACGATCTTCGAGTTTGTTTTTTGTTCGGCTATTCTCTCGAATCAATGATTGTGCGAGTTTTTTAGGCTCGGCACGTCAATTACCCTCAACGTGCACAACACCGCAATCATGACGGCATGTCATTTGTAGCACTTCAAGGTATCGATCCACATGGAATAGAGACTATGCACCGAAGATGCGAGAAACGAACTAATCTAGAGCCAAACTCTTTTGAAGTTTGTATTTCCAAAAAATTTTAGATAGATTTCACAAATGAAGATTACATTGATTATATAGAAAAACTAAGAAACTAACTATGGTTAAAATCTAACTTAACTAACTTAACCTTAGTTAATTAAACACATTACAGAAATTAAGGAAAAGAAAATAAGTGCAAAAGTCAAAAATGAAGAAAAACACACACAAAGGAAAAAGTCTGCGTAATGAACAGTGTTCGGTGGCTGGGAATAGTATTCTGATCAGCTCGGACCGACTTCACGAAACCTATGATAACTTTCGATCGTGCCGTTGGATTGGCCTCAAACCACTTCTCAATTAGAGCTACGCCATTGCTCTAGCTTGTCTCCAAATTTCAGCTTGATCCAACGGTGGAAAATCTGTCATCGATCTCCGAACTTCTGACGTTTCTTCTTTTGCTTCGATCCAAGCAACTCCCAAATACATAAAATGACACAAAATATTACAAAATACCACAAAGGCTCTCTTAGACTTCTAAAATACAAATGAATAATTATGAGACATAAAATGCACTAAAAAACACTAAAAAGATTCAAAAACAAAATAAAAATAATATAAATAAATACTTTAAAATGTGTAAAATATGCGTTTATCAATCAACGAACTTTGAACTTTGTTACGCTTAGGCTGTGCCAGTTTTGGTATTAGAGACTTCGGCGTTCCTATTTAGCTTTTTGATTTCCAAGGATCATGGCTCCTAAACGCAACACCCATCAAGTCCAGGAGAGGCGTATCGACGATCAGTTCTCCGGGTGGGCTGAATTGCGCAAAACTCTTTTGGCGATGCAAGAGAATATCAAGGCGACGATCGCTAATTCAATTCATGAGTTGGCAGAAACTAATCTGAACCATCAACACCACCAATCTGAGTCGGAGGAAGAAGTAGGCCTAGGCGTTCGAGTTCGGGTTAGGTATTTTGGTTTTTCGGGTTTTCGGGTTTTCGGGTTTAGAGGTTTAAGCTCCATTCGGGTATTTATAATTTTCGGGTCGGGTTCGGTTTGGGTCCTCTCGGGTTTGGGTCAGGTTCAGTTTACCCGAAATACCTGAAAGTACTCGAAAAACTCGGAAAAACAACCCAAAAGTACTCAAACTACCCGAAAGTACTCGAAAGTATCCAAATTACCCGAAAACCCCAGTAAAAAAACTATCCAAACTACCCAAAAGTATTTGAAATACCCGGAAAACCCAAAAAAATGAGGGGAACTGGCGAGGCTAGGTACAAAGTGGGTTAATGGGTTTAGTTAGCTTTGGGTTTGTTTGGATACTAGTTCGGGTTTCGGGTCGGGTCGGGTATTACCCGAAGTACCTAGACACTAAGACCCATTCGGGTATTTCTCTAGTTCGGATCGAGTTCGGGATCGGGTTCGGTTCGGGTTTTCGGGATCGGTTTTTTTGCCCAGCCCTAGGAAGAAGGTTCAGAGGAGAGTCATGGCAATCCTTTTGCACGAAATCATCATCGCCGTTATCAAACTCAGGATGATTCCCGTGAGCGAAAACGAGATGACAAGAGGTGGGAATCGAGCTTTCGACTTGACATACCCGAGTTCCATGGTAGTGTTCGTGGAGATGAGTTGTTGGATTGGCTGGTGGTAGTGGAGGAGCTAATGGAGTTCAAACAAGTGCCAATGGAGTTCAAACATGTGCCAATGAAGCGCCAAGTGGCGTTCCTGGCAACGAAGTTTCATGGCCGTGCAGCGTCGTGGTGGATAAAGTTGAAGGCGACGCGATCTCGTACGGCAAGGACAAAACTGCGACTTGGGCGAATTTGTAGAAGCATTTGAAACAAGCGTTTCTTCCGCAAAATTATGATCGTACGATGTATACGAAGTTGCAGAATTTACGTCAAGGGTCTCACACAATTGATGAATACGCAGATGAATTTTTTCTGCTGATCACGAGGAATGCAATCTTCGATAGTGAAATTCGGTTGGTGTCTCACTTCATAGGTAGTTTGCGACCTCAAATTCAGAATGCGCTGGTCCAATTTGACCCAACGACGATCGTTGAGGCATCAGCAAGCTGTGGCTTTCGAGCAACAATTCAAATCTGGTGCTTTTTGGAGTGCATCAACACGGAATAGAGCAGCGGGTAGAGTGAATTTGGAGGTGGGGCAGTGTGCTTCGAATAATCGTGATGTGAGGATATTGTTTCACAACGACAACAAGGAACATGTGCATCGAGTGAACCATAGGCTTTGCGTCGTTCGACGAGACCAAACGCCTTGCGGTGTTTTGTGGAGGATGTGAAGTGGGATGGTGATGAGGATGGTGATCGTGATCATGAGGCTTATGAGGATTACTTTCCGGAGGATCGTACTTGTGATGATCTCCAAACGATGTTAGTGGCGCATGCTTGTCTTGCTTCGATTTCTCTGATATGCTCAAATTAATACCCTATAAGTACTAAAGCAGTTGTTGTAGTATATGTAGGGGTCGGACACAAGAACTCCAGATATCACGCAATAGATTATATAGATTCGAATTAAGCTAAACCAAAAGATGTAATTGAAAGCAATACGTAAATTAAAAGTGTTGTAAGTCAATTGGAAAGAAGATAGGCTCATGGTATTTCTCGGGAATTCAATGAATGTAGATAAACTAACTAACAAGATTCAGATTTAGCGCGGTTCTTGAACTCAAATCACTAAAGTATAGCTAACCAACTCTCGTTGCGAAAACTATCTAAGTCTAAATCCTAGAATTCCAAATCTCTTTGTGAATCCTAAAGTCTAAACCAGCTTTTAGTTCAGGTTTGATATGTTCACAAAACAACTAAACTAAATCTCTTTGCGAATAGTTATTTTGCTCACCCTAGGTTCTATCAGGTAATTAATCGCACTCTCGTGCCTAATCAATTATCCTAAGATCTAAGTTCCAGATTCGTCAACCTAGAATTAGCTATGAGAACAACTTATGGTGAAGAACTAATTCAGATGGTGAATCCTAATTAACTAATTAACCTAACATTCAGAGAAAACCCTTATGAGAACCCTGAACCTAACAAGAGATCTACTCAGACATGGAGAATGAAAACAACATGATTGAATAGATCATCAAAGCAATCAATAAGAAACAAGAGTTCAGAGTTGTCTCTCCAAAAACCAGAGTAAAATAAAGCTTAATCAGAACGTCCTAGCCAAAGTGGCTGAAAACCCTAATTTAAACTCCTAAAAAACACGTTTTGGACTAAATTGTAAATAATAAAGTCTTCTGGGCAATTTTGCAATTCTTCAACTCTTCATAAAAGTCGCAACTTGTGTCTTGCTGCAGTGAGTATCGAACGATACTAGTCAGTATCGATCGATACTGGGGCAATGACGTGCTTCCTTCCTTCATGGTGTCGGTGTCGGTCGATACAAAGGCTTCAAATCGGGTACTCAGCTACGCGAACTTCTGTTTTGCTCCAAAATGCTCCAAAAAGCTCCAATATCTCCAATTATGCTCCAAACGTGCTAAAACCTGTAAAAGACTCTAAAACACTACAAAATAGTAGAAAAACTCTATAAAACGGACTTATATCATGGCTTAAAATGGGTAAAAACCATGATATATCATTCTCGTGAAGAACTGTGGCTGCGCACCAACATCTTTCAGTCTGCTTGCACAATCAAGAGTAAGATTTGCCAGTTAGTGATTGACTCAGAGAGTTGTCAAAATATGGTTTCCGAAGACGCCTGTCGCAAGTTGAGTTTATGACGGGAATATCATCCACGACCATATAAACTGACTTGATTGAAAGAGGGAGTGGAGATACGAATCACTCAACGTGCATCAGTATCATTTTTTTATTGGTCCTCGTTACAAGGACAAAATCTTTTGTGATATCGCGCCAATGGATGTCAGTCACCTGTTGTTGGGACGCACATGGCAGTATGATCGAGATGTTACGCATAATGGGAAGAATAACACCCATAACTTTGTGTTTGACAATCGATAATTGTCCTTCTACCTAATGCAGAATCATCTTTGGTACAAGCAACAAGACTTGACACTTCGACTTCTAGTCTTGACGCACCCGGAGTGAAGGCAACGAGTGTGTTGTGGTGTTCTATGACATCGTTTGAGACCGAGTTTCAGGATACATGTTATGATATCGTGTTCTTGACTGAAAATGCAACGCTTCCTACGGAGATGGCTATTTGGGTTAAGCATCTTGTGGATGAGTTCGCAGATGTATTTCCATCTGAGTTGCCTCGGGGCCTTCCGCCACTTCAAGACATTCAACATCAGATCGACTTGGTTCCAGGTGCCGCCCTCCCTAGTCGACCACACTATAGAATGAGTCTGAAAGAGCATGAGGAGCTTAGACGTCAAGTTGAGGAATTGATTTCTAAGGGCTACATGTTCGTGAGAGTTTGAGCCCTTGTATTGTTCAAGCTCTCCTCATTTCCAAGAAAGATAGTTCATGGTATGTGAGTGAATAGAAGGGCTATTAACAAGATCACAGTCAGATATCGTTTCCTGATTCCTTGTCTAGACAACTTGCTTGATCAGATCGGAAAAGCTACTATATTTTTGAAATTGGATTTGAAGAGTGGGTACCATCATATTCGTATTCGTCTAGGCAACGAGTGGAAGACAGCATTCAAGAGGCGTGAGAGGTTATTTGAATGGATGGTAATGCCTTTTTGATTGTCAAACGCAACGGGTACGTTTATGCGGGTGATGAATCAGGCTTTACGACCTTACATCGGTAAATTTATGGTGGTATACTTCGATGATATCTTGATTTTCAGCTCATCATTAGCAGCTCATCAAGACCATCTTCGTCAGATTTTACTGGTTATGCGGCAAGAAACATTCTTCGTGGCTCGATAGAAATGTGAGTTGGGTGTGGATCGAGTTCTCTTTCTCGGCTACGTGGTGTCTTCGGCTGGTTTATCGAAGGATGAGAGTAAGGTTGAAGCTGTGTATCCGAAGTGAGAAGCTTTCATGGGTTGAATTTGTTTTATCGAGGTTTTGTACCTCACTTCAGCTTAATTATGGCTCCGTTGACTGATTGTATGAAGGAGAACTCGTTCATTTGGACACATTAAGCACGAGAAGCGTTCAAGCATATTAAACTCAAGCTGACTTATGCGCCTATTTTGGTTCTCCCTAACTTTGAGTTACCTTTCGAACTCCATTGTGACGCAACTAAATTGGGCATTGAATCAGTTTCGAGTCAACAATCTTTGCATGTTGCGTACTTTAGTGAGAAATTTGCTAGAGCTCGTAGTCGCTATAGTACGTATGATGTTGAATTTACGCAGTGGTGCAAGCGGTGAAGCATTGGTGTCACAACTTGGTTCATCGAGATTTTTGGTTGTTCACCGTTCACGATGCCCTAAAACATCTCGATAGTCAGGTTAAGGTTTCGGCTAGACACACCTCGTGGATAGCGTATCTACAACAATTCACATTTTCCATACTGCACAAATCGTGTAGCAGATGCGTTGAGTCGAAGACATGCGATGTTAACTACCATGCACATTGTTGTGTCGAGATTTTCTTCTTTCTAGGCATTTTATGAGCCGGATCCATTTTTCAGTGGTGTTTTAACAGCGATGAAGAATGGTACTCGAGATGACTTCACACTTACGGATGGGTTCCTATTTTTGGGGGGGGTGAATGTGTGTACCGGAGTGTAGTTTTATGTTGCGTATGATTGAATACCTTCACGCGGAGGGTCATGTGGGACGAGATAGAACTCTTCATCTGGTTTCAGCCTCTTATTATTGGCCTATGCTTTGACGTGATGTTGAGAGGTTTGTGGAACGGTGTCGTTCTTGCCATTTGGCAAAAGGGCAAGCATCTAATGCTGGTTTGTACCTTCCACAACAAGTTCCTACTCAACTGTGGACATATTTGAGCATGGACTCTGTCTTGGGTCTTCCTCGATCTAAACATAGTAATGACTCTATCTTCGTGGTGGTTGATCGCTTTTCGAAGATGGCTCATTTTGTCCCATGTGAGCAAACGCCGGATGCAGTGAAAGTCGCTCAGCTATTCTTCCAAGAGATATATCGACTCCATGGTCTTCCAACGTCTATCGTTTCAGATCCGGATATGAGATTTCTCAGCCATTTTTGGCGTTCGTTGTGAAGATGCTTGGTATAACCCGTTTTATACCTTTTTGGACATGATTTTAAGATTTTTGTAGGTGTTTTAACTCGATAATTAATGGTTTTCAAGTGATTTCTATGTTTTGGAGTTTTAAAAGTCTTTTCAGGTAATTTGGGCAAAAGAAGCAAAAAGTAGAGCAAAAGTCATGTTTTGGACAGATTCAAACCGTCATAAGCTCGACATCAAATGAAGACCTTCATACCGTCTAATCAACCCCAATTTTGGACAAAAGATAGAAGTAACAACCACCTTTCACCTCCAAGTGGTTTAGAGACAATCCAACGGTTCAATCTCAAGAACCGTCAAGAACACTGAAGCTCCGTCAAGCTGTCAAACATAAGCAGGAGTGTGGATAAACCACTCTTAGCCGCAACCTAAAGCCCAGGAGTGCGGCCAATGACCATCCACTGAAACCTGGAGTTCGTCCCTACGGTCAACACCAGTTCGGCCAGTATCAAGTCCAACTTCAAGCCCACTCCAAATCTGTCACTTGTTTCTCCAAAGACAAACCCTAGACGTCTCAAAACACCATAAGACCATATAATACGCCATCTAAGCCTATTAGGTCGACAACCACCGAATTATTATCATACTTACATAGAAATAGCCGTTACGTTTAGTTCTTTGTTCTTCGTTCTTCGTTCTTCGGGAGCAGATTTCAACTCCGTACTTCATAGAGAAGATTTCGAAACCCTCTTACTCTTTTACTCTAACTATTTTTGCAATTTATTATTAATAATATGATGATTGTGATTGCATGTGTGAGTAGTTTTCTTGTTGGGTTTTAGGGGTTTTCAAGGGGTTAATCATGGATCTATCTTATTAGGTTCTTCGTTCTATTCTTGTTTGTTACTGCATGTTGCTTGATTGATCACCTAGCGACTGATCTAAGGAAGATAAAACTAATATTGTGCTGAATTTATTAACCTGAACTAGAGTAGGCGAGCAATTGTGTTGTAAGATACGAAAGCATACTTACAGGGTTTTGTGAGCGTATTACGAACTCAATTTTATTGCTAATTTTTCTGCATAGTAACCAACGAATGCTGAGTTGCTAAGTTGTTTAGTTCTAGGTGTTTAACTCTACGCGAGTAGGTTATATATGATTCCGTGTTTCAGTTCTAGAACCTAGTCGACAAAGTCGCTTTAAATCCTAATGATGATTTGATTCAGTCCATGAACCCCAGAGAATTCCCTGCCGCCCAACGTTTTTATTACTAGGAGTTTACATCGTTTATTTTCTGTTTTGCTTATTTAATTTTCTAGCTACATATCATGACAACCTCCCCGAAATTTGATAAGTCTAGACGCAACTTTAGATTAGCTCGAAATCCTACGTACACTAGTCCATATGGATTCGATACCCTTAATTTACAACTGTGATTGTTGTGCGCTTATAGTTTTAGTTAGGGGGAAAACTTGTAAGAAGTTTCCACCGCATCAATGCTTCATACAAGTCTTGATATATATGAGTACGGCCTATCATCCACATACAGATGGTCAGGTCACTAATCGTGCATTGGGAAATATGTTATATTGCTTGGTTGGTGAGAACATCTGTTCATGGGATATGCGCTTGTGTCAAGCGGAGTTTGCACACAATCATGCTACAAATCGGAGTTCAGGTTTTAGCCCATTTCAGGTGGTTTACAGCTTACGCGCAGCCCACTTGACCTTACGGCTGTTCCTGATCCTCGCCGAATGCATGGTCATGCCGTCAAGTTTGTGGAATCCTTACGTGAGACTCAGCAGCAAGCTCATGATCAGCTGGAGTTGTCGTCTCAAAAGTACAAATCCAAAGCTGATGAGAAGCGTCGTGAGCTGATTTTTGAGCCCGGCGAGATGGTGTGGATTGTTTTGACAAATGATCGCATGGCATCACATGAGTATAATAAGATACGTTCTAGAAAGATTGGCTCCGTTGAAGTGTTGGAGCGTATTAATGACAACGCTTATCGTCTTCGTCTTCCAGCTCAAGACGGCAGATGTCTTCAATGTCAGGTACCTGTCATAGTTTCGAGGCGACAATACCGTTCAAGATTCGGGATTGAATCTTCTCCTTGGGAGACCTGATGCATCACATCTTTGCCTATCTTAGGATTTACTTATCTATATAGTATTATCTTATGGGCTTTGTTTTAGTTTCGGATCTTGAGCTATGTTGTGGGCTTTAAGTTTCCATTATATTACCATTATCTCTCAAAAAATCTCTTTACAATACTTATCAGGATAAAGATATGTACCTATCTATTTTCTCAAGATATTAAAGTGGTATTCGTTGTCACAGGAAAAAAAAACACTGGTATTCAATTGCATATATACGTCATGTGACATTATTGTAGTTGGATTATCCTTTTTCAATTTTTTTTTTTAATATGGTCAAGGCTATAACAATGTACAGATGATATAGGAGAGAGTACAAATTTGATATCTAAAAGAACTTAGATAACTAGATAGGCTAAAAAACCAAAGAAGACAACTAAATTAAGTTTATTTAACTTCTATAGCCCAACTACTAAAACTTCTAATGACATATATCATTTTGAAATTAAAAAATATGGCATCTAATAGCTCCGTAGATTTTTCTATAAAGAGCTAATAGTAGAGCAAAAATAACAAGTTTAACTTTTATGTCAAAAGAACTGGTAATGAGACGGGATAAAATCAAAGGAATGAAAATTTTATAAGAAACCCACAAATGAAGTGTCATTCTAAGGAAAAAAACACAAAGATATGAGATTCTGAATGTGATCCGAGATTTATTTAGATTCAATTTTTCTGTAGCTGTTTCTTTTCGGATCACACTATAAAATATAAAACGATTTGAGAAATATGGATGGCACATAAATAAACTCACAATGATACCATCTAGTTGAATACTAATTAAAGTGAGAGTTATCCCTTAAGTTATAAATTATGTGTTTGTGCTTAAACCTATGATTTGAAAATGAAATCATCTCAATGAGTTCTTAAGGACATTCTGATTCTGGGTGCTTCGACGAAAACCACAAACGTGGTGCCTAGCGAGACCGAATTTGTTTCCGTTGTATCATGCAAATTGTGTTTTCAAGTGAAGTCACCACTGTAACAATCCAAATCTTGTACCAACCAGTTAAACCATGATAACCAAAAATGCAGTATGAATATTCAGAATGTTAAAAATTAAACTGTGATTAATCACATTTATTATGATTCTGAACAGCAGAAGGGCATCATTAAAGTAAAATTTCAAAGAATTTTCTTCGATAAACTAAACAAAGTAACGTGAATTAAAATTATTTCACAGAATTGTAGTTTCGCATAGGTTTAATTAATCCATCTACTTAACTTGTTGTTATGAAACATGGAGAATGAAAAAGAAATTAGACGAGATAAAAAAATCCCTTTAAGATATCAAGATGGCTCAAATCAACTTCCCTTAGATCTGAAACCTTACGTACTATCTCTTGCGAACAATATAAAACACACATTGACATTTTCGTCCAAATTGCATGTGACAACTTATTTTAACAAAAGCAAGAATTTTTTAATATATACAATCTTTAAGACATGATCCTTACAAGTGAAACTTTGTCTGAATATCTTATTCTTGTCCTAGATTTTTCATTTTTTTTATTGGGCTAATATTATGTAATTAGTATCGGGCTTTGCCCATATGATTAGGGTTTACAATGTAAGTATAAATACGTTACCTATTCAATGAATATACACACATTCTTCTGCTAAACACTTTGACATAGTATCAGAGCATTAAAGTTTTCTCGATTCTAAAGCTTCTTCGTGTCAATTTTCGTGTCTAGTTACTCACCAATTCGGTTTTCGTTCGTTGTTGTTGCTGCGAGATCAGGTCTCTCGCCGTGATTCTTCTGGTTCATCTCCATCATGTCGAATGAAGATGGGACTGTTGTTAATCCCTCCGGAGCACAAGTTGGGAAGGAGGTTACAATTCTCTCTGATTATTATTTGCCTCTCGGTGCTGATCCCGGCCAAGTAATATCTACGGTTTTCCTTGATGGCCCTAATTACGAAAGATGGGCTAAGCTGCTGAGGAATGCTCTTAAAGCCAAAAACAATCTTGGTTTTACTGACGGTACTGTCAAAAAGCCGAGTTCTGGTGCTGATGAGATCAAGCTATGGGGTATCATTAACTCCATGCTTGTTGCTTGGATTCTCAATACAATTGATTCCAAATTACGTCTGTATATTTCGTGTGCTGATACAGCGTTTGAACTATGGCAAGGTCTGAAGGATCAATTTTCTGTTGGTAATGAACCTAGAGTTTATGAGTTGAAGGCGAGCCTTGCGACATCAAAGCAAGAATCACATACGGTGCAGGAGTATTTTGGTCGTATGAAGCTACTTTGGGATGATTTGATTGATTACGAGCCTATCCCAACTTGTTGTTGTGGTCTGAGTGATTGTGATACCGTTAAATCTCTCACGTCTTTAAGCGATCGTGAAAGAAAATATCAGTTTCTCATGGGTTTAGATGGAGCCAGATTTGGTACGACTCGGTCCAATGTTCTTTGTATGCAACCGACACCAAATCTGAAGAGTATGTTTAACATGATTATACAAGAAGAAAGACATCAACTTGCAGCGCGTGCATCAGAACATCGGAACGGTGGAGTAGGATTTTCTACTACTGGAGGATCTGCTCTCGTTGTCTCACAGACTCGTAATCGTCCTACTTGCTCATATTGTGGACGGCTTGGACATGAAGAAAAGACATGTTATCAACTTCATGGATTCCCTGAGTCTGGTCGTGGGTCGTCATTTGATTCTGGTCGAGGACGAGCAAGAGGACGAGGTGCTTCATCTTCTCATCAGTTTGGTCGCGGTCGTGGAGGTGATTTTGGTCGAGCCAATGCCGCACATGCCAATTTTGGGTCGCAACAATCACAGCCTCATACGCTTACAACTGATGATAGACAAGGCTTGGGTCTAACTGATGATCAATGGAATGCGCTTCAGAGTCTTCTCTCGGGGACTCAATCGGCTCCACGTGATCGTCTCTCGGGTATTATTATCGATTTCGGTGCATCAGTTCATCTCACCGGCAATCTTGAGCTCTTGTTTGATCACTCTCCAATTGTTCCTTGCCCGATTGGTTTGCCTAATGGCGACGTTGTTAATGCCACTAAGGCTGGAAATTTGAAACTTGGCGATAATGTTATTTTATCTCATGTTCTTCATATTCTCAATCTTCGTCCTACTTTGCTTTATGTGGCACGTTAATTGAAAGAGAAGCCGTGTCTGGCTATATTTACTGATAAATTTTGCTATTTGCAGGACCGTGCTACGATGACGTTGATTGGAGCGGGTAGTGAGTGTGATGGTTTACTTCTTTAAAGGCGTATTTGGTTTCCAAGTTAATGTTGCTGCGTCAGATACTCAAGTTCTTTAGCATCATCGTTTGGAGCATCCATCGCATCCTTTACTTTCTCAATTGTCTAGCGTTCTTGGTTTTAGTAGACATAGGTCAAACTCAAAAGACTTGTGTATAATTTGTGTTCGCGCCAAACTGCCCAGTTTTTCTTTTCCCGGTAGTAATAATAAAGCAGATGCTATTTTTGGTTTAATACATTGTGATGTTTGGGGTCCTTACCAAACTCCTTCATCGTGTGGCTCCTCGTATTTTCTTACTATCATGGATGATTTCTCAAAAGCAGTTTGGGTGTTTTATATTCGTTCAAAGAGTGAAGTTTTGACACATATCCGTAATTTTATGAGCATGACCGAGAATCAATTTGATGCACGAGTTAAACGAGTACGCAGTGATAATGGTGCAGAGTTTATGGCATTGCGTTCTTACTTTGCTGAACGAGGTATCCTTCACCAGACATCGTGTTTTGGAACCCCTCAGAAAAATGGTCGTGTGGAAAGGAAACACCGACACGTTATGAATGTTGTGCGTTCTTTGCGTTTTCAAGCGTTTCTTCCCATCAAGTTTGGGGTGACTGTGTTCTGGCGGCTGCTTATTTGATCAATAGGACACCGCCTAGCGTTCATCATGGACTTACGCCGTACGAGCTACTCTTTGGAACCAAGCCCTCCTACGATCATGTTCGCACTTTCGGTTGTTTATGCTACGCTCACAAAGGCACTCGTCGTCGTGATAAGTTTGATGAGCGTGCTACTAAGTGTGTCTTTGTTGGATATCCTTATGGTCAAAAAGGATGGAAGGTGTATGATTTAGAATGTGAAGAATACTTTGTTTCGCGGAATGTCGTGTTTGATGAAGAAAAATTTTCGTTTGAATTCACTTCTGATTCCGCTCCATCTCCGACGGTCTTTTCCGAATCAATTCCTGCTGTTGTTACTGTTACAGAGCTGCCTCTTGTGGTCAGGGGGAGCTCATCTACTAAAGTAAGGGGGAGTGTAGTCTCCAATCCAGTGTCCGTCGAATCCATTTCCCCAGTCTTGATCGACACCGAATCTGCTTGTGTAACTCTGATCTCATCGACGGGGTCAGCTTCTTCATCATGTTCCTCTTCCTCATCATGTGAACCTGCTTCACCTGATTCGGGTGCTGCTCATGTTTCGTCTTCTTCTTCCGATGCAGAGAACCTTGGTCGTGGCAAGCGACCTAAGTATAAGTCTGTTATGCTTAAGGAATATGTCACCAATGCGTCACCATCATACTCAACATCTCACTACCCGTCTTCTTCAAATCAACTTATCTTATCGTACGGTCCTCTCCGGCATCCCCCAGGTATGCCGTATCCGATTGCTAGTCATTTATCCACTCATCGCTTGTCTCCTCCCTATTGTGCGTTTTTGGCAGCCATTACTATTGTTCATGAACCAACCTCTTTCAATGAGGCTATGAAACTCGATGTTTGGATCAAGGCCATGGGTGCCGAAATTTCTGCTTTGGAAGATAATCATACTTGGGATATCGTTGATCTTCCTGCCACTAAACGAGCTATAGGCTGTCGATGGGTATACAAGATAAAATTTAATTCAGATGGAAGCATTGAGAGGTATAAAGCTCGTTTAGTTGCTCTCGGTAATCGTCAGAAAGAGGGTTTAGATTTTAAGGAGACATTTGCACCAGTTTCAAAACTTACTACCGTGTGTGTTCTCTTGCGTATTGCCTCTGCCCGGAATTGGGAACTCCATCAAATGGATGTTCATAATACGTTTTTACATGGCACTCTTGACGAAGAGGTTTACATGAAGCTTCCTCCTGGATTTTCTCCTTCTGGTTCTACAAAGGTGTGCAAATTACGCAAGTCTCTCTATGGTCTCAAGCAGGCTCCTCGATGTTGGTTTGCCACTCTTCGAGCTACTTTGCTTCGTTTTGGTCTCCGACAATCTGCCTCCGACTCGTCTCTATTCTCTCAATCTCATGGTGATGTCGAACTTTATGTTATGGTATATGCTGATGATTTAATTATTGGTGGTAATGATCATGCGTCGATTGCTCATTTTAAGGAGTATATGAGTGCTTGTTTCCATATGAAGAATCTTGGTCCGGCTCGCTATTTCTTGAGTTTGGAAATTGCGCGTAATGCTGATGGTCTTTTTCTCTCACAACGAAAGTATTGTTTGGATATCATTAATGAATGTGGTATGTTGGGTGCGCGGCCGTCTGTTGTTCCGATTGAGCAAAATCACAAACTTGCTTCTGCTGATGCAAGCTTATCCCTGATCCTAGTCGATATCGTCGTGTTATTGGTCGTCTTATTTATCTCACCATTACTCGTCCAAAGCTGTCTTATGCCGTTCACATTTTGTCTCAGTTCATGCAGACTCCTCGTCAATCTCATTGGACTGTAGCGATGCGCGCTGTTCGGTTTCTCAAAGGGTCTCCTGGACAAGGTTTGTTTTATCCGGCGCATTCTGATGTTTCGCTCATGGCATACTCCGATTCCGATTATGCGTCGTGTCCGCTTACACGTCGTTCGCTTACTGGTTTTGTGCTTACCGTTGGCGGTGCACCGATTTCGTGGAAGACGATCAAGCATAAGGTTGTTTCTTGTTCTTCAGTTGAAGCATAATATCGGGCTCTTGCCGATACTGTTCGTGAGATCAAATGGCTTCGTCAACTGCTCACTTCGTTTGGTATCTCTCAAGATCTGCCAACGCTTCTTCATTGTGACAATCAGACTGCTCTTCATATTGCCGCCAACCCAGTTTTTCATAAGCGTATGAAGCATGTTGAAGTAGATTGTCATGTTACACGAGAGGCTATTCAGGAAGGTATTATTTCTACGGTCAAGATTCACACCTCCGATCAACCAGCTGACGCATTCACCAAAGCTCTCGGTGAAGTACAACTTCTTCATCTTCTTGACAAGTTGGGCATTCGGGATCTTCATGCTCCACTTTGAGGGGGAGTATTGGGCTAATATTATGTAATTAGTATTGAGTTTTGCCTATATAATTAGGATTTACGATGTAAGTATAAATACGTTACCTATTCAATGAATATACACACGTTCTTCCGCTAAACACTTTGACAGTTTTGTATTACAATATATTATGAAACTGATATCTAGAGATAAACAATATAGTTAATTTGCTAAATGGCAATGAGGGAGGATTTATCTAAAAAGGGACAATTTCATAAAGTGTATAACGAAACCACAAAAGGCTACCAACAAAATTTGGGATGAAATTTAGCGCGTTATTGATTATGCGTTTTACAACCGTTAAATTATAAGAGTTAAACCATCCGGCCAAAATCCCTAATTGATTACTTAGATGTCCACATATAAAAATAACATGTAACATGAAACAAATTATGCATCCTATAACCGTTCAATGATAAAGGTTAAACCGTCCAAAATATGTTTTAACCCATTTTGTTCATTGGACAAGGAAATTTCATTGTTGTTTTTTAATTTTCGTATTTACTAGGATTCAACCCGCGTTAGCTATATATAACGCGGGATAATTTTTTCTAAAAATTGTTTTGAAATTTAAGAAAAAATAAATTTATCTAAATTTAACGAATAATAATAGAACTGTCAACCTGGACTAACATATCTATTTAACCCGTTTATAATGAACTAAAATATTATTCGGACTAACCCGCAAAAACCTATAATCTTGAAAACATAACTCTAATATGCACCGTTTAATGATTATGGTTTTTGTGGTCAGTCCACAAACTTTTAAAAAATCAATTTTCTCGTGTCTAACTCTATAAAATTAGTAAAATATTTTTCCAAACTTTTGTTTTGATATATATTCAAATTAAATATAATAATCATAGTGAAAAATATTGCAAGATCTCAAATATATTTTCTTTGAATATGTATGGATTGATTATTATTTAATAATATCATAATAATTAAGAAACTTAATAGTAAATAACATCTTTAATAGGAAATAAATATTTTACATATTCTCATCAATAATTTAAAAAAAAAATTATATCATTTCCTATTTCAATTATCTTTTTTTATTTGTAATGACATTTCATGTAATAACTTACAAAACAACATTCATTTTTCAAAAATATTTTTTTAAATAATATTATAGAGATTGTTATCTAATGCAATATTACTTTTAAAATATTTCGTATATCCTGTTGAACTTTGCTGAAGTGAATACTTAAATTTTGTTATTCATTTCAACTTTAAATCAAAACTTAATGGAGCATCTCCATTAAATTAACCTCTATGCAAGATCTTCGATTACTTAAATTAGCTTCGAAAAAGGTTTCCCAATACAACTCTAGACGATTTACTTCAGCAAAATTATGTATTAACGAATTGCTACCATATATAGTCGTTGTTTGAACTAATTAGAAAGAAGTTGTACATAACTTTTTCTCTCCGCTCCGTGGAAGTGGAACGAAGTGGAACGAAGTGGACACGTGTAAATGCATGTACATAAGTGGGTGGCATGTGTGTGTGAGTATATTTGTATAATATATTACAAAATAAACATATATACCAAAAGGTGCTCGCACTTATGTGGTCGAGTGGTGAGTGGTGAGTGTCTTGGGTATGTGTAAACAACACTCCCCTCAGGTTCGACTTGGAAGTTTGGGTTTAGACCAAAAAGGTTCAGTTTACTTGGTAGTCCAGTAACATGCGATTTGGTTATCCTTTCATTAGTCGGAAGACATTCCAAACTCGGAACAAACAGTGTGATGGTCCATTAAAAGATCTAATGAGCTCGAAGCTGTGTTGAACTGTTGAACCTGGAAGTAGTCCACTCTGTAGCATCTCAGAGCGTTCATACCAGGGCCAACCGGATTAGCCGATATGATATATTAAAAAAAAA
>PKMM01011582.1:183897-426224 GCA_002933915.1 Eutrema heterophyllum
ATATATATATATATATATATATATATTGTGAAATAGTGGAATATATTATAAATAATTTTTTTTTTCTATATAAGTTCAATTATATGGGGAGTGAGAACTTATGTACATTATAACAGTTCACTCATATACAATATATGTTCTCCATCTTTTTATATGAAAAAACAAATAATATACTCTTGAATTAAGCTAGTTTATCGAATACGTCTATCCTTTTAACTTTTATAAAAGTAACTTTAGATTCGTTTTCTTTTTGTTAATTAACTTTAGATTCGTTGGCAAATCGCGAATAGTCATAAGATATAGTTGTGACGAAAATGCTGATCACTTGGCTTCACAATAAAACTAAAGTACTGTTCCTTATATGTTTTGACTTTGGTCTCTCTCGCTTCATGTCGCAATAAAACAGTGTTCGAGTTATTCGTATACTTGTATATATGGAAAATATAGTGAAATTTGTTAATGTTGTGTTTAGGCCAATTTTTATATAAATGTAATTAAATATTTTAATAAATATGAATGTATAGGTGTGAGAACAAATCAACATATTAGATAAATTCGAGACGAGAGTTTAATTTGGAATGGAATAGTGTGAGAACAAAGTCGAAATAAAAAACAAAATCGAAAAATTGAATTTTTTGTTTTTAAAATAAGAAATGAGAAAGAAAAACTAGGATGCAAACTAATTTTTTTATATGTTCCATTTTGGGAAATGATATTTATAATTAATATATATATATAATTCATAAAATAGTCAACTAACTAAGATTACATATTTCATAAAGATAGTCTACTACCATTGTATTATTTTAGTGATTCAAAAAATGTAAATGAAAAAGAAAATGAAATTTGAGTGGTAAATGTAAAATAGAATAAATGAAAAGTGCGAGAGAAAAAGAGATTCGGAGGGGAGAGGAGAGAAAAGATGTGAATTGTCACAATCATTTAAAAGTTTGTGTGATGGATTTTTGGGAATATATGATAAATTGAATTGAATAAAATAATATTTTGTTAGATTCTTAATATTGGTCTTCAAAAGTAATATTCATGCCAATTTCTTTATTTTAAATATACAATTTTATCCCCCGAAATAATGAAATTTGTTTGTTCCGTTCCACTCATAACAAGATTTCAAGAAAGACTATATAGGGTTGGGCTATGATTTTCTTGTTGTAATTCTCATAAATAACATAAAATATATTTCTTAAACCTAACTTTTGTGATATTTTTAGAACTTTTATAAAATATTGGTATATTATAAACTAAAACTCTTTTCTATGATATTTTAGAGTATTACTTATCTTACCATGAGTCCTAAGAACATGGAAAAAGAAAAAAGACAAGCAGAACGGTGGCCAACTCCACTACTACATTTGCTAATGCCTAATGTTACGATTTCTAAATAATCAAGAATCCTATATGTTTGTAGTTGATGTCACCTACTCCAATTAAAATAAACTAAAGGGATTTGTTTCTTCTATAACAAGAGTATATTGCCACTACACCAAAATCTAAATCTGGATCTGTGTCTGCGTTTTGTATGGTTGGATGCGAGTAGAATTATCAAATACAATGGTGCTTCTGAATTTTAAACAGATTTGGTATAAATATATTGGTATAAATATAAATAACCAAAAAAATATATACGTATAGATCAGTTATATGTAACAGTTTGTTCCCAGTGGATCACTTTGTCTTCTCGGATCCCTTCCCACCAAAAACACAAGCAAAACAACAAAGACACACACACTTTCTCTCTCTCTACTCTCTCTCCTTATATTCTATATATTATCGACAGTTTAATCTAATTCTCATTGTCTTTCGATATTATTCTCTCTTTCATGGCTCCTCTACCTTTCTTACCCGACCAAACCAAGTCGCAAACGCGTTTATCTTCAGACCAAAAGAAGAATAACAGAAAGAAGAAAACGCCCCTGCCGCCTCAGACGCAAGCGCAAACGCAAAAGCTGAAGCAGAAGACAGTATCATCATCGTCGTTCTCGTCATGGAGCCAGATAAAGAACCTTTTGAGCTGCAAACAAATCGAAGACCCAAGAGTGCACGACCCATCAAAGATTACGTCATCATCTTGTGGCTCCTCTCTATGTAAGTTCAGTGATGTTATTTACGGTAATGCCCGTGTGATTCACCGCTCCGATCACTCGCCGGAGAGTAGCAATCTGGGTCAAGATGCCGGGTTGTTGACCCGAAAACCCGTTACTCGTGGATCTTCTTTTTCTGTTAGATCCAACGGTTGTGGAGCTTACACGTCATATTCATCTTCTAAAGCGATGCACTTTAGAAAACTCTCCGGTTGCTATGAGTGCCACATGATTGTTGATCCCAGCAGGTTCAAATCTTTCTTAAATACTTGCATATTGATTATAATTAGAAAGAAAGATCAAAGACAAATTAGTTAACTAATGGTTGTTTATATGTGATTAATGATGTAGGTATCCAATATCACCAAGAATATGTGCATGTCCACAGTGTGGGGAGGTTTTCCCTAAGCTTGAAACATTGGAGATTCATCAAGCAGTTCGTCACGCAGGTATGTTTTTCTTTTAATTTGTCTCTTTTCAATATTAAAATTTAAAGAAACAAAAATTACATCTGATACTAAATGTCGTTAGCTCAATTACAAAAATATCAAATATCTTACAAAAACACTTAGGGACAAAAGTCACAAACCATATAACATGTTTTGACTCTGGATGATATATAGACTTCGGTCAAAAACCTTTTAATCGTAGCCAAAAAAATTTGCATCTGGTACCATAGATCGGAGCTAAAAAACTGTCGAAATATCTAAAATATGCGGGCACACATAACCATTATGTCAATTTAACTCAATTTTTTTTTTCTTTCAAAAAAAAAAAAAATTTATTTTGATCTTTGGATTTTTCTATTAATTAGTTTCGAAAATATTAAAATAATAGTTTGGTCTGTCTTTTATTTTTCTTTTCTCGTAATTGGGGCCATAAATCTGGCATGTCATGTCGTTGTTTTTGGATATGCATGTACAGCAGCTAGCAATAGATTAGAATATTTTATGTCGTAATCACTTATTAGGCGACAAACAACATCATTTTACGTCATTAATCTGCCAGTCATTTTTTTTGTTTGACATTATTAATCTACCATTCGGTGCTTCTATTTTTATTTTATTTTTGCGTACGTTTGCTGTTTTAATTATACTATTTTCAGAAGGAAATAAAAATGACATAAAGTTTTAGTAATTTTATCAAATTTGTTTTGTTGGAATTTGCAAAATTTATATAGACGCAGAAATTTTGTTTGAACCATTTGGATCATAGATATTAGACGCTGATAAATAAACCAAACCTAACCAAAAATATTATCCTAAACCAAAATAAAATCCAGTTTTATGCACATGAATTTCCTTCTGAAATTACAAAATAATTCAAGAATGTGTGCATGTCAGTGTGGGTTTAGAAAATATGAATGCTTTCAGGCTTTTAGACTTTTACTAGATGGATTCTTTTATCACATGGAAATTTATATCGCCCATACTATATTACATATTAAAACGTTTTGTAATGATTTTTTGTTGAGAATTAGGATAGAGAAAATCACAATTGAGGCAAATACTCATTTATGATTTCTTTATTAATTATGTGAATGAATAATTACAAATCCTAATTAAGATCTTGTATTTAAGACCCTAAAATCCGATTTCTAATCCACTTAGTAAAGAAAAATCTTAAACCTTCGCCCCGTACATTCTTCTATTCACTCAAACAGATTCCATAAGCCATGGCATACTTAATTATTATTATTTGTCACTTAGAAACAACAATTTTATATATAAATATTTTGTAATTATCTACAAATCTTGGATCCTATCAATTCGAGCTAGGTTTAAGGATCCGTCTCTATTAATCTTGGATTCCTTCTACTTGTGGTAGATTTAAGGATACGTCCATTTCCATATCGACAAACAAAAAAAATGTAAAGATGTTTTTGTAATGTTGTTAAATTTTTTATAACAGTGTCGGAGTTGGGGCCAGAGGATTCAGGGCGAAACATAGTGCACATCATCTTCAAATCTAGCTGGTTACGAAAAGACAGTCCCATCTACAAGATCGAACGGATACTAAAAGTCCACAACACTCAGCGGACGATCCAACGGTTTGAAGATTGTCGCGACGCAGTCAAGTCCCATGCACATGCCTCCACCAGAAAAGAGCCTCGATCAGCCGCCGACGGCAACGAGCTCCTCCGTTTCCACTGTACCACCGTTTCTTGCTCCCTCGGCTCCCGCGGTTCGACCTCACTCTGCTCCAACGTCCCTGGCTGCCGCGTATGCACCATTATCCGCCACGGCTTCCACGCCAAAACGCTGCGTTTAGGAGGTGGAACCAATGAGATCAAGGGCGTGAGGACCACGGCGAGCAGCGGAAGAGCGCACGATGCGTTGAGGTGCTTTGATCAGCGAAGAGCGATGCTTGTTTGCCGTGTGATCGCCGGAAGAGTGAGGCGCGTGCAGAGCGACGCACCAGAAGATGAGATTGGTTCTGGCTCGTATGAATCCGTCGCGGGCGTTGCTGGGGTTTACACAAACCTCGACGACTTGGTTGTGTTTAATCCCAAGGCCATACTTCCTTGCTTTGTAGTTATCTACAAAGTTTCCGAGCCTTAACAAAAAAGTGGAACCTTTCAAGATTTGGATTTGTAAGTTTTTAGTGGAATGTTAAGTGGAACCTTTCAAGATTTGGATTTGTAAGTTTTTAGTTGAATGTGTGAATCAGTGGAGTGTAATATTTAGGAACAAGAATCAGCATATTATTGTGTACAATTACGTTGGTGTGGCCTAGTCAAGAGTCAACGACTAGTGTCTCCTTTTCTTTTCGTTTTATTCTATGATTTCGATTTGACGTACATTAGTTGTTCCTCAAAAAATATAACAATTACTTCTCCTTTTTTGGTAACGGGGATAGCTTTTTTTTTTTTTTTTTTTTGGTTTTTTTTTTTTGTTTGTAATCAGAGTATTTAAGGCTGAAGCCCAGACTAATACATGATGCCCATGAAAATCTGAGTTTTCTTCCCATTAAAATCATCTACAAGTGACCAAGGATGATTAAAATCGCATTGGCTCGAACTCTGCCAAAGAAAGGCATTTAGAGTAAACCCTCAACGACTGGACCACAACCTGGTTAAATTATGGACCAAAATTTAGACGAACCCTTGAAATCGGTAGAAAACTATAAATGTTCTTATCACTTAAAATGTCTACAATGACAGTGACAAAATGAACATTCAAAATAATGATTGAAGATATATAATGTGACTCGTTGCCACATGACAAGTCCTCAAGCACTTAAACAACACTATTTGATCACGACACTTTGGTTGATATTTAACATTTTTTCACATTGATTATTTTTTTTGGGATAAAAAGTATCATGCTTGATTGATGAAACACATATGCTCAAGTAGATAGAATAATAAACATAAACGGTGGCTTTATGTTTCCCATAGAAAGAGCAAAGTTGTAGAAAGAAGGGTCCTCGGTATACTTCAGAGTACAAGGATGAAATCGAGAGGTTCGGCCAAACAGTGAAAGACCATGACGCGAAGGTCGAGGAGTTGGAGTCTGCACACAAATCAACCCGGCAAGAACTCACCGATATGAAGAAGATCATGAAGGACGCCTTCCCCATCTCTTTCCCAATTAAATATTCTATGGTTTTGTTTTATCACATTTTATGTGTAATGAATTTTTCCATGTTTAATGAATTTTAATTTAGAAATTTTTATGTTTACAAGTGATTTTAATTAATTAATTAGGTTATTTGATTTAATTAATTAATTTATTAATTAGTAAATAAAATTCAAAAAAATAACCAAATTATTGATTTCCGTCGGAAGGCAATCCGTCGGAAAGTTGTCGGAAATATTTCCGACGGATTGCCAACAGAATATTCCGACAAAGATCCGTCGGAAACAAAGCCTGTCGGAATTCTGTCGGAAATATCTCCGACGATATTCCGACAACGTTCCGACGCGTAGTTCCGATCAAACATCCGTCGAAAATACGGCCGTCGGAAATATTCTGAACAGTTTCCGATGACTGCTGCCCATCGGAATGTTCCGACTAAAATCAATTTCCGACGAGCTGTAACCGACGGATTTTGTCCCGTCGGAAAATGCATGCTCTGTTGTAGTGTCCTAATTAAAATAGGAAAACTGTTAAAATACATAAAAAAGAAATAATACATATTTATCTTAATATTTCTAATTTTTCGTTGCATCTGATGCAGCGTAGATGCAAGATTCAAGATTCGAGGATGATTCTTTCTTGGCCGGCGAGACCTGATGCAGCGAGATATTTGGAATATTTCAAATATCTTCATTATTATCTTTTAATTAATTAATTAAGATTATTCTAGATTTTCCAGTTTTTTAGCTTGAAATTTATTATAAATAAGCCGTTTATGCTTAAAGTTGTATTTAGTTTTTGATGATTTAATATAAAGGAGATTTCCTAAAGAGTTTTGATAAAGCACTAAGAAGAGTATTCTCAAACCCTAGTTTTCCGGGTATTCTTAGAATCAACGGATCTCTAGTTCTATTCCTAGAAGTTTCCGCTCCATCATTTGGTATCAGAGACATGTTCTTTGATTTCTTAATCAGAGACCGATTATGGATGTCATGGTGAGTGACACCATCTATACTTTTGAGGACGTAAGTCCCTTTATCGAGAGAGAAGACCATGATATCTACAAATAGATATATGGTGATCCTATCTATGACATCTATGAAGACGATCAGATCCACATAGAGATCTATGGTGATCCGATCTACGACACTATGAAGATGATGTCTTGAACATTGATCGTGTCGATTTTGTGTTCAAGCATGATGTTTTCAGGAAAATCGTACAAAATCCAGTTCAAGCATATTTGGAGCATATCGTAAGTCTATCAAAGAACAAATATGAAGATGGATTTATGAAGATTTATTTGGTGCCAAGTAGGGGTGGGCATTTTAACCGAACTGAACCAAACGAACTAAACCGAACTCAAACCGACCCAAACCAAACCAGAGTTAATACCCAACCATTTGGTTCTATTAATTCTTAACCCGAATGGTTCGGTTCGGTTTTAAACCAAACTGAACCGATAAACCAATGTGTTTATTATAATATTTAATTAATTATATTAACTATTATTAACATCTTGATGAGTGATGACATCAAAGAGAAGATATTGTGATCGGTGTTGGGTTTTATTTTCTTTTTATTCTATAATTAAGTTTGGTTTTGATACGATTGAGTTTTTAGCTTCTTTTCATGGTTTTTAGGTGTTTAGTTTAAATTATTAAATTTACAGTACATGTTTGAACAAAAAAAAAATTACATTTTCATAAGTGATTTTTTTTAAAACCGAACTAAAACCAAACCAAACTAAAACCAAACCGAACCAAATATAAACCAAACCAAACCAAACTAATTTCAGTTGAGTTCAGTTGGATTTTTATTAAACCCGATTTAATCGAACCAAACCGAACCCAAACCGAAAACGAAATTAAACCGAAATGCCCACCCCTAGTGGCAAGAACTTGATTGAAGATTCGAGGACGAATCTTTCTTGGCCGGTGAGACCTGATGCATCAAGATATTTGGAATATTTCAAAATATCTTCATTATTATCTTTTAATTAATTGATTAAGATTATTCTAGATTTTCCAGTTTTGTAGGGCTTTGAGATTTATTATAAATAAGCCTTTTATGCTTACAGTTGTATTCAGTTTTTGATGATTTAATATAAAGGAGATTTCCTAAAGAGCTTTTAATAAGTTAAGAAAATGTTAAAAACTAATCCGGTTAAAATTTGGCTACGTGTTGGCTTAAAATGGAAATCCAGGTTAGGGTGCTACAAGTTGGTATCAGAGCGTGGTCGATTCTATGACATAGTCTAGCATAAGTGGGTTAGTGGGTACATCCATCCTTCCAATGCCTCGTCTCGCGGTAAGTTTGATTTTTCTGTGGCTGAAAATCTAAGTTAGTTTGCCGGCTAACTTAGTGATATCAATTCTCGTCATTGCAAATGGCAAGAGGTAATCGTAGAAGGCAAGGGGACCATAAGAACTCTGGTGAGAATTCTGGAAATAATGTGGCAAGGAATGTCGGGGATGGAAATGGAGAAAATCCGGTTATCGGGAATATGAACAATGCGGTAAATGCTGGGAATGCCGAGAGTCTGAATGCCGCTGCTGGTGCTCCAGTTAGTCTGGAAGCGGTGTTGGGTTTGCTGATCCAACTCCCAAGTGCTAGCAAGACTGCCGGCTGTTGCGGCTGCTCCTGTGGCACCACCGCTAGTCGTGCAGCAAGTGATTCCACCAGTTGTGGAAGTTGAGGAAGGAAACAACAATCCGAGGATCCCATCTTACCTGAAGGTGATAGATCATATGCAAAAGCTGGGAACAAGGTTTTTCTCTGGCGGAACCAAGCCCATTAAGGCGGATGGCTGGATAGCCGCTTAGAGAGGAACTTTGCGTAAATCTGTTGCCCTGAGCACTACAAGAAGGACATTGCCGTTCACTACCTAGAAGGTGACGCGGATACTTGGTGGCGTGGTGTGTCGGGGCAACCAAGGAACATAGTGGGCTCATGGGATGGTTTATGTGATCTGTTTCAGGCTAAGTACTTTTCACCGGAAGGTCATGATCGGCTGGAGGAAGCCTTTCTGGATCTGCGTCAAGGGACAAAGACGGTGAAGAAGTATGATAAGCTCAAAAGTAATACCCTAAAGTACTAACAGCTTTGTCGATTGTAGCATTCAGGGGTCGAATCCACATAGACTCAAGAATCACACAATAGATTTTAAACGTTCGAATTAAGCTAAGTGATCAATGTAATTGAAAGCAATAACGTAAATTAAACGGTTGTAAATTCGATGGAGGAAAGATAGGTTCAGGGTATTTCTCAGGAAATCAGAGAATGCAGATAAACTAACTGGTCAGGGTTCGGGTTAAGCCCGGTTCTTGAACTCAAATCACTACGCTATAACTAACCAACTGTCGTTGCGAGAGTTATCTAAGTCTAAATCCTAGAATTCCAAATCTTTTTACAAATCCTAAAGACTAAACTAGCTTTAAGTCCATGTTTGATCTGTTCACAAAACAACTAAACCAAATCTCTTTGCGGATAATTATTTTGCTCACCCTAGATTCTATCAGATTATCAATTGCACTGTCGTGCTTAATCGATTAACCTAAGATCTAAGTTCCAGGTGATCAATCTAGAATTAGCTTTAAGAACAACCTAAGGTGAAGAACTAATTCAGATTATGAATCCTAACCAACTAATTAACCTAGCATTCAATGAAACCCCTTATGAGAACCCTAAACCTAACAGGAGATCTACTCAGACATGGAGATTGAAACAATAAACATAACTGAATAAATCTCTGAAATAAATAAATAAGATGAGAGTAAACAAGGGTTCGAAATCTTCTCTCGGATGAACAGAGTTTCAGACTTGTCTCCCTCAGAAAGCTATCTCACAGAAAACCAAACTAAAATAATGCGTAGCCAACAAAAGTGGCTGAAAAACCTAATTATAATCCTAAAACACGTTCTGGGGCTTCTTGTAATTATCGATCGATACCAAGCTTCTGTGTCGACTCTTCAGCTGCATGATCTTTGCTTGGCTTCAAAATGCTCCAATATCTCCAATTCAGCTCCAAACGTACCTAAACCTGTAAAGACTCGAAAAGACTCCAAAATACTAGAAAGACTATATAAATAAGACTTATATCATGGTTAAAACGGGTAAAAACCATGATATATCAACTCCCCCAAACTTAGAATTTGTTTGCCCTCAAGCAAACAGAAAGCTAAACAAGAGAAAGAGGTTTGAAAAACACTGAGAGTCACATGTTCTTGAAACATTGCAATGACCATTTTCCTTAGTGCTCCACATATCACGTAACCAGTTCCAAATCTAACTACCATGTACTTCTCCGTAGACATTCGCTGCTTCCCAGACTACACACATTATTTCTCAGCATTATCCAATAAAGCCCTCATCGCCAGTTTCATCGCTGTACCCAATACCAAGAACTTTCTAGATTCGTTCCCGTACAATATCATGACAAAAGAACCAGCTGATTTTCACACTTTTGGTATTGTTTTCTCTCTCCCAGACTTGTTTCTCATCATGTTCTTTTCTTTTTTTTAGATCCGCATATACACATTAAGGTCTGAAACGCGAGTATTGATGGTGTTTGCCACTGAATCCCCGGTTCTTCCCTCTCTATGTATCAAAGGCGTAGGCGAATAGTGGTATCACGGAAAATTTTCCTAACCTCGCTTCCAACCTTTGTGTGATCATTCCTTCACAAGTAGAATAATGGGATCGCTGGAAAATTTCCTAGCCCTTTACTCAGAAGAAAATCATTTCATCTTTTTATGCTCTTATTTATTAACTTATAACAGGGGAGAGAGAGACCATTACTTTAAACACATGGGTTCCTTTGTCATATATGAATGAGGAATCAAGCTCTATGGACATCAACCACATCGATGAAATGCAAAAATTTGGCTCAGGCTTTAATGGACTCTGCTGGAAACATGAGTGTCTTCTAGTTAACTGGTCAGCCTTTGGATTTTTCATTAGTCCGATCTAGAACTGATTCTGTAACAATGGTCACTTAGAAGTAAAGTCAGAACAATAGATTCAAGAAAAAGATCATCATCTCCAACAAATTTTGACTCAATAAAACAACTTTTGACTCAAAAACGACTGACTCTAAGAAAAACAAAAAAATTGTCAGCAACTACCTCCCCCAGACTTGAACAACACTGTCCCTAGTGTTATTTAGCATAGAGTTGGTAAAAGAAACCAAAAGAACTGAGTGGAATCGTGAAAAACAAGAAATTACCGGATTGGGGTAGGGGTGTCGACCGACACACAGCCTGGTATCGATCGATACCAAGCGTAGGTCGACACATGTAACTCTTTTCATCGATTTTGTTGCTCTTAAGTGTCAGCACAACACCTGTTCATCTGATTCACACAAAGACACAAGACACAAAAACGAAAAATTACAAAAATAAAAGACTAATATACAGACTCACCAGTGGGTTGCCTCCCACCAAGCGCTTGTTTTCAGTCATTAGCTTGACTTTGGCTCATGTATTAGTCAGGAAAAGAATGAAAACTTGCTCCAAAACAAGCTCCTAACTAGACATCTCCAGCTTCAGAATTCTGCTCAACATACCCTTCACAACATCTTTTCCTTTCTCTTTCAACTCTGAAGTGAGAATAGCTCTAACCTTAGAGAATGGTTTCGAAGTTCCCTTGCACTTCACCTCATATTCAATCGAATCTCCATCACACTTATGAGGGGTTAAAGTCATATAGGCATCACCCTTGACTCTTTTGTTCTTCACCTTCTTCTTTGCCTTAGCCGTTTTGATGTCTCTCTTCGTGATGATAGAAGGACCATCTAAAACGTCTATGACATTTGGCTCATCATAAGGCTCTTCCAAAAGATCAACCATCAACGTCTCTCCTGTAACAACGGTGATGCAAGAGACATGTTTGGGAGCTCATCCAGAAGGAATGGCTTTGTAGGAGACCTCTTTGTCAATGTATGAGAACGAGATTCTCTTACTGGGTGTGTCTATAACTGTACCAACTGTAGCCATGAACGGTCTTCCAAGAATCAAAGGCATATTAGAACTTTCGCTCATCTGCACAACCTGAAAATCAGTAGGAACCAGACAATCTTTTACTTTAATAAGCAAATCAGGGATGATACCATATGGAATTGAGGTTGAAGAGTTCGCGAATGCGAGAGTCATCTTAGCAGATCTAATATCACCAATTCTCAACCTCTCTGCAATTGCCTTTGACATGATATTGACACTAGACCCTGAATCAACGAGAGATTCTTTGAATTCAACTCCAGAGATAGAGCATGGAACCGAAAATTTTCATGGGTCTTCTCTCTTAGTCAACTGCTTCATTGGTGGTGGTGTGCTTCTTTCCTTGATGAAGAATGCCTGGATCTCTTCTAGAGTTTCTCTGCTGTCTTGGAAGTAACCAAGCAAATGGCGGTTTTCCAACGCTTCTTCAAAAGACATCGTATGGGGAATCCTCCTTACCATCTTCTCAAAAGTGAGCAACTTCTCTGCAGTAATGGGATCTCTGAGATGTCTAGGTGGTTTAGGATATGACACCTTAGGCTTGTAAACATTCTCCTCAACAATCTTCGGTGTTTTCACAATTTATAGGCCAGTCTGCGAGGGGTGTCGATCGATACCAGTAGTGGTGTTGCTCGACACAGCCGTATCAGGCTCAAAATCACCTTCAACCTCTTCTAATTCCACAAAATTTTCTGCATTCAAACCCTTTTCTACCACTGCACCTCTTTAGCACCTCTTAAGGTGATTGCATTGACGTATTCATTCTGTGAATGAACCATCTTTCCCTTGACAGCTGCTGCAGTATGAGCTATTTGAGTTTCTAGCATCTTCTGATGAGTGTTGAGAGACTCAATTTTCCCATTCAGATCTGTATACATGGCATCAATCTTCCCATTAAATTCTACCGTCATCTTCTGTTGTCCTTCAAGAATCTGTTCCAGCATAGATTCAACTTTGCTTTCAGGAGTTTTGGGTGGTGGAGATTGGTATGACGAATTCCCATATGTTCTATTATAGCCACTGCTCTGAATTGGTTCCTGTAGATACTGATTTGTTCCAAAACCAGCTGGGTTGACTTCAGACTTGTACCCTCCTTGCTGAGCATTGTTGGTGAAGTTTTGGTTGTTGTTTTGCTGGTATTGATACATTTGACCTTGAAACCAGCTCCACCAATGCAGTTAACGTCTTCCACTTCATCTTTTTCGAAATTCTTGACATCAGCAGCAAAGATGACATCCTTCCTTGTCTTTCACATCAACAGATTATGCATCGAATCCAGCTTAGCATTCACCTCTGCGATTTGACTACCATCCAAGTTACCAGCTTGCTTCTTGCGCTCCATGTCTGCAATCTTGGTACTATTGCTAGAAGCCAAGTTTTCGATAAGCACATAAGCATCATCAGGATACCTGGTGTTGAAATTTCCATTGCTTGCAACATCCAAAGCCATCTGGTACCTCCAATCAATCCCTCTGAAGAAAATACCCAGCAACTGAACCTTAGTGAACCCGTGATGTGGACAATCCCTCTGATACGACCTGAATCTCACCCAAGCAGCCTTAAATGCCTCAGTCGTTTCCTGAGAAAACTGGGAGATCTTGTTCCTAAGCTCCTCGGATCTTGCATCATCATATAAATTGTTTAAGAACGCATTCTTAGTCTCTTCCCAAGTAGTCAGTGATCCTGGCTACAACTGCTTAAGCCAATAAGCTGCATCTCCACCAAGAGAGTATGAGAAGAGCTTACAGAGGAGGTAATCGTTGGACACTCCATTGTACTTCATGCTAGTGACGAAGTCCTCAAACCTCTCAATGTGATCCATAGGGTGTTCATGAGAAAGACCATGAAAAGGGTGCTGAACCACAAGAGCGAAGTATGCAGGTTTCAGCTCAAAGTCATTCCTCTGAAAAGCAGGAGGGTGAATCGCTGATCCATTGGCATAGAACTGAATCGCCTGTTGTACTCACCAATTGTCCTACCACGATCTGGCGCGACAATCTCATCAACAACAACTAGAGGGGGAATGATGTTTCCCTCTCCATCAAGTCGTTTCCCTCTCTCATTGCACAAATGACCCCCTCGGTCTCTGAAAGCTCCAACATCATCACGAACCAAAACCACTGGATTGTTCATCTCTGCTGGCCTCTTTGCTTTCATGATTGTGAGTTCCAAAAGTGCTAGTTCCTCGTTGGAAAGATTAACTAGCTGAGTGCTCTTGTTTCTTCTGGTTTCGCGATTAGGCATACACCTGAAACACAAAAGTCAAAGCACGTAAGTAACAAAAATCAAAAAAAAAACGACGAGTATCGATCGACACCAGTTGGGTATCGATCGACACAAGTTGGGTATCGATCGACACCGTCGAACTTAGTCGAAATTCTTAAGCTGAAATCTAATGGCGAATTTAGAGTCCCCGGTAACGGCGCCAAATTTTGATAAGCTCAAAAGTAATACCCTAAAGTACTAATAGCTTTGTCGATTGTAATATTTAGGGGTCGAATCCACATAGACTCAAGAATCACACAATAGATTTTAAAGGTTCGAATTAAGCTAAGTGATCAATGTAATTGAAAGCAATAACGTAAATTAAACGGTTGTAAATTCGATGGAGGAAAGATAGGTTCAGGGTATTTCTCAGGAAATCAGAGAATGCAGATAAACTAACTGGTCAGGGTTCGGGTTAAGCCCGGTTCTTGAACTCAAATCACTACGCTATAACTAACCAACTGTCGTTGCGAGAGTTATCTAAGTCTAAATCCTAGAATTCCAAATCTTTTTACAAATCCTAAAGACTAAACTAGCTTTAAGTCCATGTTTGATCTGTTCACAAAACAACTAAACCAAATCTCTTTGCGGATAATTATTTTGCTCACCCTAGATTCTATCAGATTATCAATTGCACTGTCGTGCTTAATCGATTAACCTAAGATCTAAGTTCCAGGTGATCAATCTAGAATTAGCTTTAAGAACAACCTAAGGTGAAGAACTAATTCAGATTATGAATCCTAACCAACTAATTAACCTAGCATTCAATGAAACCCCTTATGAGAACCCTAAACCTAACAGGAGATCTACTCAGACATGGAGATTGAAACAATAAACATAACTGAATAAATATCTGAAATAAATAAATAAGATGAGAGTAAAGAAGGGTTCGAAATCTTCTCTCGGATGAACAGAGTTTCAGACATGTCTCCCTCAGAAAGCTCTCTCACAGAAAACCAAAGTAAAATAAAGCGTAGCCAACAAAAGTGGTTGAAAAACCTAATTATAATCCTAAAACACGTTCTGGGGCTTCTTGTAATTATTAAAGTCTTCGGGGCCAAGGTGCAATTTCATCAGAATTGTAAAAAGTAGCGATCCTTCTCTTCATGCGATGGGTATCGACCGACACCATAAGTGGTATCGATCGATACCAAGCTTCTGTGTCGACTCTTCAGCTGCATGATCCTTGCTTGGCTCCAAAATGCTCCAATATCTCCAATTAAGCTCCAAACGTACCTAAACCTGTAAAGACTCGAAAAGACTCCAAAATACTAGAAAGACTCTATAAATAAGACTTATATCATGGTTAAAAACGGGTAAAAATCATGATATATTAGAGTACGAGGCTGAGTTTAACAGCCTAAAGAAGTATGTTGGTCGTGATCTGATGAGCAAAGGGAGACAAGTTCAAAGGTTCATGCTTGGCCTAAGGATCGAGCTCTATAAGCACTGTCAGATTCAAGACTATAACACCTTTGTGGAGTTGGTGGAAAAGGCAGCTCAGTTGGAGTCTACTTCGGCTGAGGAAGCCAGGTTGGCGGGTAATGCTGCTGGGCATAACAAGAATGTTCTTTCGGGAACGCCACCTGCGAATCGCAACGTGGGATCGGCCAGTCGGAAGGGCAATGCTGGTTAAGTTGGCGTGAGACTGGTGCATGTCTCCATTGTGGGAGTATGAGCCACAAAGTCCGTGATTGCCCTGAGGAAGATCATAGGGGAAAGACTGAAGGGAACAATTTTGGAGCAAGGGTTTGTTACCAAAGCGGAGAAGCTGGGCACTTCAAGCCGAATTGTCCGCAACTGATGGAGATGGTGCAGCAATCTGGAAAGAGGCCAAGTGAGGGATTGCCATTGCTGCTACCACCAAAGAGGTAGGTTGTGATGTCGTGGCTCTATGCAATGACTGAGGAAACTGTGGCCGACCCAAGTTGTTCTCGTTCGATCACTGGTAAGTCACTTGCCATGTAAATTCTGTGTGAAATTATGTTGTGTGTTGCATTAGTCTTAGCATTCTAGGTGAATGTGTAGGGACCCTTGCCATGGGTGGTGTGGCAACCCATGTTCTGTTTGATTCTGAAGCAACAAATTGCTTTGTGAATCCGGATATGATTGGGAAGGGTGGGTTCCGCAGGGAACCGGGGGATAACTTTGGCTTGGTCCAAGCAGCTGGCGGATAAGTCATGTTTACCCTCGGGAAGGTTCGGAACGTTTCAGTAATGATCGGCTCGGTGAACATGTCGGCTGATCTGGAAATCTATGAGGTGAAGCCTTATGATGTGATCCTTGGGATGGATTGGCTCGAGAAGTACAAGGCAGACTTATACTGTCATCGCAGGAGAGTTTGGTTTGAGACTGAGAAGGGAATTCTGGAGTATCAAGGGATCAGACCGACCTTGGAAGCTTGATTGTCTCGGCAGTTCAGGTTGAACATATGATTGAGAAGGGGTGTGAGGCGTATCTGGCGACGATCACGACCGCCAAAGTTGGGCCGGATGCGGAGTTGAGTAGCATTCTGGTGCTAAATGAGTTTGAAGATGTGTTTGAGGTGCTGACAGGTTTACCACCTTCACGTTCTGATCTGTTCACCATTGAGCTTGAGCTTGGAATGGCTCCGGTTTCTAAGGCTCCATATCGGATGGCACCGGTAGAGATGGCCAAGCTAAAGAAACAGTTGAGCGAGCTGATGGAGAAAGGGTTTGTGAACCAAAGCAGTTCACCGTGGGGCGCACCGGTGTTATTTGTTAAGAAGAAGGATGGGAGTTTCCAGGTTTGTATCAACTATCGTGGATTGAACAGAGTTACTGTGAAGAACAAGTACCCTCTTCCGCGGATAGATGAGTTGCTGGATTAACTCCGAGGTGCTACTTGGTTCTCCAAGATCGATATGGCTTCAGGTTATCATCAGATTCCAATAGAGGAGTCGGATATCAGGAAGACCACCTTCCGGACAAGGTATGGTCACTTCGAGTTTGTAATCATGCCTTTTGGGTTGACGAATGCACATGCAGCTTTCATGAAGCTCATGAACAACGTCTTTAGAGACTGCCTGGATGAGTTCGTGATCATCTTCATAGATGATATTATGGTCTACTCAAAGAACCGAGAGGATCACATGGATCACCTCAAGACGGTGATGAATAGGTTGAGGGAACATAAGTTGTATGCTAAGCTTAGCAAATGCAGCATCATGCAAAGGGAGATTGGATTTTTGGGACATGTGTTCTCGGATAAGGGAGTGTCCATAGATCCGAAAAAGATCAAGGCAATTGCGGATTGGCCTTAGACTTGTGAACGCCTCAGAAATAAGAAGTTTCCTTGGTTTGGTCGGGTATTACCGACGCTTTGTTAAAGGCTTTGCGAGCATGGCTCAGCCAATGAGTTGGCTAACTGGGAAGGACGTAAAGTTTGTGTGGTCGGTGGACTGCGAGAAGAGTTTTTCTAAGCTGAAAGAGATGCTTACGAGTACTTCGGTTTTGGCTTTGCCTGAGCCTGATCAGCCTTATGTGGTTTACACATATGCATCACGGATGGGCTTGGGATGCGTCCTAATGCAGTAGGGGAAGGTATTAGCTTATGCTTCGAGGCAGTTGAGAAAGCATGAGCTGAATTATCCTACCCACAACTTGTAGATGGCTGTGGTAGTGTTTGCGTTGAAGCTTTGGCGATCTTATCTTTAATGGTGGGAAAGTGCAAGTCTTCACGGACCACAAAAGTCTGAAGTATATATTCACCCAGTCGGAGTTGAATATGAGGCAGCGTAGATGGATGGAGTTTGTGGCCGACTATGATTTGGATATTGCCTACCATCCGGGAAAGGCAACTCTAGTTGCGGATGCACTGAATCGGAAGAGAGTGGCTGCATCTGTTGAGAAAGATATGGAGGGATTGGTCAACATGGTTGGGACTTTGCGTCTAGCAGCTTTGACTGATGAAGTGGAACCGTTGGGCTTAGGTGCGGCAGATCAAGCAGATTTGCTAAGTCGGGTGTGTTTGGCTCAGGAAAAAGATGAGAGTCTCATCAAGTTGGCAAAGAATGATAAGGCGGAATATCAGACTTCGAACAATGAGACAATTTTGGTTAATGACCGAGTGTGTGTTCTGAATGACAAGGAACTGAGGGAAGAAATCCTTAAGGAAGCTCACCATTCTAAGTTTGCAATTCACCCAGAGTCAACCAAGATGTATCGGGATTTCAAGCGATACTATCATTGGGTTGGGATGAAGCGAGATGTGGCTAAGTGAATCGCCGGATGCCAGACCTGCCACCTTTGCAGAGCTTATCCTTTTCAGAGTGGAAATGGGACATGATCACAATGGATTTTGTGATCGGATTGCCAATGTGTGGCAAGATGGATTCGATCTGGGTTATAGTTGATAGACTGGCTAAGTTTGCTCATTTCTTTGCAATCAACAAGCATGAAAAGGCTGAGGGACTTGCAAAGTTGTATGTGGAGCAGATTGTTAAGTTGCATGGAGTGCCGACGAGTATAGTTTATGATCGAGACTCGCGGTTTTAGAAAGCACTTCAGAAGCGTTTTGGGACAAAGGTCCATATGAGTACAGCCTTTGTCTGAGAGAACAATCAGAACACTTGAGAATTTGCTGCGAGCTTGTGTTATGGATTGGGGCGGGAGATGGAAGGATTACTTTCCTTTGGCCGAGTTTTTATACAATAATAGCTACCAAGCTAGTATTGGGATGTCGCCTTCTATGTTGTATGGACGGCCATGTCGGACACCGCTATGTTGGATCCAAGTGAGGGAGCGGAGTATCTATGGCCGGGACTTTGTGGAAGAAACAACTGAGAGGATCAGAGTGTTGAAACTCAAGATGAAAGAAGCTCAGAATCGGCAAAATAGTTATGCTGATAAGCGCCGAAAAGAATTGGAATTTCAAGTGGGAGATTTGGTTTACGTCAAGATGGTTATCTACAAGGGTAAAGATCGAGTTGCGTTATCCGGGAAATTGAAACCAAGGTACATTGGACCGTATAAAATTATGGAAAGGATTGGAGCAGTGGCTTATAAGTTGGAATTGCCACCAGCATTGGAAGCATTTCATAACGTTTTCCACGTATCCTTGCTAAGAAAATGCGTAACTCATGGGGAAAATGTTACCGCGGATCCACCACCAGACTTGCAAGAAAATTGGACCATTGAGGGAAGACCAGTTTGGATTGTGGGAAAAAGAGTGAAAGTGGTTGGCCGGAAGAAGGTCAAAATGATCCAAGTTGTCTGGGATTGCGAAGGGGAAGAAGATACAACATGGGAACCAGAAGCAAAGATGAAAGAAAAATTCTCTAAGTGGTTTGAGAAACAACCAAAGTTGAAGGAAAAGCTTTGGTTGAATATAGTCATAAGTGGGGGGGAGAGTTGTAACACCCGTGTTCCGCAAAACTGCCAAACGGGGGAAATTGGTTAAGGCAGGAATGAGTCTTGCCGAGAAGAAAGGGGAAAAATTAAAGGGGTTTTTGAGGGAAATCTGGAAAAAAGGCTAAGGGAATCCGAATGTCGAAGGAAAACTAAGTTTAGCCAGGGAAGATTGAGTTTAGTCGGGGAAATCAGTCAGTTCGAGTGATTGCCGAGCTGAAACGGACTTTTGCCGAGCTGGTCGAGTTTCTACCGAGCTAAAATCAGCTGGCCGTGATTAGCCAGCTAAAATCAGATGTCCGAGTTTTTCGGGACTTGGTTGAAATTCGGACAAGGCTGGTCGGAACCAGATAACCCGTGTCGGCTTCAGACAGGCTTGGTAAGCAGTTATCGCGGAAAGTTGATCATTCGCGGGAAGAAATCAGCAGGAACGGTTATCTGGATTAAACTCCCGAGGAAAAGTGCATGGGAACGGTTATCAGTCTGATTGATCGAGTAAACTCGCGGGAACGGTTATTCCCAGGGGAAAAGAAACGCGCGGGGACGATTATTGAGTTGATCGATCGATCAAACTCACGGGGACGGTTTCTCGGAGAAAAAGAAACTTGCAGAAGTAGATACTGATCTTATCAATCAATTAAACCCGCGGGAATGGTTATTTATTAGGGGAAACAAGCACTTGTCTATAAAAGGAAGATCTTTGGCTCATTATTTCTTTTTCGCTCCAAGAACTCCGAAAGATTGAGAGAGAAAGTTGAGAGAATTCCCGAGAGAGTTGAGAGAAGTAATCTGAGAGAAGTAATTCTAGCCGAGAGAGAATCCGATTCTAGCCGAGAGCGTATCCGGGGGAATCTTTGTTGGCGATCGATTGAGGTATCGACCGATCCGAAAGCATCGAGAGGTGTCTGAATCCGTTCTTACCGAATCCGGGGAAATCAAAGATGAGTGCGTGACCGTGGCTATATGTCTCGGGTCGTTTCATGTTTAGATTATGTACTCTGTTTGCTTGGTTGATTGCGTTTCTTATCATGTTCATTATTCTGCTGGCTATCCGTGATAGTCGATCTACCTTACTCGGCAATCTAGATCCGACAATGCGCTTGGGGCAGTAATGCTCGCCGAGGCTTGTCTGGTCGTGAGAAGATTGGCCGGTAAGCGTGGGTGATTATGTGCGGCTAGTTTCTGTTGTGATAAGCATTTCTGGCTATATAATCGATGCGTATTGCGATTTCTTGACTTTGGCTCGGTGAGACAGGATGACCGCTCTCAGCAATTCGGTTGCTTATGCCTCCATTTTGGATGTAGGTTCTGAGTTTGACCATGATGATAGTCGTGATATCTGATCAGATCGCGAGACAAAGGGCTGGAAATGGATGGATGGTAGAGTTTGGGTAGATTCGGTTTAGTTACATTTCTAATAGCTTATTAGCGAACTTAACAATTGTACTAGAACCTCGTTTGATTAATTCAAGTATCTGTTTAATCTATTTATGCTCGTAAATGACTTGTCTAATCGAACCAAACGCAAAAAAAGTTAAGAAAATGTTAAAAACTAATCCGGCTAAAATTTGGCTGCTACACAAAACATAGAGGTCACATGATCGAGTGACGCTTGAGACGGAACTAATATTACATGATGTGGTTTCGTGCCTGGGGGGATTACGGGTTTCGGCACAAAACCTCCTGATAATCCAAAAAAAAAAAAAAAATAGGAACAAAAATTAGCATATTATTGTGTACTCAAGAGTAAACGACTAGTTTCTCTATTTCTTTTCGTTTCATTCAATGATTTTGATTTGGTGTGGCCTAGTCAAGAGTCCATATTTTAAAAATAGATTTGATAATATTAAATATATGTTTGATAAATAATTTAAACAGTATTTAACAATAGTTTGAGACGATCCTCAAAAAAAAATATGGACCAAAACCCTAAGTCCGTAAAAATTAAGAGAAAATAGACTAAAAATGAAAAGAGTTATTTACACTCTATAGCACATTCTAGAGTAGTATTTACACTAGATAACACATTTCCCACTTATTGGATGGCGAAAAGACATGAGTGCCCTTATGGCAAATCAAAATTTACAATAAAGTCTTTATCTCTTTCTCTTTCTCTTCGCGTGGACAGGATAATGTGGATACAAATGTTGTGGACGGAATGATAGATTAAAGCTGTGAGAGAAAATAATTATTTTCCCCCGTCTGTTTTGTTTTGTATTTTTCTATATTTGTGAATGGCATAAAACAATTTTTTTGGTTAGAGTGAATTATAATTATTATTTTTTTTCATTATTTTAAGATCCATTTTACTATAGTTTAGGTGTCAAATCAGAAGTCTAATTAGAAATTCATTTGAATGATGGGCTATGAACAATGTAATATGGACATATGGACGTGGACATGTCAATGACACACTGTCCACTTATGTCAATGGAACATTGTCCACGCGATCATGTCCACGTCCATATGTCCAGATACTTTACAATGTGAAAATAAAACAATTTTTTGGTAAAAATGAATTATAATTATAATTTGTCATTATTTTAAGATCCACTAGATTCTAAACCCGTGCGCTCGGACATGAATTTTTTTTCTATTTTTTTTATATCAAATTTTGTAATATAATTGGTGTTTATTTTTGTGCTTAGATATAATTATTTAATTTTTGTCATATGAGACACATAATTATTTTGGTGTTTAGATATAATTTTTTTTTCTAATCCTCCCTAGAATGGGAGTTCAATATGAAAAGTAACGGGAGTTCATTATGTTGACATAATCTTATTCTAATCCGCCCTAGAATGGGGGTAAGTTTTAATTTTTGTTTTCTGATGTTTAGCTCTATTTTTGGACCAAATGTATTTTGTGGATGTAAAAGATTGAGATGTGTTAATAGTTTTATTTTTGGTATAGAATATATTATATAGTTTTTAAAAACTTTAATCCACAATGAGGGCATGCGACAATTTTTTTATTTTTTTTTGTTTTTATGGTTTCTATTTTGTAGAAAATTATTTTTTTGGAATGACATGTATGATTCAAAATTAGTGATTTTATAGATTTATAGATTTAATGTATTAAGGATTTTTGTTGTCTTCAGGGTGTTGAGTAATTTTAGCTACCAAATTTTTTGACCCGCTTTGTTATATATATTTCGAGTTCTATATTTTATTAAAAATATGTTTTTAATACCTCAATTATCCATTTTGACTCTTAACTCTTTTATTATTAATTTGCGAATAAAGTATAATCATAAATATTTTACATAATCAACATAAATATCATATTATTTACAGCTACAAATCATCATAAATATTATACCAATTAATATCAAGTGTAAACTCTATCACCGAATATCAAGTGTATTTTCCATCCCTCTTTCAGGTTGCCGTCTATGAAATCTGGAAACAATGAAAATATTGATGTTCTCATTCCCAAATGTACTTGAAATGAGAAAACCCTCTCAATCTACTATAAAAAACTGATTGTAGTATTCAAGCATAAAAAAATGGGTTCAATTCTTTCACACAAACAAATGGGTAATGATACCTCTTTCACACACTCGGGGAAGAAGACATAGACGGATCGAATCCCGCTTTTGAAGAAATGTGATCGTTTCTGTTTCCATTATTCTCACTGCATGAGAAAAACATCATACAAAATTATTAGAACATGTCCATTAGGGATTCAGGGTTAGCAATAATTTTGAAAACAGGTATATGGACATGAATCTTACTTCTATTTAGCCACATCAAATATCATAACATATAAGGGATATATTAGATTAATCCAGACCAATGCACATTTGAAAAAGTAAACTAAACACAAACCTTAATAGAAATCGATCGTTGACCTTATCCACCATCTGAGAACGCATACGACATCTCCACCGCCAGCTTTGTTACGAAGTTCTTCAATTTTAATAGCAGTTCCACCCCATGCATGCCAAATGATCACTTTATTACTAAAATTAATAGCAAGATCACAAAACCATTGAAAATAGATTAAAAAAAAATGAAATTAATATATCGTGTTATTTGTTCCTAGATTAAGCAACTTTGAGATATCAAAATATTGTTACAGTAAAATAAAGAGAACATTCCTTTCAAAAAATAAAACGAAGCTTATTAAGTATTCCAAAAAACTAACATACATATTTTTGAGCAACTAACATACATATATATAGAACAAACAGAAAGTAAAAGAACATGCATAGTCACCTCAATTTTAACACCCTACAAACACAACATATAAATCAAACTATACAAACATTAAACATAAGAATAGAAAAATGTATTTAGCAACAAAAAAAATAGAAAGACGTAGCAAAGAGGGTACCTATAAAATAAGAAGACAATAGAAAATTGGTGATGAGCTTTGACGGGAAATTTCCAGCGTTGCAGTGAACAAGTCAAAACTTGTGCATCCCATTTGCAGCATGATCCAAAATCCAATAGCAGATCTGTAAGTAAAACAAACTCATTAGTTTTGTCCAAAAAAATAAAACAAAATCATTACTTAAAATTTAAAACCAAAATTGGTCCATCAAAAGCTTAAAACCAAAAGATATACATACAAAAGCTAGAAGAAAAAAATGTTTTTGTTTGTTCAGTGGAACATGATCTTATATAACAATAGACTTTGTCGAGTTAGGGTTTCCAGAGAATATTCGTGATATGCGTGATCAAAGAAAATTATCATATTCGTTTAAGTTAAATTAAAAAATAAAGTCGTTATTATCTTGTAAAGATACACAATTGATTTGTTGTGATTATTATGGTAAGGAAAAACCCTTAAAGATACTGAAAATCTTGAGTAATTAGGATGTTTATCTCGTTGAATGTGATGTTTCAAATAAGGAAATACTCATAACTATTCAAATTCTTGTAAAATGGAAAGAAATTGTAATATTTCGAATTACCAATCACGTTATGCATATATATAACAATTTAATTTTACACCATAAATTGATTAATTAAAAAAATCGCCACATTTTATATATATATATATACACACCCTCTGTTTTTGTAAAGAATTTATGTAAACAATAAAAGAAAAATAACAAACATCTCTCAATACAAAATGAAAAAAATACAAATTACAATATATCTTCAAATTGTAAAATATGAAAGTATTCGTTGTGAACAAAAATGATAGTTTTTGTAAATTGTGAATTTATATTCTATATAAATCTCTACGAAAAGTTTGATTTGAAGTCACATTGTAACTTGTATTTTTTTTTCATTTTAATATGTAGAGTATTTGTCTAAATTTTCAGAATTAAGTTTAAATATAAAATAAAATACATTTTTATTAAATTAAACCAAATAGACATGTTTGGCAAAAGAAATTATAGTTATCCACAAAATGAATAGCCTAAAATGAAGGTATTCATGTTTGGACACAAAATACATTCTATTTTAATAGTATATATATTTAAATTAAATCTAAATTAATATCCGGTTTATTATTTTTGTAAATATATAATAACAAATGGTTTTTGTTAATTAATATAACCAATATTTAATTAAATCCAAACTAATCTAAATTAAAATTTGAATTTTCGGAATTATTTTTAAATCCAAAAAAAATCCAAACTAAGGAATATTTTTGTAAAGATATTATATCTATGTTTTTGTAAATAGCAAATAATTAAAGATTTGGTAAGATTCTGCTATAATGTCGAAAATAGTAAATAATTAAAGATTTGGTAAGATTTGCCAAATATAATTAATTTTTTAATTTTAAAAAGAAGATTACTGTTTGGCAACAGGAATAAAAGGAAAGGAATAGTAGTTATCCATGATAGAAATAGACTTATATGCATTTTTTCCTGTTTGGATACAAAAAGTATCTCTGTTTTAATAGATTAAATTTTACTATAGTTTAGGTGTCGAACAATTTAAAAAAAAANAAAAATCAGAAGTCTAATTAGAAATCCATTTGAATGATGAGCTGTGGACAATGTAATATGGACATATGGACGTAGACATGTCAATGACACAATGTCCACTTATGTCAATGGAACATTGTCCACGCCCATATTACATAAAACATTTTTTTAATTAGAAATCCATTTGAATGATGCATGCATATATATATATATATGTATAGGTATAGGTGTGTGTGTGGAAAATAATAAAATTTTGTGGAAACTACAATGGAGAGAAATGGAAGAGCTCTACTCGGAGAAACAATGAAGCAGCGGCGGAGAAACGTGCGGCGAGAGAAGGCAGTTTGGGATGAAGATCGAAATCAGAATGAGCCACGATGGATAGAGAATTTTTCTTCCTAGTGAGGTTGATCGGAAGATGAAGGCAATGGGAACGGCGACGGTACCGTATTCCGTCGTTGGTTACACTATTCCGATTACGCAAATGATGCTTATGGTAACCATATACTTTGTGTAGTTAAATATGCATTTATTTTATACATGTAGATGACGACATAACCACTGATAGTTCGTACATGTCAACATGATAACCATATAATTCATGTAGTTAAAGATGCATTTATTTTGTCTGCATGTGTGATCATGTGATGGGGTATACTTCGTGTAGCTAGCAATGATTTTTCCTTTAAATTACTCTAGTTTTCATTTTTATTTCTTTTAAATTCATATTCTTATTGAATTTTCCTTTATTCAAAAGTCAATTTACTTTATATTTTTTAACGTAATCAATAGAAAAAATCAAACCGATTAAATATGAACAAGAAAATAAAGGAAACCTAGAGTAATTTTGTAGAGGAAGAAAAAATTACTAGAGTAACAATTTTTGCCATAAAGTATTTACTTTCCACCGTTATATGCATATAACATCAAATTCCAACATGTCATTTGCCATAAAGTATTTACTTTCCCAGTAATCACGGTTTTGAACCATTCAAATTTAACAAGAATTCACCGTCTTGAAAATGAAAGAAGTAACTCAAGAAAGCAAAGGGTAAAGGGAAAACAAAAAAAAATTAGTTAGCTTAGAAAAAATAAATTATGCATACTTCACTTGCTAGTCCACTTGTTCGTCTCAAAACATCAGTTGGCAAGGTTTCAAGAACCCTCGCAAGACCAAGTTCCTTGATGTACTTGGTTCAACAACTCTGACTTACAATTACGATTTCATAATATAACATGTAGCTGGATCACAACAAACTTCCCATATATACAACAGCTCTGATTAATGATTAGGATTGCATAATTATAACTTGTATGCATATCACAACAAACGTACCATATGTAATCAACAGTTTCGAGGAACATGGAATGATACGTTGTTGCCAAAGGTTCACCGCGGGAAGATGCATATACATGAGTGTTATTGATGTTCTGCTCTGCTTAGCATTTGTATGTGTAACAATCAATGGGTGTCTCAACAATAAGTTTTCGTTTTTCGTTGTTGTTATTGGACGCTAAAGCAAAAAAACCTTATACAACGACTATCACGAAGAGAAGAATTGTTCCAATGAGTTTCTGTTATTCTATCAATGAAGTTGAAACATCAGATATGCATAGAAACATCATATAGTCGGCTCAAGTATATGATTAAACCAATAGTCAGTTCAAGTAGATGATCCATTATATAGTATTCGTCGGATATGTTGGTGAATATATCAACAATTTGATTTGACTAATGACATTTACAAATTGTTCCAGCATCTTTTTCTTGTTCATATTATACATCAATTTCTTAAGAAATTGATGTATATCATGAAATTATTTATCCAAGAGTCACCAAGAAGAAAACAAAAGCAAGGATCATATTGACGAGACTTTGCGCAACGGTCCATTCTACACCACCTAAAGTTGTTGGTCTCAATGAAAACAAAGCTGAGAAAAATAAACCTTGACATGATTTATTATTGATGTAATTAAGAACCTGATTAGAGATAAGTATACGTAGGAGATGATAGAAACTGGCTTAAGTTGGAGTACAATAAAAGTTAGATATGGTTCTGTTATGGCGAGATTTAATCTCTTTTGAACGACATACCCATCATAACATACATGAATAAATGTATAATCTAGGTATATAGAACTTCACCCCATATATAAAATATATTATTTAGTTTTATTGTTAAGATCTCTCAAATTCTCATATTGAGCATATTTAGCTCACAGATTTTATTTCATACATCAAACATAGTTGTAATGAATATAACATAAAAGAGATGTAATGTAGTGATAACGATGATCATGAAAACATGTTAATCAAGGGCACTTGGATCCACCTTTGGAGTTTTCAAATCGCGGTAGCAAGGACATTCATCCTTGTTTCCAAAAGTGTCCGACGGAACACAATTATTACACTTCTCGCAACATATATAGCAATCCTTGAGGCACTCTTCATGTTGTGAAGCCTTTGAGCATCTCACATTACACTTTCCACCACATGTTGCAAATTCATTCATCATTACACATCAAATTTTATATCATATAATTTGTAGACAACTAGATCCAAATGATGAATTGTACCTAAAACAATTAACTAAATCAAGTATATATACACTTACACGAATCAGCGGTTGAAAGTACGCAAATGAAGATGTGAGGAGAAGAAGGATTATGGAGAATTGTACAACCACGAGCTTCATGATCTTCCTTTTTGGCTAAACTTTGGTTTTACTTCTTTTTTCTCGATTACCTAAGAAAGATGCTGATTTGGGGGAAGATGAAATTGTGGCTACAAGGAGATGATTAATTATAACGAGAAAGTTTGAAGTGAAATGTTTGTTATATGTTGCTCTAATTCAAATTAAAAATCTACAAATAAAGATTTCCTACTTGTTATGCCGTATTATTTTCAGTTATTTTTACAGAATATAACCATATTCATAGACTTCATTTGTAAATTTGTTTCTTATAGAACATATTTCTCTAGCCTTACATGAGAAGATATAACAATATTATTATGACACAAACAAAATAATACTGGTATTTCTGTTCAAAATCTTACATATCTTAAATTAACAAAATAGTCCACTAATGACCTATTTAATTTATATATATTTCTTATTTCGCTTATAACAAAACAATTAGAGGGATATCATGTATATTTTGCCACCTCTTATATGCATATAACATCAAATTCCAATAAGTCATCTGCCATAAAGTATTTACTTTCCCAGTAATCACGGTTTTGAACCATTCAAATTGAACAAGAATTTATCGTTTTGAAAATGAAAGAAGTAACTCAAGAAAGCAAAGGGTAAAGGGATATATCCGTTTTGACCACTCCATTGTTGATTCGGTGGAGGTAATTTTGTGGATAAATGAATACCAATGGATACTCAACAAACCTGGAATATGAGGGTGTTTAAGCGTTGGACGAAAGAGTTGTGGATAAATAGTTACCATGGTCTATGGACGTAGAAGAAACTAAAATTAAATATGTTAGTTGGACATAGTGTTCGTGGACAAGTTGTGTGAATAAAGTAGCGTGGACCATTTAGCATTGACAAAGAGTCGTGGACTTTAGAGCGTGGATAAAATATTTGGAAAAGTGATCTCTGTCAAGATCGAACATAATTCCTAAAAGTCTCGAACTTACCTCCCCAAAGCATGTAAATGAGTAGTAATCACTCTTTCGACCTTTGAAACCAGAAATGGCTTTCACCAAAAGATGATGTTATCATATACATTCATTTTTATTCTCATTATGTATTTTTATATTCATTAAGAAACATACAGTAGCATTCATAGTATACAGAAAATTATTCAAATTATAATGATCCATCCACACCAACCATCCATAACCAATCATCCATTATACTCACACAAATACTATCAGCTAGAAAAGATCTTAGAGTGGAGAGAAAAGAGACTAAAAATGGAGAGAAAAGAGACTAAAAATAAAAACTAGAGTAATTTATTTGCCAGAAAATTTGCCAGAAAATTTGCCAGATTGTCACTTTATTCTACTTTCGTTAGTATTGTAGCACTTTACCAAATTCCTAAAAAAAGTTAGCACTTCTTCAATTAATTTTATTCTATTACCCTTCTTCTTTCGATAAATAAATGTACACTACAATTATTTATGGTGTATACTCCTCAAAAGTCGCAAAGCTCTCCTAATTCAATTTGGAAAGTCTTTTTTCTTTAAGCGACAATTTGAGGTAAAATAAAAAGTTAAGAAAAAGAAAAAAATATACCCAATATCTGTTATACAACAAAGAATCGTGATTCAATGAGAGAATCTCCAATGGTCCTTCAAATTTCACATTTTCCTTCATTTTGAAGATAAAAATGAAGAAATCATTCTCCAATGGTGTTTCAATTTCACCTTCAAAATTAATTAATGAATAGTGTTCCTTCATATTTGAAGGAACACTATTCATTTCTTCATTTTTTGAAGGTAAAAATTTTTATTTACAAAATGTGTTTTCAATTTTTCATTTGTTTTGTTTTATACACAAACAAAACTATATGTTTTCTTTTACCCAATTAATTTTAAAACTTTGTGTTTATCCAATCAAATCATAAAGTAAAAATGGAAATCACATATATAAAAGAGAAAATACAATAATATATATTAAATACAATAATCACATATATAAAAGAGAAAATACAATATATGTTTATTTCACGTGTGTCAAACGTGAGAAATTTCATAAAAAATCAAATATCATGTATGGTGCCATAAATTACGTTATTCAATTTGGGTTCACTATATGCTATATTTGCTATTTTCCATTCAAGGTTTAGATTTCTATCGTCGATTGTTTTTTATTTTTTCCATTCTTTATGTTATTCTATATTTTACTTTATTCAGTTTGAGTTCTCCATTTTCCATATTCGCTATTTCCCATTTAGGGTTTATATTTATTCTGTTATATGTTCTTAATTTATGGTTGCAATATTTTACGTTATTCAATTTGGGTTCGTTATTTCCCATTTAGAGTTTAGATTTTTTCTGTTATATGTTCTTAATTTATGGTTGTCATACTTTACGTTATTCGATTTGGGTTCGCTCTTTCCCATTTAGAGTTTAGATTTTTCTGTTATATGTTTTAATTTATGGTTATCATATTTTACGTTCTTCAATTTGGGTTCGCTATTTCCCATTTAGAGTTTAGATTTTTTCTGTTATATGTTTTAATTTATGGTTATCATATTTTACGTTATTCAATATGGGTTCGCTATTTCCTATTAAGGGTTTAGATTTTTTCCGTTACATGTTCTTAATTTATGGTTGTAATACTTTACGTAATTCAATTTGGGTTCACTATTTCCCATTTAGGATTTAGATTTTTTCCGTTAAATGTTTTTTATGGTTGTCATACTTTACGTTTTTCAATTCGGGTTTGCTATTTCTCATATTTGTTATTTTTCATTGACGTTTTAAAATTTTCTGTTATATGTTCTTAATTTATGGTTGCAATCTTTTACGTTATTCAATTTGGGTTCGATATTTGCTATATTCGGTATTTTCTATTTAGGGTTTAGATTTCTATCGTTGATTGTTCTTTATGTTTTCCATTCTTTATGTTACTTCGTACTTTACGTAATTCAATTTGGGTTCATTATTTCCCATATTCGCTGTTTACCATTTAGGGTTTATTTTTTCCGTTATATGTTCTTAATTCATGGTTGTCATACTTTACATTATTCAATTTGGGTTCGCTATTTTCCATTTAGGGTTTAGTTTTTTTCCGTTCTAAGTTATTAATTTTAGGCATTTCGGGTAATAAATACCTGAACCGATTAAGATCCGAATTTTTTTCGGGTTTTTTGGGTTCTGAAATTTGAGAACCGAACCGACCCGGAATCGATTAGAACCGATCCGAAACCCTATCGGTTCTTACATGGATCCAAAATCCTTCCACCAGAAAGAATCGAAACCGAACCGAAGACCCGAATTCCTAGGCCTACTTCTTCTCTTTCATTGCTAGCTTTAAAACTCAAGTTTAAAGAGAAGAGAGAGAAGTTAACAGATATAGATCAGATGTTGCATGCTTTGTCTATTCAGACAAAAATATAAATTGAAAGAAGTGTTGGGTTGTGTGTGTTCTCGTTTCTTTTTTTTAATTAAAAATATAATTTGTATAAATAAACCCAAACCGGGCATCGGTCAATTGGTTACAAAAGTTAAAGCGCTGTAAAATAACCGGTTTTGATGACCACCCAAACCGAAGAAAATTAGGACAACATTTTGGATATGGAAAACACGATCTTGAACTTCCCGGCGCCGTCATCTTCGCATCTATCGGCGGTTATGAGCGGACAGCTTTGTGGCTCATCGCCGACCTAGTCGGATGACCGACTCCAACGGGTGCTCAGAAGACGAAGGTTTACTTGATGTCCACCACCACACTCTCGGCGTCGACGAGTTCCGGCACTGTCTCGCTTCATCCTTTCTCCTTCCCGTTTCCCCAAGCTCTCCTCGGCGTGCCTCCTCCTTGGCCGGAATCAATCGAGAACCTCAATCCGGTCAAGAGTGTAATCACGGCGGAGGCGGAGGAAGAGTGGGAGACACCACCTCACAACTCATCGCCCTTTCACATCACATATTTTTCTCTCACTCGCGGCGCTTTCCCACCGAGCCGACTCACGATTTCCACTGCGCAGCCAGGGGACCACGGTGGCGAGCCAATCACGATCTGAGCAGAGTTAGCTTTCTCGACACTCCCTCGCAATCCTTAGTCACCACGCCGCCTCGCTCGCCGGCTTTGCACGCTTATGCGCCGCCGGAGAGGGTAACCTTCAAAAAATAAGTGAAAAGATATACAATATACTAGGTGGTGGTCCGCGCCAAGCGCGGGCATAATGTTTTCTAAATTTAATAACGAAAACGATTTTATTGTATGATTCAAAATTGACATTATAATCAAATTGTCTAATTGTTCTAACTGAATATAGCGCTATAAAAACGATAAAACCGAATGATTATGTATATCACTGTTGATTATGCATAAATATAACATCATTCTCTTAACTTATTCGTAATTTTAGATTATAGAAACAAAAATTAATCATTCATAAATATAAAATAATTTTAAAATAATAAATAGATAAAACAATCCTCATCTTCTTGTTCCCTCTCATTCTTCATCATCTTCATCTTCTCTAACTTCTTATTCTTCTGATGTTTCTTTGTCTCATCTTCGTCTTCTTCCTCGTTATCTTCAACTTTGTATCAAAATCTTTCATTATCGGTTTCTCCACATGCATAACCCCATTGATTCTTAGGCCAGCCCATAGATTTCACATTTATCAGTAATTATAGATAATGTCCATATATATTTCTTTTTCATCATCCTCTCTTGAATCTCTCTCAGTGCAAATAATGGCTAACTTCTTCATCTAATTAAAATCATCCATCATTAACTTCATTTCTTTTAAAAAATCTACCAAGTCATTCAAAGTTTTGATTATTTTTAATCATAAATTTTAAAATTAGTAACACAATTGTATAAAAGGTTTATAATAGGTTTTTCTATAGCTATTTTCCAAATAAACCAATCGACAATTATTCTTTTCATCAATTTTTATTTCGATTATGAAGTTAAATTTTGAATTCGTTCAAAATCGAATATATCATACAATTAAGACAATAACCTAAAAAGTATCAAGAGTTTCGAAGACTAATTTCTCTCATAATATCCTTATCGATTGGAAATAAAATGTTTTCTGCCAACGTCTTTAATAAGACTCCAAAATGTCTTATGTTCATCAATGTCAACAAAATTTTCCGTTTATATAAAGCCTCTTTTTACACTTACTCATTTTTTATCCTCATATACATATAATTGTGCAGTGTTTCTCACATGTGGTTGTAACATCGAAGAAACAAAAAATCAGAGATCTCGATAATATAATGAACAATTCTCTCTCTCCATCGCTAGAACTCTCCCCCCGTTTTGCCGGAATTATCTCTCCTTATTATCGATTCTTATCTTTCTCCTAAGCGCGGACACGAAACCACTTATTTGTTTATCTATTTTGAAAACAAAAATGCAGCAAAATATAATTAGTATATCAACTACATTATAACATAAAAATACCAAGAGTTGTGAAAACACTGACCTACTATTTTATCGATTGGAATCAAAATATTTTATGTCAACGTCATAATAAGACTCCACAATGTTTCACGTGTATCAGCACCAACAAAATATCTCATTTGTTTGAAATATTCTTTTAACACGTACTCAATCCTTATCTCCCTTTCCACATAATCATGCAGTATTTTTTTACATATGGTCGTAACATCAAAGAAATGGAAATTATAGAGCTAGAGAACGTAATGAATAATGTTTCCTTGACTTACACATCTATACTATTAAAACATAAGCACTTCATAAACTTGTTTCCAAACAACTCTTCTTTTTTTTTTCAATAAAGAAACTTGTTTCCAAACAACTCTTGTTTCCTTTTACCCCGCACGGGCTAGAATCTAGTTGTAATTACAGACATTTCTCTTTCTCCCTCTAGCTAATTATTGCTCTCTCTTCCTCACTGGAACTCTCTTCCCAATTTGCCGACAGTGTCTCGCTTTCTTGTTGATACACATAGTTTAACCCTATAAATAACTACTGCAAGAGCACATCTAACGAAGTAGTAATGTACGGATCGAATCCACAAGGACCAAATGCAACACTACGAGAATGCAGGAAAAAAGTAAATCTAAGACGAATGAAATGATTTGTGGTTTGTAACTCCTAAAATCTAAGAATGACAACTTAAACGATGTAAATTCAATAAGGAAAAGCGCTAGGTCCAGGTTAATTCGCAGGAAATCAAGACTCATTAAACAGATTATCGAACATGGAATGAATTAAGAACAGTTCTCGAACTCAAACATGAAAGTCTAGCTAGCCCACTGTCGTGGCACTAACTACTATGCCAATCAACCTAAGAATCGAAACTGTCGTTTGACCTTAAAATTCTAGGCAAGCATTAAAGTTCAGGTTTGATAAGTTCACAAATCGCCTTAGCATCAGCTTTCGTTGGCTAAGGACAATTTGCTCATCTAAGTTCTTTCAGGAAACCTAAAACACTTTTGGAGATGATTTAATTCTTGCTTTGATTATAGGTCTTCTGCAGCAGCAAGGTAGCCTGCTTTCGTGGAAAACTCACCCGCAAGATGTTTAAGCCATCTCAATTTATCTGGTGAACCCAAAAGGCTTGGTTTGAGGGTAAGGATCTTCTCTTTGTAGTGAGGGAGAATGTTATCTATTTTCTCAGTATCCCATTCTGTTGAGTTCTCCTTGAATAAATCTGAAACTTTTAGGTTTTGATCTGCCTCATGAGGAGGGCCGAAAGGAATATGTTTTTCCGAGCAGGAGAGCCAAGGATCAGACCAGATGTTTATCGATTTACCATCCCCAATTACCCATCCTAATTGCTTTAGGAGCAGATCTCTTCCAATCATGATACTTCACCACCTGTGGGAACAAGAGGCAGGTGGTGAGCTTTTCAGGAAGGAGGAATCGATGCTGTACTTTCCATATAAGATTCGAGCCAGAAGACATGGAGGTGAGTTGAGAAGTCTCCAGCTAAGTTTAGCTAACAGCGCATCATTAAAGCTATTAATATCTTTGAAACCGATTCCTCTCAGGTTTTTTGATTTTGCCATTTTCTCCCAAGCAATCCAACACATTTTTTTTTCTTTTCAGGTGAGGCGTCCCACCAGAATCTGGTGAGTGCAGACTGGAAGCGCTTGCATAGAGATTGAGGTAATTTAAAACAAGACATGGCATAAGATGGCATGGAGGCCAGAACACTTTTCAGCATAACCATTTTTCCTGCTCCTGACAGGAACTTCGAAGACCAGCTTGCAGCTCTTTGACGGATGCGATCAACTATGGCTGTGAAGAGGTCTTTCTTCTTTCTTCCAAAATGCTCAGGTAACCCTAGGTATTTTCCAACTCCTCCCTTCTAGTCAATCTGTAAAATCTGCTTCATCTGAAGTTTTTTATCTTGAGGAGTCTTCCTAGAAAAGGAGATGGATGATTTTTGCTTATTTATGAGTTGGCCCGAAACTGCAGCATATTTAGCCAGAATGTCTTTCAATTCTAGGCAGCTTTTGACATTTGTTTTGCAGAAAAACATGGTATCATCAGCAAAAAAAAGATGGTTGACTTGTGGGCTGCCTCTTGCAACTCTAATGCCTTGTAGTTTCCCATTCTCTTGAGCTCTATGGCACAGGCCTGAAAGCACCTCACTGCATAGGATGAAGAGATAAGGTGAAAGTGGGTCTTTCTGACTAATACCACGATGTGGTTTTACATATCCTCTAGGAGATCCATTAATAAGGAAAGAAAAGGAGACTGTCATGACACATTGCATACTCTAGTTGATCCAACGATCATGAAATCCTAGTTTTTGCAGCACTTTTCTTATAAAATCCCACTCCAATCTGTCATAGGCCTTACTCATGTCTGTCTTGATGGCCATTGCACAGTTTTCTTCTGCTTTGAGGTCTTTAGAAAGTGGAGGACTTCATGAGTTATCAATACATTGTCTGAAATAACTCTTTTTGGTACAAATACATATTGGTTCTCAGAAATTAAGGAGTCCAGAATCGGTTGGAGTCTTCGGGCCATGAGCTTTGATATGACTTTGTAGTAAACATTACAAAGGGCTATTGGACGGTAATCAGCCACTCTCTTTGGACTTGTCATCTTTGGTATTAACCTGATATGAGTTTCACCCCTCATTGTACACAACATTCAATGTTTTCCTTTGTGGCTTATTGTTTTTGCCTGTGATTAAGATCTTCAACCTTGTTCTGAATGTAACCCTTGAAACAACCACATACAACTGATTCTTGGTAGGTACAAACCATCTTTTTCCAGTGTCTGCCTTTGGCTCTTGTTTATCGTAATTGCAAAAGTTATAGTGATTGAAAACTGTTTGAGTCTCATCCTGAAAGGAAATCTTGCTTATGTTGGAGAAACATATATCCTAGGAATAAGTAGTCCCGGTCCATTACAAACCACCCTTATGATCGATGTTCCTAAGCAACATGATAGAGGTACCAACTTTTAAACCCAACTGTGATTTGGTAATCGAGACACCTTAACACCATTTAGAAACTCCTCGGTGTAAATCATATTACTTGGACCGTTTTGATCAGATGACTCAGCTATTTCAGATGGTACTTTGGATGCGTCATTAGTATTGAGTCCTCAATCTGATGTATCAATACTATCACAACTTAGATAAGTTTTTTCTTCACATAATACGTACAAAACAATCATTAGTATAGCGATTATACAGAAACAATAATTAATATCCGTCAAACATAATTACCACGAAAATAATAAGAAATTACCGCGTAATCTCGGGAGCATGTAGTCGTTTATTATTTCCACATCTTCGTTCCTTAGACTCAATATCGCCCTCTCTTGAAAGAACTTAGGATCAGTTTTTGCGGCAAATAATTGTCCATAAACTTCAGCTACCGTTGCTTTGATAGGATCTTTGCAATATGTGATCAACAGATCATCAGGAATATCTATCTTGGTTTCTCCATTATCATTCTCATTTATTTTTCCATCACCAATATCCAATATCCATTTGGAATAAGTTGCAAGGTCAAACAATTCACGACTATTATCTCCAGCGATAAGCCGCATGTTCTGTGTAAGTCTCAACACCTTGCAGCTAGACCAAAAAAAGACGAATTTAAGTAGCCAAAATAATCTCTACTTTGGCAAGATCTGTCTAAAGTCAACTCCAAAGGCGATAAATTTACCAACAAACGGTTTATCACATTTTAGTATATCACACATCGTTTTATCCAAAGTCTGAGTTTAGCTTCTTTAATCAATTATGCAAGATTTGATTCAGATTTGATCGAACACGTCGTAAACCGGTTCATCACAATAGGGATTGCAAACCTCGAGTGAGTTATCCGACCTCCTTGCAATAGTAAAGCAGCAATTCCACTTGATGCAATAAGACCCTTCAATCGTAAAGCAGCTCCTAGTTAGTTCTAGAAATAGGTTTTCCCAATACCTCCAGAACCAAAAACGAAAATCATACTTCCAGTACCAGTATATACAGCGTGTAGAATCTCATCATGAATACACATATGCTCGTCCGTTATGGTGGCTAACATCTCGACATGTTTCATCCGCAGATACTCGCGATCGTAACTTTTCTCATCCTGAATAAGAGGATTACCACATGTATTCATGATGACATCTTCCGGAAATGGCATATGAGAGAAATTAGACAGAGAACTCACATTGATAAGTAGAAGTTGCTCTATCTTGGTCAAAGCAAAGTTTTTAATCTGATATACAAATAGTCTTAGATCTGCGGAACATTAAACGAAAATAAATTAATATCACAGACAATACGAAACTCAATATATCACATATATAAAAAAAATATTTTACTTGGTAATCTTCCTCTACCGGTATAACATGTCCTTAGATAAAATATCCCAAGTAGCATCTGAATCTCTTGAAGATATTGCAATACTATTTGTAGTCAACATGAATACAAATAACCTACAAATATATCTCCTATATACCCAAAAATTTGCTTATTTGATAACGTCAAGATACTCTTTGTCATCATCCAATAAAACATATGCATAGCAAGTCTTTTTGAAGAAAGAGTCTAGAATTTATGTCACTGTTTTTATATCCTCAAAACTCGTAGGACCTTTTACGATGTTGAGCAAAATCCTCAAATAATAGGCCTCACTTATAGACATTGACACATAAGTAATCCTACTAATTACGGTCCCTCGACTCCTTGGATTTTGCCAATAACAGACATGAACTTCCATACATAATCCTGCCAATAAAAGATATGGACTACTTACATTCAATATTGGATGCGGGCATGAATGTATTTAAAATTTATAAATTATAAAATTCATTTTGCTTGTATTTTAACCCTTATTCCATATCAAAGTAAAATTTATAATAAAAAAAAATAATAGTTTTCAGTAAGTTTTCTTGTCAAATTTGTTTTTTGTTCTTCTCGATCCCATATTTATATAAAGTTACATGTCTACTAACTAATAACAAATTTGTTTCTTCTAAATTGCATTCTGGTATATACATATCTACATGTCAGTATGTCATTTTCTGCTTCATCCGATTTATCTTAGTCTAATGTTACTTCATCTTCCTCCTCTTCGTATAAATCTTTTTTTTCTCTTCACACTCATCATCTTTTTTTTTTTGGGCAACCTTTCACACTCATCATCATTTTCATATTTTCTGTCCTCGTATTCAGTATATCTTATTCTTCATCATCTTCCGCTTCCTTGTAAACTTCTTTTTCATCATCTTCTTCTTCCTCGTAAACTTCTTTGTCCTCCTTTGTCTCTTCCTCGTAAACTTCTTCCTCTCTTCTTTAATCTCTCCATTTCATTATCATCTTCATTGTGCTTAGATTCTTTTTTTTTAAAAAAAAATCTGATTTTATTGCTTAATTTTTACGAAAATTTCCATTTGTCTATTAACATGTGCTTGAATTTCCCTTATTTTTTTGATTAGTTCCGTTTTTTTATTAAAAGAAAACCTAATCCGATTTCCTTTTTTGTTTAAACTAAACACAAAAATTTCGTTTAAAATACAATTTTCAATTAAATCAGATAGAAGACCTAAATTGGTCGAAGCATTGGAAGACAAATCTTATTGTATCTTGTAAATAAATTGGTTGAAGCATTAGAAGACAAATGATTTTCTACCATTTGCAGCCACCCTTCATGATCAAAATAAAAAAAATTCTGATTTCAAAGATGAGAAATTCTTAATTACCTAAGTGAACTTGTTATGAAGTTCATTCCCCATTCTTCAATCCACACAACAAAACTACCAGAACACAAAGAGAAAAAGAAACCCACTTGAAAACACCCACTCAAATTCAGAAAACATTAACCAATGAGATAAAACTTTCGAGTAACAAATTCAACCAAAACCTAAAATTCTACCATGGGTTCATAACAGTCACTAAATTAAAAAAAAACCCACTTTTAACAGAAAAGGTTACCTTCAGAGACGGGTTGATAGTGAGACACAAAAACTGTCCAATGAAGCTAATACTCTGTTTTCTACAAAAACTCTAGGAGCAAGAAGAGAAAAAAGAGGATCACATTTTAGTTAAAGAGAAAGGAACCAAGACAAATTAAGAGACTTTACTTATACACGTAGGGGGCGAGGCTTTTCAGTGTTTGGCAGAAGATTCTTCCTTCTGCAAACTGACCCAAAACATATACAAAGCAGTCCTCGAGCCATTGAATAGTTATCTCAATCTCTTATCATCTTAAATATCCAATTTTGACATAAAGATCACATTGTCAAGTTAAAAATAGACGAAACATATATAGTTTGGTGATACCTCATAAAGTTTTTCTAATGTTTGGAGAGTATTAGACTCCTGCTTGAGTTTACCGTATAGCTTTGTAAACATGGTGATTGTTGGTTAATAACTCGCAAACCACACTGAGGTCTCGTCTACATGAATCAAAACAATAATCACTTTGCAAGACGAAGATCTAAAAACTTAACACAATGAAACAACATCGCTGAAAATTCTCTCATTGGATTAATGAATTTAAAAGCAGTCAAAAAGAAGAGAAGATGACTAAACATGTGGATTTTATTAACTCTATCAGAACAGAGAAATCAAGAGATTAAAAACAGGATATCATCACACTAACAATGTTGGATAACTCTTCGATGAATTCTCTCTAATCTGCCAGCAAAACATAACTCAGATGAAAAATCTGAAGACTAATAAGAAAACATCAAACAAAAGTAACAAACCAATGGCGATTAGCATGAGATTCAATCAAAGATCAAAGTGATCAAGCAATTCCACACGATCATATGGTAAATTGTAACATATCCGTAAATCTGAAATCTGCTAGACATGAAAACATAATTAGGAATATAAAAAAGAAAAGATAAAATGTTGACCATTGGGAGTGATGCTCAGGTCACTAAATTGGAGTTCGTGGGCAGACTCTACAAACCTTTGATTTGAGCTCTAACGATATCTACAGCGAAATCCCTAAGAACATAATATTTCTACCTAAAAAAGGGATCAAACATTTCAATGAAAATAACAACAGCAAAGAAGAGTAACATAAAGCAAATTAAGAGAGCTGGTTTGGTCCTTTTACCGTAAACGAATCCAGCGAGGTTTCTACAGCGAATGTGTCTTTTGCTACCAAACTCATAAAGCTTGACTATGAGAGTGTTGGCATAAATAGAGATTGCAGTAGCAAGACATTAGTCTACATTTCTCTGTTCTTTAATTATATCAAAATTTAAATAAAAATCAATTGGAGTATGTATTTGCGACGTCTTCAGTACCGTTCTCTCGTACTTCTGTTTATCTGTGAGTTTTTGCGACATGATTTGAAAGCCATATAGTGCTATGTTCACTTTTTCTGCTATCTCTTTGATCATACCTAAGTCTCTTGTGTCACTGTAATACTTTTCTAAAGCATGCTTGTTCCTCCAAGTGCTTAGTTTCTTCTCCACTAAAAGCTTCTTATTTCACTGTTAGAACCTATACGGTTACTCCTAGCTTCTAGTTTGATAAATGTAGCTTAACCTCAACGTTACTGATCTTCACCGTGATAGTTTTGGTCTCACCTCCTTTAATTTCTAGTTCGTAGGTAAACTCTTCATCGTCTCTCCATGATTTCTAATTGCATAATCTATGGAAGTTACATCTTTACTGTCTCCAACGATCTTTGGGCTTCTTTGTAATCCTCTGTTAGTTTATTGAGTCTTGACTCACTTTCTTTGAACAAATCATTAATCTGTTTGTGTTTCTCTGTCAAAATATTGTAAGTACATGAGGCTTATGCAGTTTCTCAACATTATCCTTGATAATAATCTTTACACTTTAAAAAAAATACCATTTCTTCAACACTTTCACTATGATACTCCAATTGGTTCTAAACTCATGCAATTTAGAAATCATGTCGTAGTTAGCCATTAAAGGTTGTAGATGTTTCGAATAAGAATATGAATTAGAGAAATTAGAGTTTTGTGAATATAGGATGAGTAATTTTTCTTCAGAAAACGAATTCGTATCTTTCAAAACACAGCCGGATTTTTAACCAACCGGGTTTTTCTATTTGAACAAATCTGTGAACATGAAAAGAAACGTCGAAACAGTTACTCAATGCATTGGAAAATAACTATTTGCAGCTTTTTATTTAACCTTTTTTAGAAGGTAATAATTTTTACAACGACCAAAGTGTTCACAATTGGAAATGACTAAACAATAGAAAGTATATATTCACCTATAACGCCAAAATATTCAAAAATCGTTTGGTCGTATTGGGTTTGAAACGAAACCCACATGTGTTTTTGGATCCGTTTTATATACGAAACTTCATTTGTAGTATAAAAGAAACATTCGATTCATGTATTTTGCGATGTCTCCAATGTCATTAAATAACATAACGTAAATTATAAAACATAACACTTAATTAAACAAATGAACTATGTTTGAAACTGTTGTCGTAAAAATAAAAAATAAAACAAAAAGCCACGGTATAAAAGAACAAAACAACTAAATATTATCGAAGACATCCTTGTATACAACATTCAATGTTTTCCTCTATGGCTTATTGTCTATGTCCGTGATTAAGATTTTTAAAACTACTCTGGATGTAACTCACGAAACAGCCACATACAATTGACCATGAGTAAAAACTGGTTTTGGTTGGTACAAACCAATTTTTGCAAGCGTCTGCCTTTGGCTTTTGTTTATCGTCATTGCAAAAGCTATGGTGATTGGAAATTGCTTTCGTCTCATCCTGAAAAGAAATTTTGTCTCTGTTGGAGAGACGAATATCCTAGGAATAAAAACTTTCTGACCTATATTATCACTAGTTATCACCTTAGCTTCAATGATATAATTATTCATATGAGTAATAAGTAGTCTCGTCCCATTACACAAACCATTCCTAGGATCGATGTTCCTAAGTAACATGATAGGAATACCAATTTTCAAACGCAATCAGTGGTTTGACAATCCTGAAACCTTAACACTATTTAGAAACTCCTTTGTGTAAATCATATTACCCGGTGTGCTTTGGCCAGTTGAATCAATGCTCTAGGATGGAACTTCGGATGCATCATTAAAATCGAGCTGTCGATCCGATGAATCATTATCACAACCTAGATATGTTTTTTCTTCACCTGATACGTTCAAAAGATATGATTCGACATATACTCTCTTCGCCTAGATCAACCTTTGCACCAGCCTTGTCAACCTCTTCATCTTGAGGTTTGGTGATTCGTTGTGTAACCAAACCTTCCCAAGACTCAAAATCTCCAATGTTAACAACCTCAACAATCAAATCTAATAAAAAAAAATATATTTAAGCCACATGTTTGAAATTAAACCAAACCAAATAGAGAAATCAGAAATAAACAAACACAAATACTAAAACTAATAAATAAAAAACGAACCCACTAAATAATCATCGTCGTGAACACGATCCAAATAGCCTTAAAATCGATAAACTCAAAGAAATTTCCATCACACTGCCGTAAAGTTTATCCACAATAGTCGACGGAAAAAAAAAAATTGTGATGATGAAAGGTAATCCGGCAACAACCAACTGGATTAATAACCACGAAGTCACATATAATAACCCAACTATTTTTGCACCTTATAAACTAATAACCGGTAATCAAATTTTTTTTTTTGCGGAGTCAACCAAATAAAAATAATAAATCAAGCGCTAGTAATAATCACTTGTTCGTCTGCTTATATGAGTTCTAAGGAACTTCAATTCAAAGCCGATTTTTGATACCTTAGCTGTAGAACCTTGATATATTCAAATTAATACCCTATAAGTACTAAAGCAGTTGTTGTAGTATATGTAGGAGTCGAACACAAGAACTCAAGAAAGTCACACAATAGATTATATAGACTCGAATTAAGCTAAATCAAACAATGTAATTAAATGCGAGTGCGTAAATTAAACAAGTTGTAAGTCAATTGGAAAGAAGATAGGCTCAGGGTATTTCTCAGGAATTCAATGAATGTAGATAAACTAACTAACAAGATTCAGATTTAGCGCGGTTCTTGAACTCAAATCACTAAAGTATAGCTAACCAACTCTCGTTGCGAAAACTATCTAAGTCTAAATCCTAGAATTCCAAATCTCTTTGCGAATCCTAAAGTCTAAACCAGCTTTTAGTTCAAGTTTGATTTGTTCACAAAACAACTAAACCAAATCTCTTTGCGAATAGTTATTTTGCTCACCCTAAGTTCTATCAGGTAATTAATCTCACTCTCGTGCCTAATCAATTATCCTAAGATCTAAGTTCCAGATTCGTCAACCTAGAATTAGCTATGAGAACAACCTATGGTGAAGAACTAATTCAGATGGTGAATCCTAATTAACTAATTAACCTAACATTCAGAGAAAATCCTTATGAGAACCCTGAACCTAACAAGGGAACTACTCAGACATAGTAATTGAAACAATAAACATGGTTGAATAGATCATCAAATCAAATAAATAGAAGAGAGTAAAACACGGATTCGAAATCTTCTCTCATGCGAACAGAGTTTCAGACTTGTCTACCCTCCAAAGCTCTCTCACAGAAAACTAAAGTAAAATAAAGCCCAGCCAACCAAAGTGGCTGAAAAACCTAATTATAATCCTAAAACACGTTTTGGGCTAAATTGTAAATAATAAAGTCTTCTGGGCAATTTTGCAATTCTTCAACTCTTCATTTAAAGTCGCGACTCGTGTCTGCTTCAGTGAGTATCGACCGATACTAGTTAGTATCGATCGATACTGAGGCTTCAAATCGGGTACTCAGCTACACGAACTTCTGCTTTGCTCCAAATGCTCCAGAAAGCTCCAATATCTCCAATTATGCTCCAAACGTGCTAAAACCTGTAAAAGGCTCTAAAACACTACAAAATAGTAGAAAGACTCTATAAAACGGACTCATATCATGGCTTAAACGGGGTAAAAACCATGATATATCAAACCTTAACGAACATACGACATCCAACTTTGTGGGTCTTAAACGTGAAACACAACCATTCCAATGATTCATATTGTTGAAATGAAGCAAAGAAATGAAGTTGAAACAATGAAGAGATTGGATCGATCGATCCTTAGTTCAGATCAATCGATCCAAGCTGATCAAAACACAAATCCGACAAAGGCAAAACTAGATCGATCGATCCAGTAAGAGGATCGATCGATCCCGCTTAACGTTTACTTCTTTGAACGACCAAACAGCGGATCTGATCGATCCTATTATTTTGGATCGATCTATCAAAGCCCAGATGTGTGAACCGCTTTCAACTTGCCTTGCGATCGGTTTGCTTGATCGGTTTGAAACCGATCAAGATCTTCACTCGCCAAGAACTGTTTATCAGCAGCTTTTTATGACTTGTAGAAATGTTCATCAGCAGCTTTTTGTGACTTGTGCAAATTGTGGCTTAATTTTTGGAATGTGTTTTTGACTTTGTATCTTTTGTAACTAGAGTTAGAGATTAACTAGAGTTAGTTGTTGTTTAGTTTATATATGTGATGTAATTGCAAAGAAGAAGATAACAAGAAAATAATCACCATACTCTCTCTCTCAAAATCGTTTTTCTTCTTCTCTCTCTTGTTCTTCATACTCTTTCTCTTGTTCTTCTTACTTAATCTCTAAATTTCTACATGGTATCAGAGCAACAAAGCTCTTGAAGGCCTAATATCCGCAAATATACTATGTTCTTACTATGTTTTTTGTCTCTTTGTTTTTTTCTAAAATCCATCAATAGAGAATCGAAGGCACATAACTCTTTTGTGGTCAAGAACCACACGAACTGCTCTAAGGAGCCGTAGTCTATGGGAGCACGTGGTTAGCTCTCAAGAATTGTCCACGGACAAGGAGGAAGCGGAGGCTGGTGAAGGAGAAATGGAGTCTTCAATCAAAGTCGGTTATAGTAAAGAGGATTCCAAGTGGATCCAAGAGGACCAGCTTGTACTTTTGGTTCTTCAGATGTCTTTGGAGCCATCTATACTTGCAACTTACTCATATGCTAAAACTGCAAATGAGTTATGGGACACTATCTTGGGTGTCTATGGTAATACCTCAAATCTTAGTCGTATTTTTGAGGTAAATAAGGCACTGAATTATCTCCAACAAGAGGAGAAGCCATTCAAGACCTTGTTTGGTGACTTCAGAACGTTGTGGGCTGAATTGGAGATGCTGAGACCTCCTACCACAAAACTGAAGGAGACGATGGAGAGGCGATAGCAGGATCAGGTTTTTGGCCTACTTCTCACGCTCAATGGATCGTTCAAAGGACTGATCCACCACATGTTAAGGTTTGAGAAGCTGCCAATCTTGAATGAAGTATGTATGATGATCCAAAAAGAAGAAGGATTAAAAGGTCTCTTTCGAGGGACAAGTGAGACTGCTCATATAAGTTGATTTGTCGTGTTTTAGCACATCAATTACCCTAATGTGTACGCTACCGCAATCATAACGGTATGTCGTTTTAGTACTTAGGGATCGAATCCACAGAGAGAAAGAACATCACAATAAGAATACAAGAAACTACTCAAGCTAAGCTAAACGATTTTTTTGGTTTTTGTTTTTAAGAACTAATTACGATAAAATTAGAAATAATAGACAGAGAATAAAAACGTACAGGACAACTAAAATTATTGCAAGCTAGTTTTAAGAACACATAATTAAAGAAAACAAGACACTAAACTCGATTTTATCAAGGAAATAAAGATATGGATCGTAGGAAATGATATTCGATTAAGAGTATTCGATGATTCACTAATGATGTTTCTAATCACTCAATGAGCCTATTCTATGGCAAAGAACATACAAATAGCTTAACTCACTCTCATGATGCTAAAAATTTTATTGATAATTCGAATTAACTAATCTCTCAATTGCAACCAAATTATCAACAAGCATAAAGCGTAAGTCCTTTTAAGCCAATTAATGATCCTTAGTCACGACTCTCATCTTGCTAAGCATCAAAAACATGTTTAGAAATCTTCTAGACAGTTTACTAAACCTCTCTCAAGTGTAATATGTCCATGATCTAGAAATCGAGTAGCTAGTTCAATCCTAGCTTTAAGACCACTTCTAAACATGAGAATTTCTATAATTTTGCTCTAAACATCAAAAGATTATCATCTATCCCTCTAAATCAACCATTCCCACAATCCATAATTAAAATACTCACACATAACTAAATCACAAAAGAAAACCGAAAAGAAAGGGAACGATCGTTCTGGCTCCTGTTTCTCCACCTGCTTCTTCTACTCGCCAGACTAGACCGTTATCCCGAGAATTGGCATAACTTTTGATCGCACCATTAGAATTGACTTAAACTGCTTCCAAATGAAATCTAATCCATTGATCTATCCTGTGTTAAAATATGAGCTCCATCCATCGGTGGGAAGTCCTTCATCGAATGCCAAACTTATGACGTCTCAACCTGATCATGCATCTCTGTATTCTGCAATGACCTTTTTTTTATGGCTATCTTCACTCCTCCAACTCCTCTGACTCCAACAACACCTGAAAATGGCTCAAACAAGCCAAAAAGAATGCAAAGACAACCTAGGACATCTAAAATGCAATGAAACTCAAGTTGGACCTAAATGCATAAAAATATCCCAAAACTATACAAATTGGAACTAAGAACCTATGAAACTAAACCTTAAAAACATGCAAAATATACACTTATCATAAGCCAAAGGGCTTATCAACAAGCAGATAGAAGAAATGTGGTGTGTGATAATTGCAAGGGAAGAGGTCACACCAAGGATAATTGTTGGGCGTGTGAACATTGCAAGATCAAAGGTCACACCAAAGAGAAGTGTGGACTCTCTATCCACACTTGAAAAACATGAGGCAGAAGAGCACAGGTCAGACGTCTAGAGGGCGTGCTAGGGTTGCCAATGCTATTGATGATGATGTGGTTAGAAAGTCAGACCTTGAAGCCTTTTTCAAATCCATCACTCGGCTCAAAGAATCTGGTAAAGGCTTATTTGTCTCTAAAACTCATAAGCCCATTATAGTTGATTATGGTGCTTCAGATCTTATGATTAGTGATGCTAGACTGATTAGTAATGTTAAACCTCACTCTGGAAAGGTTACAATTGCTAATGGGGAAGATATTCCAATTAGAGGAATCGGAAATTTAGAGCTGTTTGAAAGGAACACAACAGCTATGTATATGCCTGAATTCTCTAATAACTTGGTGTCTGTTTAGAAAGCAACAAAAGATCTTGATTGCTTTGCTGTTTTTAGTCCTGATAAGATGTGGTTTCAGGATAATAAGTTGGGAAAAACCATTGGCGAAGGATGCGCCAAGGATGGTCTCTATGTTTTGAATAATGTTGATAGTGTTGATGCTTCTCGCTCAGCCCTAAGCTTTGTTTCCTCCAGCTCAGTTTGGCATGCTCGTCTTGGTCACCCACACTCCAAGGCTCTACATCTCACCTTACCGAACATGACTCAAGATCATCAAGATTGTGAAGCTTGTATTCTAGGAAAGCTTTGTAGAACTGTCTTTCCAGAATCATCTACGGTTTATGATGATTGTTTTAGTCTTGTTCACTCGGATGTATGGACTGCTCCTTGTGCTTCTTGTGATCAATATAAGTATTTTGTTTCCTTCATTGATGGAAAAATCCAAATACACGTGGGTGACTCTTATGCCATCAAAAAGTCACGTATTTGAGGCTTTTTCAAAGTTCCACAACTACGTTTCTACACAATTTGGAGCTAAGATTAAGATCTTGAGAAGTGATAATGGAGGGGAATACATGAGCAATCAGTTTAAAGAGTTGTTGGGTAAACAGGGGATTGTTCATCAAACATCTTGTGCCTACACTCCTCAGCAAAATGGAGTTGTAGAATGCAAGAATAGACATCTCATGGAAGTTGTTAGGACAATGATGTTTGACAAAAGTGTCCCAAAGCAGTATTGGGGAGATGTAGTGATGACTGCATGCTATTTGATCAACATGCTGCCAACCAAGCATCTTGGTGAAATGTCTCCATACGAGGTATTAAACAAGACTAAACCGAGTATTGATCATCTTAGAGTGTTTGGATGTGTGTGTTATGTGTTTGTACCATAAGCTCAGCGGAACAAGCTAGAGCCCAAGAGCAATAAAATTATGTTTGTTGGGTACTACTCTACTCAGAAAGGGTATAAGTGCTACAATCCAAAAATGAGTCGGGTGTGTGTATCAAGGGATGTCAAGTTTAATGAAGGAGAGAGTTATTTCAGTGAGAAGAACTAGGATAACTTGAAGAATATGACATCTCTTGGATATGATAGAGCTTCTACCTTGGAGTTTATACTCAATGGTCTTGGTGAACTGATAGGACAGAATGAGACACCCACAGCTGAGTCTCATGATGAGGAAAGTGGGAATAACAATGTAGAGATCTCCACTCGAGAATCAGCTACAACTAGTGAAGAGGGAGAAACTCAAACAAATGGTTCAACTTCAGAAGCTGGAGATTCTGAAGAAGATAATGCTCAAGATGTTGCACCTCCTCCTCTTAGAAGGAGTGAAAGGATCAAATTTAGTCCAGAAAAATTTAGTCTAGATAATTGGAAGAACACTAGAGTCTACTACAACAATCAAGTTGTTGCTCATCCTATCCAAGCCTATTGTTCAGTTACTCATCTTCCAGAAGAACACCAAGTGTTTCTTAGCAAGATTGACCAGAACTTAGTGCCATCTAGCTATGAAGAAGCATGTATGAGTGCAGTTTGGGTTGAGGCTATGATTGAAGAAATCGAATCCATGAGAAGGAATGATACTTGGGAGATGGCTGATCTACCTAATGACAAGAAGCTTGTGGGCTGTAGATGGGTGTATACTATTAAGTAAACAAGCTCTGGAGAAATAGAGAGGTACAAAGCTCGGTTAGTAGCCTAGGGATACACTCAGAAATATGGAGAGGACTACACAGAAACTTTTGCTCCAGTGGCAAAGCTTCACTCAGTACGTGTTCTTCTCTCTATAGCTACTAATCTTAATTGGGATCTATGGCAGATGGATGTTAAAAATGCCTTTCTCCAAGGGGAGTTGGAAGAAGAAGTATATATGGCACCTCCTCAAGGCTTCCATGATGCAGCCAACAGTAGCAAAGTATGCAGGCTCAAGAAAGCAATATATGGTCTTAAGCAGTCTCCAAGAGCATGGTACCAACGATTGAGCATTTGCCTCCTTGAGAAAGGGTTTCGTCAATCAAAGGCTGATCACACCTTATTCACCACTCAGGGGGAGAAAGGTATTGTTGTTGTGCTCATATATGTGGATGATATTATCATCACATGTGATAATGTTGTTGGCGTTGAGCAGACAAAAATGCTCATCAGGTCTTCATTTGACATCAAAGACTTGGGAAGGCTGAAGTACTTCCTTGGAATTGAGGTATGCAACCTTGATGATGGCTTGTTCCTTTCTCAGAGAAAGTATACATTGGATATATTATCTAGGACATGAAAGATTGGTTCAAAACTTGCGAAAACACCAATTGAAGATAGCTGTAAGGTTGTTTATGAGGGGGAGCCACTTGAGGATGTTAAGCAATATCAGATAATGGTAGGTAAGTTGATCTACCTTACCATTACTAGACCATATATTTGCTTTGATGTGAATCAAATAAGTCAGCACATACAAGCTCCCACTAAGCATCATTGGCAAATGGTTGAGAGGATCCTGAGGTACTTGAAAGGTACACCAGGTAAAGGTATATGGATGAGTCATAATAATAGCACAGAGATTGTTGGGTATTGCGATGCAGATTGGGCGGGTGATAGGGTGGATAGAAGATCCACCACAGGCTATTGCACGTTTGTTTGAGGGAACTTGGTTACTTGGAAGAGCAAAAAACAGAAAGTAATCTCAAGATCAAGTGTTGAAGCTGAGTATAGATCAATGGCAAGCATTACTGGAGAATCGGTATGGCTGAAGAATCTTCTTAAAGATCTCGGAGTTGAGTCATTCGAATCAATGACTCTACATTGTGATAATCAGGCTGCAATACACATTGCTTCTAACTCGGTATTTTATGAGCGGACCAAACATATTGAAGTAGATTGTCACTACATTCAGGAGAAGGTCCAAGCAAGTATAATTTATCCAACTTATGTGAAGAGTTCTGATCAGCTTACATATGTATTCAAAAAGGCGACAACTTCAAAAGTATGTGATGAACTTCATGGCAAGATGGGCTTATTGGATCTCCATCAGCCAATCTTGAGGGGAAGTGTTGAAATGAAGCAAAGAAATGAAGTTGAAACAATGAATAGATTGGATCGATCGATCCCTTGTTCAGATCGATCGATCCAAGCTGATCAAAACACAAATCCAACAAAGGCAAAACTAGATCGATCGATCCCGCTTAACGTTTACTTCTTGGAACGACCAAACAGCGAATCTGATCGATCATATTATTTTGGATCGATCGATTCAAGCGCAGATGTGTGAACCGCTTTCAACTTGCCTTGCGATCGGTTTGCTTGATCAGTTTGAAACCGATCAAGATCTTCAGTCGCCAAGAACTGTTCATCAGCAGCTTTTTGTGACTTGTGCAAATTGTGGCTTAATTTATGGAATGTGTTTTTGACTTTTTATCTTTTGTAACTAAAGTTAGAGATTAACTAGAGTTAGTTGTTGTTTAGTTTATATATGTGATGTAATTGCAAAGAAAAAGATAACAAGAAAAATATTCACCATACTCTCTCTCTCAAAATCGTTTATGTTCTTCTCTCTTGTTCTTCATACTCTTTCTCTTGTTCTTCTTACTTAATCTCTAAATTTCTACGCATATGAGCTGGAACCATATAAGATCCAATACGTACTCCACCATCGAGATGGGCCATTTTTGTATGTACACCAATCTCATGATTCTCATGCACTTCATCATTGCACTCTTCTTCTAAGTCTTCTTCGTATTATGTATCTTCATCATCATCAGATGAATCAGCATCGTCCTCACAATCATCATGATCATCAGCTAACTCCTCATCTAATCCATCAAAATCATAATTTCCATTGGTGGTATCCTCATCATATGTGTCATTCTCTGTTTCCGTATAATCGTCAGATTCATCATTTCCTTCATCATCTGGTCCAGTATAATCTTCATACTCATCGTCTTCATCGGATTCGTGTCCAAATAGTGTTTCACCACCATCCGATCCATTATCATCTGTGCAATTACCAAATACATCGGTACATGACACAAACCAAAACAGAGACGACTGCAAAACTAACAACCCAAAAAAAAAAGTCAGAATGAGTCCAAAATTTGATAAAATTAAAATGTTAAGGTATAGACCTAACCATCAAATTCCAAATAGTTTTCGTGTACAATCCAAGCATTGCTCCCAAAATCCCAAATAAATGTGTGTGGCAATCGTGCTCCCGGTTCTGTATGTTGTTGGATTCTTTAGCATAATAACACAAAATTATATAAGAATTGATTATATTTAACCGTAAACTTTTCTACATTCTGAATTACCTTTGAAAGATAAGTAACTTTGGTTGAGCATCCACATTACCTAATCGATATCTTAAAAAAGTGACAAATAAAAACTCTAAAATATAAAAAGAAGGGAAACGAATACAGTTTAACAGAACTTAAATCATGTGCAAATTGCTGTTTTTACACCAAAATCTCGTTTTTATAACAAAAATACCCCGTCTTTTCAATCAAATGCTGCGCTACATTTTCGGGGTGGAAAATTACAGTTACACCTTTATGACCAAACAAAAAACGTGAAACCGCTATTACCATTTTAACCTTCGCGACATGTCAGACTTCTATAGAGGTCTGACATTTAGACTCTAATAGAAGTCTGATTTATTTCTCTTATCAGACTTCTATCAGACGTATTCGAGAAGTCTGATACAGATTAAAATAGTAAATTTAAATTTAAAAATTAAAAAAATATATTTTGTTAAAACTGTTTTCTACAATAATTAAATATAGACGATTTTGATGTATAGAAATTAATATTTCATAAAAATGAATCAAATTAAACAAGGTTAGTTAATTATGCATATACCTCAAAAAATATCAGACTTCTTCGAGAAGTCGATAAAGATTTAATTAGTAAATTTAAATTTAAAAATTATAAAAAATTATTTTGTTAAAAATTTCTTATACATAAATTAAATATAGACGATTTCGAAGTATTAAAATTAAATTTCGTAAAATTGAATCAAATTAAAAACATGTAAGGCAAAGTAGGTTGTAAACCTCAAAACATGTTTTGTAATGGAAACATTTACATGTAACTTTANTTTTAATCTGATTTTTTAAAAGTCAATTGCAAAACTACCCTCTCGTTGACCATATGGGTTTCATCAGACTTCTAAAGCAGTCTGAGTATACAACTCAGATCTGAAAATCGACGATATGCAAAAATTTGTACCTATATCCGTTTAGAGTTTGTTTTCACCCTCGTCGAGCGCCCAGAACGTCTAATATCACCGAAATCCCGCAAGCCCAGTCGTGTTTTGCCATTTTTATGCCATAATTTCCGATTTCGGTACGTTTGAATCGGAAAATCAGTGGGAAAATGGGAGAAATCGGAGAGAGAAGTCGCGAAAAGTGTTTACGAGCTCTATTCTTGAGCTTTAATGGCGGAAAAAACGGGTTAGTTACTACATTAACTCGTCGACGATGGTGGTTGTCGTGGTTTCTCAGACTTCTCAGAGAATCGGGGTTTCTCAGACTTCTCAGAGAAGTCTGAAACGTATTTAATTTGAAAATTTAAATTTAAAAAATATTAAAAATTTAGTTTTTAGAAATTTTTACTACATAAATTACACATACACATAAAATTTAATCAAATTGAATCATTGGAGATGAATTTGGATCTAAACACAAGTTTGCGGTTTCTCAAACTTCCCCGAGAAGTCTAAATTGTATTTAATATGAAAAATTAAATTAAAAAATAATTAAAAAAAATTTCATACAAATTTTTGATACATAAATTAAACATAATCATTGTAGATGTATATAAATTTAAATTACATAAAAGTTAGTCAAAATGAGTGAGTATGAGATAAATTTGGATCTAAACACCATGTAGGTAAGAGTTTACGGTTTACGGGCTCAATATTTGTTGGATTAGGGTTCAAAGTTTGCCCTTGGAGTGTAATTAACTATAAAAGAGTGTGAATATCGAGTTATATATTACATTGTGCAAATAACAAAAAAAACAAGAGTTTTGTCTATGTTCGACATATGAAGTTGGATATCATGTTCTTATCTGTAGGGTTAGATTGAGAGTTGCTAAATTTTTTAATTCATAATGTTTTTTTTACAGATACTGGTTAGTTTGTGACTAAGTTAAACGAGTTTGATGTTTGTTATAAGTTTTCTATATAATATGATGGTATTTAAGTAGTAATTATCAAGTTTAAGGTTTATCAGACTGCCATTTCAGTCTGATAATGTTCATGGTTTATCAGACTTCTTGATGGAAACCTGTGAATTAACCTGAAATAAGTTACCCTACTTGTGATTTTACCCCATATATAAACTAAGTTACCAACCCTAATCTGTAAAAGTCATTATCGACTCTCTCTCTCTAAAACAGGAAGAATCTCTCTCTCTCTAAACTCTCTCAAACATCTCTCCGGAAACCCTCGTCGCCACCGCCATCGCCGTCGTCAGCTTCTTCAGTCTGGTAATACCTCTCCTTTTTCGTGTCACCTTACCAGTCCCTCCATCTATCTCTCTTCATATTTTCATCACAACTCTATTTTCTTGTAGGTCGAATCGCCACCGCCACCGCCCTCGCCGTCGTCAACTTCGTCTTTGCAACTGAGTTAAGCTTCCTAGAAACAAGTTTTTCGCTTTCTAATCTACTTTTTCTGCAAAATTTTTAGATCTATACGAAATAAGACCATTTTTCCATGTTCTTTGCCTAGATCTAAACAAACAGATGGGTTTTTAATTAATTCCGTTTTAGATCTACAAGATAGAAGTCCATTTTTCTATGTCAAACAAAAGTTCTAGGTCTGGTATGTATTTTCATGCTTGGTTGTATTCAGTCCAAAAAAAACTTGAAAATTACTATATTAGAAGTCTGAAAGTGAATTAGACTCGATACGAAGTCTGATACTTGACCTGATCTGAATTATACTCGATTAGAAGTCTGAAATTATACTTTCATTTATTAGACTCTGTTAGAAGTCTGAAATTTGAGTGTGTACGAATTAAACTTGAGAAGAAGTCTGGAATTAGACTTTTCCGAATTATACTCTTTTAGAAGTCTAAATTTCGACTTGATTTTAAATTAGACTTTATTAGAAGTCTGGCTTTAGACTTGTTTTAATTTTTGCAACTGTTTTCTGGTACACAGGATGGGGCGATTCAGTCACCTTCCAACGTCGAGTAGTTCATTCAAGTACCCTGTTTTTTCCTTCCTATTCAGACTGCCAAAGAAGTCTGTTACTTTTTCCCTCATTTTGGTCAACTTTTGAAAAATTTCGGTCAATTGCTACCAGTACCCTGTTTTTTTTTTTCAGACTTCTGATTCCGTCTGAAAAAACAGTCAACTTCCGGTCAAAGTCACTCATTTTTCCTTCATACTGGATATGAAGTCTGAATAAAAAGTCAAGTTTTCGGTCAATTGCAAAACTACCCTATGCCTCGATTAGAGGATTTTTCTTGATTTTTTTGTTTTCAAAGGAAATTACCAGATTTCAATTTTAATCTGAGTATTTAAAAGTCAATTGCAAAACTACCCTCTCGTTGACCATGTGGGTTTCATCAGACTTCTAAAGCAGTCTGAGTATACAACTCAGATATGAAAATCGATGATATGAAAAAATTCGTACCTATATCCGTTTAGAGTTTGTTTTCACCCTCGTCGAGCGCCCAGAACATCTAATATCACCGAAGAGGAGAGGAGAGGAGAACTCGCGAAAAGGAAGTCCGAGCTCTATTCTTGGGTTTTAATGGCGAAAAAATGGGTTAGTTCCTGCATTAACTCGTCGACGATGGTGGTTGTCGTGGGGGTTGAGAATTGATGGCAATGGCATTTCCGTAATTAAGTTAGATCTGAAATTTTTTTTGTCTTTTGAAAAAAACGTCAAACTCTAACAGCAGTCTGAATAATGGCATTTGCGTGAATACCCAGATTCTTAAAGGGTAATTCGTGGGATTCTGAAAAAAAAAAAAAAAGAGAAATTGGGCATTTTTAGCTTTGACTTCAAATTGTAAGGTATTTTTGCAAAAAATCCTTAAATGATCCGATTACTCTGATGTCCACCCAAGTTTCAAGCTCCGAAGCGCAGATAAAACGATACGGATGAACCGAAAACAAACTTTCAATTTGAAAAGTGCACTTTAAAAAGTAAAATAGAAGTTTGTCCAAAAAAAAAGTAGAATAGAAGAGATAAACATATGAGATTCAAAATATTTTCATGATTACAACCATCAATCATGAAAATATTCATGTATCTTAAAAAATTTGGCCGATAAAGTACCAATATAATTTTAGCAGAGACCATTTTTAAATTAGAGTAAATAATTATTTCAGTCGTCACCAATTTTTTTTTTAAATGCTGGCTCGAGTATTCGATCCTCTCTTAAAATAAAAAATCCAATCTTTTCCAAAAAATTTCAACGTGGCATCCAAAATTTCAATACAAAACTCCAATTCCAACATAGATTTCCACTACACCTCACTTTCAATATGCTTTGTGGCTAACTGTTTGTGGAGTTTGTTCACCAATACTATCTCAAGAGAAACTGCACTTTCCTTAAGAGTGTTATTATTGAATATTGGAACAGAAGACTAGGTGAACACTTTAGCTAATTAGTTACTTCTCATCACAAAATCCACATTTGGTTGGTGATAAAATATTTTCCATTTATATACACCCAGCACCAAAAGTAACACTTACCAGTGTTTTCCTATACAAACCCTGTACTTGATGAATACCGTATGTTTCTTATGATTCACATACATATATATACAAGTATGCATACATAGAGTTCAAATTTTCGTGTCATCTTATCCACTTGGTCTTGTCTGAGACTTCCGCTGCTTTTTCTTTGTTCATGCTAATAAAAATGGTGAAAAGTTTGAATCTTGAACATGAGATTCTTGTTCTTTTCTCTAAAAGCTATTTAAATGTAATCTGCAACTTGAAGTTAATGAAGTCCGTCCTGATTGCTCCTCATAACTCTAGCTTTGTCCCCTCCTATCTTCAGAATCTGAATAAACAACAACATAATCAGTCATCATAAAGAATATATGTAACAAAGACAAAATAAAAGCGACAAATCAAGAACCAATATTGTTAAATACCTCTAGTCTAGAGTCAAGAACACCATATGACATTCTCACATCAACTCCCCATATGCGTAACCATATTCACTAACAACCTGATTAGAAAATAGCCAAGGAAACAGTCTCGAGATTTTGGTGATTCAAATTCAACTTTCCTGTTCAATTTAATAGTCTTCCAAATCAAAGATCTCTCTCGAGTAAAGTCGGCTCCAGATCACATTGTCATATCCCCGAGTTGCGATGAATGGCATCTGAGGACTGTCTTCATGGTCGTTAGTAGAGCTTCTCATCCAAGTAGAGACTCTTTTGTTTATCCTCTCTAGCTACGCCGTATGTAACTGTGCAAAGTACCTGATAAGAAAAGGTCATCTGAAACCTCTTTCAACACTCATCGTCCCATGGTTTCCATTAATCAACCTTAAAATTTAGACAATTAATTACTTTGTGCTAGATCAATCTTAAAACCTAGCACAGAAACGTAAAAGCAAAAAAGAGAGAACATGACGATTATGAAAACAGATGTAAAGTATTTATAAGAAAAACGATCTAGGGTTTAGGGATTTATGCCTTTTTTTTATAACGATAATTATAATCGTAAGCGAATATTTATTTCTGATTACTTTAAACGCGTTTTTCTTTTTTTTATTTAACCCGATAAACACAGATACTCAGTTTTTAGTCTGATTATGCTCTGCTTTATTGCTATTTCTAGCTTTTGCTACGGTTTTGATTTCTCTTCTTAGTCTAGTGATTTTGCTACGGTATTGAATCTGCGATATATTTGTGTGGGTTGCGAATCTGTTGCATGGTGGTTTTGGCTTTTGGTTTGTGTGAAGCTCTGATCCAGGAATTCAATTTGAACGATGAGTAACCTTGCTAGAACCCTGCGTTGTGGCGGAAGCTCGATCCCAAAGAGACGCCGGCTTCACAATTCCCTCGTATTGAGGTGTATCTTTCTGCCTTAAGTAAGAAGATATGAGTACAATCGCATGGAATTGTCAAGGGGCAGGAGCCTACTTGACGAAGCAGCACTTGCGGGAGTTGCATCGCTGTTTTTCTCCTGATTTTCTTTTATGCAAGACTTTCAAATTGATTTTGGTTATAATAAATTGTTCACCATGGAACCGGAAGGTAGAAGCGGTGGACTGGCACTTTTTATTTGGATTCTTTTGAGGTTACAATTTTGTTTTCAAATAATCGTATTATCGACATTGAAGCTATGGTCGATGGAAAAAAGTGTTTATGACCTTTATGTATGGTGATCCGGTCGTTAAGTACCGTGAAAATGTATGGGAACTTTTAACTAGGATGAGCCTCTTGAGGACGGGAGCATGGTTTATGATCGGAGATTTCAACGAGATTCCTTGTAACCAAGAGAAGAAAGGCGGTCGTAAAAGGCCCGAATCATCGTTCTTACCTTTTAAAACCATGCTCTCAAATTGTGGTATGATTGATTTCCCGTATAAGGGTAATTTCTTATCTTGGCTTGGTTTCAGAAAATCCGGAAGAGTCCAATGTCGACTAGATAGAGTTATAGGTAATGAGGAATGGCATCATCTTTTCTCCCACACTCAGGTGGAGTACTTAAAGTTATGGGGTCAGACCATCGACCAGTTTTGGCTAGAATCCAATCAAAATCGGGCAGAGCTCATAAGGGTTTTAAATTTGATAAACGCTGGTTAGGCAAAGCTGGACTCAACGATACTATTGCAGAGGGCTGGGGATCTCCCAACGATACTAATCCAAGAGATTTCCACTCAAAAATAGGAATTTGTCAGAAAGCGATATCTAGATGGAAGAGATTGAATCCATCGAATGCAGCCAAGAATATTGAGGATATTAAACGTATACTTGAACAAGCTCAAACAGACGACTCCTTCCCAAGTGAAGAGATCCTAAATCTAAAATGGGAATTATGCGTTGCTTTCCGCGAAGAAGAATTATATTGGAAGCAAAAAAGGTGAGTTATTTGGCTAAAGGAAGGAGATCGTAACACAAAAAATTTTCATGGGACAACTACACATCGACGGGCGAGAAACAGAATCACAAAGATTAAAAAAACTCGATGGATCTTGGGCAGAAGACGAAGACAGTATAGAGAAAGTAGCCACATATTATTTCCAGAACCTTTTCACGTCGTCACAGCCTAATGATTTTGAAGAAGCCCTCTGGTATGTTACCGCGCAATTTTCTCCAGAGATTAATGCTTCCCTCACCCGGCCTCCAACGGACGAGGAGATAAAAAAGGCCGTTTTTGAGATAAATCCTGAAAAAGCGCCCGGCCCGGATGGGGTGACGAGCTTATTTTACCAGAAGTTCTGGGAAGTGACAGCGAAAGACATCATCATGATGGTAAAAGACTTCTTTGTCATGGGAAGTTTTGACGATCGTCTCAATCAAACTAATATATGTTTACCCGAAAACAGAGAGGCCGAGAGAGATGACGGAGTTCAGACCCATCAGCCTGTGTAACGTTAGTTATAAGATCATTTCCAAAATTATGTGTAAACGACTAAAGCGTTTCCTCCCAAAGCTAATCTCATAGACTCAATCAGCCTTTGTGGCTAGACGTCTGATTACAGATAATATAATGGTAGCCCAGGAAATCTTCCATGCCTTACGGACGAACCCTATTTGCAAATCAAAATTTGTGGCAATAAAAAGAGATATGAGTAAGGCATATGATAGGGTGGAATGGAGATTCTTGGAAGCTCTAATGCTTAAGATGGGCTTCGATGTAAAGTGGGTTTCATGGATCCGATGGTGCATGTCTTTGGTTTCATACCAAGTCCTCCTGAATGGAGAGCCGAAAGGAAATATAAGCCCATCTCGGGGTCTTCGTCAAGGAGATCCCCTTTCACCCTTCCTTTTTATCATCCTTACTGAAGCCCTTATCGCTCAGCTTCGAGGAGCGGAAGCATAAGGGCGTATAACGGGACTAAAAATAGCACAAGCAAGCCAAGCGGTTTCCCATCTCTTGTTTGCGGATGATAGCCTTTTCTTTTGTAAAGCGGATGTCCTGCAATGTGCAGAGTTGATGAAGATCATAAATTGCTATGGACGAGCTTCATGACAGCAACTAAATGTCTCAAAATCATCCATCCTATTCGGAAGTAAAGTGGCCCCCAAGGTCAAGACTGAACTTAAGAGGACGCTAGGTATTTCGAAGGAATGAGGTATGGGTATGTATATGGGCCTCCCCGAAAGGATATGTGGCTCTAAGAAACAGGCTTTCGCCTTTATTCAAGAGCGTATAAATAGCCAAATTAATTCCTGGTCAGCAAAGCTCCTATCAAAAGGAGGTAAGGAAGTCTTTATCAAATCGGTTGCTCAAGCTCTCTCGACCTATGTTATGTCATGTTCTCTCCTACCCCATGAGATTATTAATAAACTCAAAGGCGCTATCTCAAAATTCTGGTGGAATACCAAGCAAAATAATCGGTGCCTACACTAGATAGCATGGGACAAAATTTGTCTCCCAATGATAAAGGCGGTCTGGGCTTTCGTGATCTAAAGAACTTTAATCTCGCACTCCTTGCGAAGCAATTGTGGCGTCTTATCAAATTTTCGTCATCACTCCTCGCCCGAGTTCTAAAAGGAAGGTATTTCCGATACTCAACCCCGATGGAAGTGGAGAAAGCAAACTCCCCATCTTATGGGTGGGGAAGCATAATGGCTTCTCGCAGTCTCCTCCAAGCTGATCTAAAGAAATTGATAGGATCATGTTTTAATACAAAAGTTTGGCAGGACAATTGGATCCCAGTAATTCTTTCTAGACCAGCCGCAGATAATGGCATCGTCTACAGAGACCTACTTCTCTATGTTGGACACCTGATTGACCAGAATATCAAGGAATGGAGATTGGAGACTTTGCAAAACCTAATCGCCCCCGAAGACATCCCGTTAATACAGAGTATTAAGCCGAGCTGAGGCTACAAGACGGATGTTTTCTACTGGAATCATACAACGTCTGGCATCTACTCGGTAAAATCAGGCTATGTACTCGCAATTCAGCTGAAGGAGGATAAAGGCCCACAACAGATTCTCGAGCCCATTATCACACCTCTAAAAAGAAAAGTCTGGACTTTGAAAACACCAAGAAAGATCCAACATTTCTTGTGGCGGGCAGTTTCGGGGTGTGTTCCCGTATGTAACAACCTGGCAAATCGTCACTACGGTACGGACCGGTTCTTTCCGAGATGTGGAGCAGAGGTGGAATCTATAAATCACCTTCTCTTTGAGTATCCCCCACCAATCCAGACCTATGCACTTTCAGGGATTCCATCCAGTCTGGGCCTTTTCCCGAGTGATTCTCTATACAGGAATTTCGATTATCTCATTTGGCGTGCAAAGGAAGGAGGTGTAATGGAAAAACATCTAGAGGTTTTCCCGTGGATAATCTGGTATATTTTGAAAGCCATGAACGATAAAGCCTATAATGCCAAGGATGTATCACCCCTTGATACCCTTCAACTCGCCATCCATGAAGCAGAAAATTGGAAAGTTGCACAAGTGGTCTCGCAAGTAGATGAAGAAAGTGTCAACCTACCGGGCCCGCCCCAAGGTGTTGAGAGAAGCGGACCAAGACCTCGTTGTCAAATCGATGCCTCATGGGCATCCGATGACGACCTGTTTGGGGGTGGGTGTATAATCGAGCTTGAGAACGGACGAATAACTTTCGGCGCCTTTGCGAAGGAAAGAACTTTATCCCCCCTTCATGCTGAATTTAATACCTTATTATGGGTCATGAAGACTGTTTTGCTGCTAGGAGTACTAGCGATGAATTTTGAATCAGATTGCCTACAGCTAGTTAAGGTGATCAATGAAGAGGAAGAATGGCATGCATTGGCTTCAGAAATTGATGAATTCAATCATTTACGTTATACTTTTGTCTATTTTGATATTTCCTTTATTCCACGTGTTTTCAATGTCTGTGTCGATTCCCTTGCCAAAGGGGCTCGAGCCCGAGGTATATATTGTCTTTTCCCATGTAGACTCTTTGATTTCGATCTGGATGGCCTCCGAGGCCACCCTACTCGAATCATAGGTATAATATATGGTGCTTTTAATGTCAAAAAAAAAAATTTCATATAAATCGTTTTTTTTTTAAAATCCGGATTAACTAAATTAAACACACGAATTAGGGAAAGGCAATTTCATTAATGGCATAAAAGTAATTCGACATTCTCAACTTTTAGTCTCAGCAAACTCAACTTTCATTCTCAGCCCGAATCACTTCGCAAATAATAATATGATTTTGTTTAAAGTATCTGAAATAGATTTGAGATATTTGCACAAGGTGTTACTTATTTTCAATTTTTCTAGTTTTTAGGTACTTTATTTTTTCCTCTGTTTTTTTTTTCATTTTTTGTAGGTAAAATGATGATTTTACCCTTATGTTATTTCCATGTGTATCTTACACAAACGTATATGCCGTATTGTAACAGGGGTAAATTTGTGATGAATAGTGAATAAAGTGCTAAAAAAATTATAAACTTTTAAAAAATGTCTAAAACTAGAGAAACAAAAAATAAGTAACATCATGTGCAAAATTTCCAATATGTCATGCCCAATTACTTTGATTGGCAATTGTTTTTGGCAAAACACATAGTAATATAATTACTTTTACTCTAACACTGTCTACCAATTAGGGCCTAAATGTTCTTATCACTTAAAAGTTCATAACTTTAGAAGTTTTGTATGGAATATATTTTCAGTTATGGAAGATTCTCGTGTGTTATTGTGTTAAGTTATGAACTTAATTTCTGATTATATTTAAGTGTTGCACTCACGCGCGAGTTCTTAATTACTTTACGGTGGTTTCCGAAATTCTTAGAGCACCATTAGTGAAAGTATCTAGACTTGGGTCTCTTAAAATAAATCTAAGTGTAAACACAAAAAATATTTATATTTAATTAAAAAGTATCTCAAAAATTTGAGAAACTCGTACCAAAATTTCTCAAATGATTAAACTGAGAAATCCCCCCCTAATGATGCTCTTATCACACCGGGAGACAGAAACCTTATTCAAAGAAGTGGCTATATTTAATTAAAAAAACAAAAAAAAAGAGAACTATGTATGTGAAGATCTTTATCGTCTGCATGCCGGTTTTTGGATAGAATTATAATTCAAATCATGACAAAATTCATTTGATGGTCTAGTGTAAATGATCAATACCTAATAACGAATAAAGGCTAAGATTCAAATATTTTGAAGTTACTTTATTAGTCAAGCAGGCCTGGAGGAATCTCGAACTCTGTCTGACCACAATAATCCAGCATTTGTGATAATCGTTAGACGATAATTTCCTTAGTTAGTCTCAAACGAGGGACCAATCCATTATATATTAATCGAGAAGGATTGGAAAAAAAAAACATTAGTTTCATGTGTGATTTACAAATGTGTCATTGCTGAGGTATTATCAATATAGAACTTCTCAAGACTTTTATAAAAAAGTTTAACTTCCTAGAATAATTACGTTAGTGCCATTCACATTAACCATTGCATAATCATATAATTTTCATTATGATATTTTATATACATTGTTAAATCAATATTAATTTCTAAGTTATTTCATTTTCTAAAATAAAAATTTTATCTTCGAGTTTTTTTATATTCGAAATATATTGCTTCGTTTCATGGGGTTATAAATTTTATTTTTGAGATTTCTTTTTTTATTTTGACAAATATTATTCTTACAAGTTTCATGTTTACTTGCTCAATTTAATTTTTTTTTTTTTTGCAAAATCTCTTAGTTATATTTCATTTCATACAAATTTTTACATATTCAAATTCAAATTATAATATAAAATATAGTCTTCATATTGTTGTTATGATTATTGAGATATAAAGCATATAATATAGTTCACACACACGTACTAATAATTATTGAGATATAAATTGTATAATATAGTTTGATGCTAATATAGTTTGATGTTAATGGTCTCATCAAACACACGTACTAATGAATATTCATGTGACGGATTTGAAATTCGATTTCAAAATGGATTAAATTGTTTTGAGATTACCATTTATTTTGCATATTCAAATTCAAATTATATTAAATTTCATATTCAAATCTAATCATATAAAATTGCATATTCAAATTCAAATCAAATTAAATTGCATATTCAAATCTAATCATAATAAATTGTTATTTACAAATCAAATTGCCATAAAAACGAGATTTTCATGGAAAAATAGTTTTTCGTGGCAAGGGTGATTTTCGCTATTAGTAATTTTCATGGAAATATATATTTTCCCTATTGATAATTAAAAACTAAATACAAATTTATGTTATATGATTGAAGAGACATTTGATTTTGAATTCTCATTTATATCTTCTTAATAAGTGAGAACCCCTTAATTTGAGCACTATATAACACTATAGTACATAATCATTTCATTCATCAATTACACAACATCATTAACACACAAATCCTATCAAATTTAAACAAGGTCTATTATATCATTGTAGCTCAAAATAGTTTACAAAAGACCTATATATATATATATTAGATTCAGAATTTTAAATTCTTCTATTCCATATTATCATTTTAAACTCGGATATTACAAAATTTTCATAGATATCTCACTCTGCGCAATGCGCGGGTTACTACCTAGTTAGACTTGTATTACATAAAAATAGCATTTGTAGTTTTTAAAACAAGGGTAGTACAGCACACAAACAAAATTTAACAGTTTCAATAACGTGCATACTGGTCAAACTTAAGTTGGCATGTTTAAAACTGGGTTTTCTGGAAAAAAAAAAAAATCCAAATGATATTTTTTTTGTTGCAAATTTACTTTCAACTCACAAAAATGTAATACAAACCCACGAACTCGAATTTAACCCGTAATATAACTCTCATGTGTATTTTTTTTTTTTTTTTAACTATTAGATTCGTTGTCCCGAGGACTTTAATTTGATATATATATTTTATCATAATTTAACAAACTTGACGATGGTGACGGCGAGTTATTTGACGGATTAAATTCAATTTCGTAGATTTTATCTGTGTTTTTTACAAATTGAGGGTAAATTGCCAAAAATGCTATTTTGGTTTTGATGATTTTTCGGGTCAACTACTATATTGATTTTTCATAAAACCCAACCCGCACTGGCTATCGGTTCGGGTTCAACCGGTCCGGTTTTTAAATCATTGCTGATATATTTATCAAATATTATTAAACAAAAATGCTTCTCTCTTTTTTGCTTTGAAGTTTGAATAATACATTGATTGACAACGCAAACGAGAAACAAAACAAGAAATGGTCTACCACCCATAACAAGGCCCAAAAGGCCAAAACATAGCCCAAAGAAAAAAAAAACAGAGTTTAATAAACTCTTTGCACATTCATTCACAACCATCCTCGGGTAACGGAGAAAGTTTCGTCGGAGGATAGCAATGCTGAGTCAAGAAGGTTTAGGGGTTAATAAAAACTTTACATTGCTTTAGGGATCAGAATCGATTGGTTTCTTATTTTTCTGAGACTGAGACAATCGATTTACTTAAACTACAAATTCAATACATGATCTGTAGTTGGTTTCTCACTTTGATTCTTAGAAGTTTATCTCCATCGACCTAACTTCAGGTAATTACTTGGTCAATTTGAGTTTGATAAATTGACGAGAGTAGGAACATAAAAGTGTTTAAGAAGAATTATATTAGATTCTCGTGAAAATAATACGAGGGCAATAGCGCCTTTCTGTCGCTCTCTTCCCAGATCTAGGTCTTAAGTGAGAACTTACATTCTCTAATACAGAGATAAAGCGATACATAAAATAAACATAAATGTAAATAATATATTTAGAGATAAAAGGTAAATTTATTAAACTAAGATATATTCTTCTTGATCTTTATGTTTTTCATAATCTCGATATGGTCGATCTCATCGATCTCCCAACTAGGCCCGGTTATGGGCATGTGCTGAGAGTGCATTTGCACTCAGCCATGTTTTTTCAAAAAAATTTACTTCACATTTAAGGGGCCTTTTTGGCAAAAAAAAAAATTTAAGGCCTCTCACTTCTTCCAGAGTCAGGGACGGTTCTAAGGGTGTACAAGAGGAGCAAAGTTTCAGGGTCCGAAAATTTTTCTTTACTGCAGTGTCGGCCAAAAAAAATCAGATTTTGTAAAAAAAAAAAAAAAAAAACCAGATCGAAGCTCGAAGAAGATGAAGCTGACGTGTCTGGGTTAAAAAATCAAACATCTCTCATAATATTTTATTAAGAGCCAAAAAAAAAATTTAGCACAGGCCCACGATGAGTTTGAGCCGGGCCTGCTCCCAACAGAGTTTGCTTTAGTTTTGATTGTTGAGTTGAGCAGAGTTCGATTTTGACAAAAAAAAACCGAGTTTTTGTCGACTCTGAAGCGATATCGAAATACCCAAAAAAAAAAATTTTACAATCTTTAATAGGTAAATCTTTGGTAATTCTCAAATGGTTGTGAAAAGAAATAATACATAATAATAAATAAACAAAGCTTAGTGTGAAGCCCATGGTTTATGAGAGCTGTATAAAAACTGCTTATTTCTCCTAAAACTAGTTGTATAAAAACTGCTTATTTCTCCTAAAAGCCAGCAGGAGAGAAATAATCAAATAAGTAAAAGTAGCAACTAGACAAAAAGTTGACTTCGAAAGCTTCTTCCTTTACAAATTAAGAAACCAAAAACTTGGACAATGCCCCTCATCAACTTTGCTTCTGCTTCTTCCTCTGTTGTTATTACGCCAACCGTTAGATCTTTCACCTTCCCATCATCTCGCCGCTCCAATTACACCGTAATGTCCGCCGTCCGATCTGAGTCGCCCTCGACGTGTCCTGTACTGACCAAGTTTCAGAGAGACTGCGCCACTCCTAAGCCGTTCCTACGCAACGTAGCCAACGCCATTTCTGATGACATGCGAGCCGGTCTAGCTGTCCAAGGTGGTGGAGATCTCGATATGATCTTGACTTTTGTCGACGCTTTGCCTTCTGGGTAATTCTCCTTTATGCTCTTGTGATCTAAAGATGATGAAAAGTTTGAGTCTTTACTGTGGAACGAACGAACTAAGTAGACCATATTTGATATAGAAAAAAAAATGATGTTTTTGAGATGTTGATGATTACATTAAATGGATTATAGGAAGGAGGAAGGTTTGTTCTATGCATTGGATTTAGGAGGTACAAATTTTCGGGTGCGTAGTGTGCAATTAGGAGGAAAAGATGAGCGTGTCGTAGCTGCCGAATCTGAACAGCTATCGATTCCTCATGAGCTTATGATTGGTACAAGTGAGGTAATGAAATGACTCAAATCTTGAACACATCAAGGAGTGTTAATCGTTTTTAATTGGATGGTTCTTGATTGAATGCTTTCAGGAACTCTTTGGGTTCATTGCTTCAAAACTTGCTGACTTTGTCGCAAAGGAGAAGCCGGGGCGGTTTCAGTTGGAACATGGGAGGAAAAGGGAGATAGGATTTACTTTCTCCTTCCCTGTGATGCAAACCTCCATTGATTCAGGGACACTAATTAAGTGGACTAAAGGGTTTAATGTGTCTGGAATGGTGAGTTCATATTTCTGTCCCCAAGTTTCTTATGTGGGTCGGTGTTGTAGTAACCCTTAGAATGTTGTTGCAGGAAGGAAAAAACGTGGTTGCTTGTTTAAATGAAGCTATGGAAGCACATGGACTCGATATGCGAGTTTCTGCACTTGTATGTTTCTATTTTCTGAAAAAAAAATAGTAGATGGAAACTCTTGTCTTGTGCATATTGTAAGTTGTTGGTGTTTGTGTGTTTTAAGGTAAATGATGGAGTGGGAACATTAGCTGGAGCAAGGTATTGGGACGAGGATGTGATGGTCGGTGTGATTCTTGGCACCGGGACAAACGCTTGTTATGTAGAGCAGAAGAATGCAATTCCTAAACTCCAAAATAAATCTTCTTCTGGAACAACGGTATTATTGATATTGATTTATATATATACACATGTCCGCCGTAATTGTTACCATGCTAAACTGTTTTGATTTGGAATCAGATCATAAACACGGAGTGGGGAGGGTTTTCTAAGATTCTTCCGCGAACCATTTTTGACCAAGAGATGGATGAGGAAAGCCTAAATCCTGGTGAACATGTAGTAGAATTTTATCCTTTTTCTAACAACGTTATGTTTTTTTTGTTTTGTTACTGTATGATCACCGGTTCTTACACAGTTTTTCATTGTTTGTGTGTGGATGAAGTTATATGAGAAGATGATCTCAGGGATGTATCTTGGTGAAATCGTAAGGAGGGTTTTGCTCCAAATGTGTAAAACTAGTGACTTGTTTGGACAATTCGTTCCTGTCAAACTTTCAACTCCTTTTGCACTCAGGTACTTGTCTCTCACTATCTTTCTCCATGTCCAGATTTGGTTTGTGGTTTAAAGAGTAGATTTAGTTAGAGATGGGGAGTTCGGTTTACGGTCTGGTTATCGATTTTGTAGAAAGGGAAACTAAATGAAAATCATTTGTAACTCGGTTTTGTTTTGCTTGGTTTGATGAAATTTCGATTTAAATTTCTTTTGGTTTTAAATCAAAGAAAATAACTGAAAACTATAAAAATTGTGTAGTTCGCTTTTTCCTGTTAAAATAACTACACTAGAATTATTTCGGCTAAGTTTTGATTTTGGTTCGGTTGCGATTTCGGTTTTAAACCAAGAAAACCAATATGGTCATAAACAGATTCCGATTTAAACATTTTAGTTCAGGTTTGGTTCGGTTTGGTTTAGATGCTCATCCATAGATAGAATTGTATATCTCAAAGTGGCCGTGGGGTTTAGGTAGAGAGGGCCTTTGAAACTTGAATAGCTATCAAAATGTTGAAAATTTCAAACTGAATGTTAATCATTTGTTATTTTTATTTTTTGTAAATTTTGTACAGGACCGAGGATTTGTGCAAAATGCAAGAGGACAATACAGATGATCTTCAGAGTGTTGGATCATTCCTCTACAACTTTTTAGAGGTAAGTAGTTAATATATATACAAGGAAAAGAATCACATCCATAGATTGGATAACTTTATCGACCTGTTCGAGATATTGGAAACAGGTAGAGGCCAATCTGAAGGCGAGGAGGAGAGTGGTGGAAGTGTGTGATACAGTAGTGCAGCGTGGAGGGCGCCTAGCGGGAGCTGGTATAGTGGCGATTCTGGAGAAAATTGAAAAAGACACCAAAAGAATGGCTTCAGGTCAAAGAACCGTTGTGGCTATGGACGGTGCGCTCTACGAGAAGTACCCACAGTATCGACGGTATATGCAAGATGCTCTAGTCGAGCTTCTTGGCCATAACCTTGCAAGTCACGTTGCGATCAAACATACTAAAGACGTGTCTGGGCTCGGTGCTGCTCTTTTGGCCGCCACTAACTCCATTTACTAGTAGTTGAACATCTACTTCATGAGTAAAGACTTGGGGCTACATTATGTTATATCTATTATCTTATTATATAAAATTGGATCTCTCAACGTGAGTGTGATACGTAGTAGGATAATTTTCAATCACGAGATCGTGACATGTGTCGTTGTTAATTAAGATCGCGACATGTGTCAAAATAATAATCTGAATAAAATAAAAAAATAAAAATAGAAATTAAGATTCTAAATGAAAAGTAATGGATCTTTCAACGTGAGTGTGACACATAGGATAATTTTCAATCACGAAATCGTGACATGTGTTGTTGTTAATTAAGATAGTGTGTCAAAATAATAATCTGAATAAAAGAAAAAAATAAAAACAGAAATTAATATTCTAACTCAAAAGTAATAATCTGAATAAAATGAAAAAATAAAAGCGGAAATTAATATTTATAATTCACGAGATCGTGACATGTGTAAATAAAAAAAAAATAACAATGTAATAATATAAACTTTTCTATAAGACAAAATAACAAAAAATGAAATTAAGATTTGAAATTTATTTTTGGAACCCTTCGTTCATATAGAGGGAATGTTTACCATGTTTATGGGTAATATGACTCAATTTCAAATTTTCTTTATTGTAAATAACAAAACATAATTTTTAGATAACTAAACATGAGTCTTAATTTAAAATCTAATTATACGGGTCATATTTATGCGGGTTATCAATTTAAAAGTCTAATATAGTTTATCTTTTATCCGCGTATCAAGCAGGACCTAATCTAATTACTAATAAAAGTTGATGTTATATGCATCTAAATGTGTCCACTAATAAATTCGATTGGTCCACGTCAACATTGAAAATTAAGAAAATTTCCAAATTCTAATATTGTGGTTAATAAAAATTATAAAGATAAAGGAAATTATGTATTACAGTTATATCAATCTAGTCAATAGATATATGTCCTGTTTAAAAAATTGCCGCTTTTTCCGATTAATCGGACACCTAAGCGGTAGTCGGAGACCAGCCGCGGCGATTTCATCATATTCGATAATCTAAGGCGGTTTTCCGATTAACCGTGAGTAATCGGCGATTTATGTCTCAAAACCGATTAATCAGCGATTTTCCGTTTGAAAATTTTCAGATTTTTTTGTATTTTCTTGGGTTTTCTAAGAATGGAGTTGATTTGGTGCCGAGATTTTTCTGTGGGAACACTGCGAGTCCCCATAATTTTGATATTGATTCCTCTAAATAAGAGGATAATGATCGCCGATTAATTTTTGTATCTCTCTTCAAATTAAATCGACTTTTCGAGCTCGGATGATTATTGATGAAGGAGAATTCTAGGGTTCGTTTTTAATCTGGGAACTTGGATAAAATGGAACGACGGTTGTGTCCTGGCTTCTTTTGACTGATTCTGGTTTTCGATTTGGTTTTCATTTTGCCCAATTTACAGATGACTCGAAAAGTCCTTGTTAACTCTTGTTCTCGCCTAAAGAAGGCACTTGAAGTTCGACGGTAATTTCTTAACTTAACTCCCTTTGTTGTTTGTGAAATGTTCTGCACGATAATATTTCGTATTTTTTTACAGTGGCATTTGCATTGGATCCCCTTTATCATCAGACTTGAACACAGTTTGATGAAGGTGGAGCGAAGGGTCTGCTTGTAAACAACTTAGGAGTCTATGGAGGGTGTCAAGTTCTATTTGTATCACAAGAAATCCCTGGAAAGATTGGTTCGTCTGCAAATCAGCATGATAAATTTGTGATTTGATATATATATCACACGGTAATGAAGCTAGCTACGCCGATTAGGATGTCTATGTGTACTGGTTTTGATATCTCTATCTACTAGTTTTGATGTCTTTGTCTTTGAGGAACATGTAGTTGCTTATGAACTTTGATGTCTTCGATTGGTTTCATTAGTTATGTCCTCATGATATTCGATTCTGAACCGGAACATGTTGTTGACATGGAGTTTGAACCTGATTTATACCAAGAAGTTCTTCTGTTTCGTGACTCACAAACTTCTTAATCAGGTTAGTGTAATGTTTTTCACTTTGCCTTTCTTTGATGTGTATGTTCTGATATTATGATATTATGGTTTTGATGTCTCTATCTACTAGTTTTCTGATGAAAGTTTGTACATATGCACTTATGTATGTATCGTAATAGTCTTAGATTTTGGCATATGTGAGTGTCCTTTGTTCACCATGGTTTCTACTTGTGTATGTATCGTAATCGTTTTGCAACAAGTTCATAATGACATTATTTTTGTTTTCAGTAGGTTTCATTAGTAAGTGACAAGTTCAAACACATCTAGAAGTCCAAGACACATGATTACTTGATCATTGGCGAAGAAAATGATGAAGATTTTGATGTCCTTTAATTATTATTTTTTTGTGTATTCTCAAGATCAAGACAATCTATTTTTTTGTATCATGTGATTGGACTTCTTTTTTGTTTTTTGAATTAGATGTGAGTTTGATCTTGATTTATGTATGTTTTTCTAGATTGAAAATCAAATACATTTCTTTCATAATTGTTTTGAAAAATCTATATATAACAAATTTAATCATGAAAAATATATAAATTTTAAAATAGTTAAAAACTAATCTCTGATTAATCCCCAATTTTTGGGCTAGGCGCTAGGCCCAATCCGACTGCCCGACTAGCGCCTAGCGCAATTTTGAACATTGGATATATGACAACTCCTTGGTAATATTATTATATAGATTTATATTGTAATTGAATGTTATTAATTACAAAGATAACAAAACAAATTTTTTGAATGTTATTTAATATTCAATTAACATTCTAGGTTACATAAATTGCAATATTGAAATATAGGAACCAAGATCAAGTCAAACCAAAACTGAGCCGAGGCCAAAGATCTAGATTACAAAGATCTTTGTAATCTAGATTAACATTCATATAAATCTAGATTACAATTAATTAACATTAATATAAATCTAGATTACAAATAATTTTTATGTAAATAAAAATTTTCTCTATGTAAATAATTTTCAATTAACATTCATATAAATCTAGATAATTTTCAATTAATATTCATATAAATCTAGATTACAAAGATCTATGTAATCTAGTCAATTTAAAATTAATAATTTTCTCTTACCATCATATACGATAATTTTCAATCTAGTCAATTTTATATAAGTAAACAACAAAAGTTTACAGTGGTGGTTTTTCTCTTACCATCCACAAGTGTTTTCAGCTCGGCTCTGTGGAAGATTGCTACACGACCATGACCCAGTAGAGAGTCCAGCAGCTGAAATATATATACAGCAGAGAATGAAGCAAAGATTTTCATCAGGATGAAGACTCTTTGGGCAGGGGAAATGGCTTTTTGGACATTTTAAAAACGCGCAACACAAGAGATTATGCAGTGCATTTTAATTACCTTACTAATCGGCCACGCAAATAGAAAGAAAATCCAGACAAGAACACCGACATATGGCGCCACTGTTGCGCCAATCGACAAACCATAACGGAAACAGACTGATTGAGGTATAATCTGCAGATAGACTTAAATCAACCATCACCAATTCTTACACATAGACTTAAAGCAGCCATCGCCAAATATTCAAGAATGTGTCTTCATCATACACAATTACATCTCAGATACATGAAACTGACTAAATGTAAATATTTTGCTTATTTTTTGCTTATTTTTTTGCTTATCTTTTGCTTATTTTTTACTTATGTTTATCATAGTGTTTTCATTTGCATCTATAATAGGCAATGATTGATTTTTTTTTTCTTATTTTTTACTTATCTTTATCAGATTGTTTTCATCAGGTATTTTTCTAATTTTATATATTTATTTTCCATATCTCATTTTCACTTAATAGTGAAGGATTTATGAGTCTCTTAAAAGTAATCATTTTATACAATCAAATTAGTGATCAATATATATGATTGTAACATCTCTAGCTATACCCGTATACATTGCCATATATATATATATATATATATATATTTTTTTTTTTTTTTNAACATGCACCTAGTGTAGATATCGGCTATTGGCCAAAAGAGATATTTAATCTTTTAGACAATGGTGCAAATATGGCTGGAGATGGAGGTGTGGTTCAGGCTTCGCATTCTGGTTCAACTTCTCTGATGGGTAATGGTAAATTTCCAAATGGAGACCGCGCGGATACAGCAGTTTTTACAAATATTGAAGTTTTGAATTCCAACTATGAGCAACGTAAAATCAATTCTTTTCCTATAGAGAATTTGCTAGATAGTACTAAATGTTATGGTTTAAGAATTGGTAAGGTAAAACCATTCTATCGTACTCAACTCGGTTTTTTTTTCAATTACGGTGGTCCGGGAGGAAACTCTTGTGGAGTTTAACATTTGCCAGCATAGTCTTTGAACTTGGCATTTAATAAATATATTATAAATTAATAAAATGCAAACTGTTATACAATTGTATTCTTTTCGTATTGTGTTGTTTTCAAGGTTAACGTCTTTTTAACTTGTAAATGGTTAATGCTCCATTTGACTATTAGAAACCGTGGCATTTAATAAATTAGAGGAAATAGTGTAGAATTATCCCCATTTAAATGAAAATAATGAGTAGATTGTACCCAACATCAAAAATATTTTTAGAATAGTACGTGAGATTTTTTTGTTCTTATAACTAACATCAAGTCCACATTTATTTAATATTCTTTAATTTTGTATGAATTTCATACAATCGCATGTAGCCATTTAAATCTAAAAAAAAAAAACTCTTAAAAAATGTCAAAAACACGTTTCTTTCTTCTCCAATTTTCTTCTTCTTTTCTATTTTAATATCTGCCATTTTCTTCTTCTCCGCCTCCTCTCTCATCCATATATAGTGATTCGACGAGAGAGAAAAGGATGGGATTCCAGAAATGCGTGCTCCATATCAAGCTCATGTTTTATATATTTACATCTTCTTCTTGCTAAATTGTTGGTAAGGACGTAAGGCAGGACTCTCTTGACATACAAGAATAAAAATATTCAAGAGGGTGATGGTAGTCGTTTTCTGGCGTAAGTTTACTCTGTTCGGTAAACAAGAATGTGTGGAGATTTTGAGTAATCTCAATACTTTGCTTAGACTATCAATTTGTGTATCTATCTTTCTTTTTTAACTGCATATTTTCCATTCTTTGTTTTCCCTTAATGGGACATCATCTGAAGTTACAATTTGATCAGCAATTTGATTAAGGAAGCAGAAGTAAAGAGAAGGAAGAGTTTGTTTTATGTTTGTGTGCATGTACTAGTTTTAGATCAAAACCCAACCATATTTACTAAATGAATCCTTTTAGATGAATTTAAAAACACGTTTAGATTGAGTAAAACCAAAAATTAATTTCACAAATGATTAAATCGTCAACATTTGTATTGCTAGAAAAATAGATAAGATGACACATTTATTTTAGTAAAAAAATACACCGCTACAGAGCGGTTTCAAGCAAGCAATAGACCGGTCATGTAACATGTTAAACTATTTATTATACCATATAAATATATATATCTTTAATTTTTTGTTAAACGCGGTAAGTAAATTATTAACAATGTAAGAAAAAGAGAAATTAAAATGAGTCTCATGGATATATATTCTCACGCCATTTCTATTTCATGTGGCATTGGAAAAACTGGCAAGGAGTTATTCATTGCTCGGTACCTCGCAATGCACCAGTGAATGATTGCCCATCCTAAAATAAATAGGATGACAACCAGCAGCGCAAGGTACAAATCCGGAGAGGACTGTGAGAGGGAACATACGTTAAGAGATTGGAGAAGCTTGTTGAGATTTAAGCAATTGTTGAGATTTAGGCAATTGTTGAGAATTATCTGTTAAAACTTGCCAGAGAGGACTGTAAGAAGAAGAGACGTTAAGAGATTGGAGAAGCTTATTGAGATTTAAGCAATTGTTGAGATTTCTGTTTAACATTAATTGAGCAATGCTTGAATATAATGTTTAACAAGTTGAATACGTTGCCTTTCTTCTATTTTGTTTTAATCCATTTCTGGTTATCTATAATATGCTCCTAAGAGCATCTCCAATGTATTCTCCAGAGAAAAAATAGCATTTCTCCATTTTGCAGTTAAAAATGGAGTAGGGTTGGAAATGATTTTACTGCAAAATGGTATTTGGAATAGAAAATAGGGTAGGGTTGGAGATACCCTAAACCTCACCTTTTATCAAAAGCTGAATGTAAACAAAACCCCCTAGTGACTTTATATGGACAACGTATCTTAAAACCTATAATCCTATAATGAATTTTAGAACTAAAACAAGGTTAAAAAAGAAATGGGATAATATTTAGAAGCTGAGTTATCTCCTTAAAGAAAAGCAAGATGAAGAAAACTAAAGAAATTATACGTGTACAAGAACTTGGATGCTATTCTGATTCCTCCCAAACAATGTCGGTCCAATGTTTTTGGATGTCATATATTAAATGAACAAACTCGTGCCCTTTTTCATATGTTTTTATTAGTGTCAAGAACATTGTATCTTTTTTTTTTCTTACTTAATTTTTGACCATATAATCCGATATCCTAATTGATGGTTTCACTTGCCTATGTTTCGGACCGGCCCTGCTCCGAAGTGAACAATTTGTTTTTCGTTCTTGCCTATTTTTCGTTGAACATCGTCTTTATATCATAATCTTTACAAATTCGTAACTGTAAATAATAAGATTTTGGAGGCTAATTTGGTTCTTAAGCTTAAAAATATTAGCAAAAGAGTTATAGGGACAATAATTAAGAGTTTACATTAATTAAGTTTTTAAATGGGACAACTTCCGCCACTAGTATTACAAACTCTGTTATATCTAAAAGTACATAGTTGCCTATAAAAAAACATGTTGTTATATCTCTTCCGTCAATAGAAAGTATTGAGAGTGATTTTACACCTTCTAATCAAGCCACTGTACATACACACACCATATTGGAAATGCATCAATCGGCGAAGATGCAACAAGATATTTGCAAATTATTTATTTTTATAGAGAATTATCTTTTATTGTTTTAGGATTTTTTTTAGGTTTAATGATTTCTTATAAGTACACCGTTTATGTCTAATATTGTATTCAATTTATGTTTTGACTAATAAAATTGAGAGTTCTTTCTTTATCTTCTTTAATATCAGTATTCATTCCGACAATTCAACAATCTTAAAAAGACTACTTTCCCAAATATTTGAGGAATTAACGACAAAAATAGTATTATTGACGCTCTCGCTACGTACATTATTTGGTATCAGAACCAAGTTGAAGATTTCTCAAATACCATGTCGCTCGGACGTTTTTACGGAACGGATGAAATGTCCGTTTACTTCAACAAAAGACTTGTACGGAAATATATAAAAAAAATCAGCGGTGATCCGTATTACGATGTCTATGATGAAGACGTATAATCACAACGATCTTATGTATATTTACGGATGAGGCTTTTGGAAATATCCATGGTGACATACATGGAATTTATCTCCAAAATAAGTGAATTAATATCTTTGAGTTTGTCTCATGCCATCATCGAGAAGAGACAAACAAATTATACATCGATGATCGTATCTAAAGAAAAGAAAAGGAGGAGCTAGTGGCCACGTGTGTTCAAGGAGGTCTGGAGTTATGTTTAGAAGGAGTCAATTAATTATTAAGAAGAAATTGGAGATTCGTGATCTCATAAAGGGTTTGGACAGTCGTGTTACTATTTTTTTTAAAGAAATCATTAAGTTGACGAACTTTCAATGTAATCCAAATGCTCATGTACGTATTTCAGCATCAACAAATCAAACGAGTTAGGGAACAAAGGAAATATACCCAAAAAAAATATAACTTTTTAAAAATATAACTTTTTAAAACATGGAGTATTCCTATATATTTTTCATTGATTTAATTCCTAGTTTTACCTTAGTATAAATCTCAAAGTCTATATTTAGTATTGGTGCTCATGTCTTGAACAAATATAGAAATCTTCTTCTACCTAGACATGTTGAAACATTGATTTGTACACGCACTTGGTTGGATGGGTTTATGCTTCATGATCCAAGTAACATTATCATTCATACTATTTACTTCATACTTTTAAAATCATTATCTATAGAGTTTTAGTGATATTTCTATACGATTTATACATGTCAAAGAAAAGCTCGAAAAACCCTATAGCCTTGTTCGAGCCGGGCCGGGTTTTAGAATATAGGCCCGAATTTTTCAGGCTGGGCCGGGCCGAGCTCAAATATATGAGGGTTTTACGGGTTTTGGGCCGGGTCAGCCCGATTGACATCTCTAGGAGAGGTTGATACAACGACATATTTGAAAATTATTTATTTATATATTTAGATAACTATTTTGTATCGTTTTAGGAATTTTCTAGATTTAAGGATTTTTTTATAAATAAACTGTTTACATTTAATTAGAAGTGCATATTTGCGGCTATAGCTACGTTAATCGATGAGAGAACGTAATGAAATAAGCAAGTACGTAAAGTAAACGACACACAAGATTTTTTACTAGATTCGGTTCTCCAACCAACATCTCCGGGACTTAGTCGAGAAACAAATCCCCTAGAACAAAAAAAAGCAAAAAAAAAATTAGGTGTCTTAATTTAACAGGGGCCGAAAGTGTCTACTCACTAACAAGGATCATTGAAACTCTTTCAGGGATTACTTAGGGCTGTGAATGAAGAACTACCACATATTGAGCACCGGATGTGTGCAAAACACATTTATGGAAATATGAAGAAAGCTCTTCCGAAGAAACCTCAAATGAAAAGTTTGTTTTGGAAAGTTGTGGAAAGTTTCAATTTGGCTGACTATGAAGCAAATTTGAAGAAGATGGAGAACTATGATGAAGAAGTCTATGCCGCCTTCAAGAGCCGAAATCCAGAAAATTGTAGTAAAGCTTATTTTAACACCACTTCTTGTTGTGAAGATGCACTCAACCATTTTTCTGAGTCATACAACAAGGCAATTGACAAGGCGCGTGCAATGTCATTGGTTCAGAGTTTGGAGACAATGAGAAGACAAGTTATGGTGAGGATAGCACTTAGAAGGAGAAAAACGGGTAACCATAAAGACAAAAACAGTTTAAAGGTTGGCATTGTCATAGCGGAAGAGGACAAACATGTGAAATATTGCAGGTCACTCCTTGCGCGTGACCGTGTTTTTGAGGTTAGTGAGAGAGGTCAATCATACACAGTTAATATGAAGGAAATGACTTGTAAGTGTAGGAGATGGGATCTTACTGGTATTCCGTGCCGACATGCGTTGCGTGTTGTATTTGATCATAAGAAGACATACAAGACTGACGATTTAGTTTCAGATTGGTATTTGACATCTAAGTGGCAGAATCAGTACATTGATTCTATTGAACCTGTCAACGGGTCCAAGTTCTGGAGAACAAATGGTGAACCACCAATTGATGCAGCGAAGAGAGAGATACATAAGGGAAGAAAGAAAAACCAGCGAAAAGGATGAAGGCAGTTACCGAATCACCAACTAAGGGAAAAAAGGTCACCAATCATGGGCGCATAATGCGTTGTTATCGATGTAGTGCGGCTGATCATAACTCATGCAGTTGTGCGAATGACGGAGTCCCATTTAAGCCTCGAAAACCAAAGAAGCCCAATAAGAGTAAGACATCGGGATCAAACCAAGTGTCCGAGTCTATGACACTTGAAGGTGGAGAAGGCACTAGTCAACCATCTCAGACATCTTATGCATCTACGATTGATCAGGTACTTCTCGGCTTTTTTCTTTTGGTTATTGTTTTTGTTGATTTTTGTGATGGTTTTATTATTCATTTCGCAGGCGGAGCTTTAATATGGTGGAGCAATGGTTGTTTGTTTTGTGTTGTGGTTATTTTGGTTCTGTAAAACAATGGTTGTTTCGTTTATTTTGGTTCTTTAAAACCAGGGAAATCAGTTATTTTGGTTGTGTAAAACATTGAGCAAACTCAGTTATTTTGGTTGTTTAAAACCATTCTCGGCTGTTGTTACTATGTGAAAAAGAAACTTGTTTTATAAAGACTGTTTTGGAATAGATAAAACATTGAGCAAGCTCAGTTATTTTGATTAGAAATACAACTCAGAAACTTGTCTTTTAAAGACTCAAAACACATTCTCAATTCTCAAAGTTGCTTAAATCCATATTACAAACTCCATATAGAATTCAAAATTAACTTGGCTTACATCAATTAGATTACACAGAAACAGTCAAAGAGCTAACTATGCCCAAATAAAATAGTAGCAAGCAATGACAACAACTTCAACAACTCCACATATCATCATGGTCTTCAAGAACCGTATATCTCCTTCCATTTCTGAAACTTCCTTCTCATATCCTAATACATCGGTTTTCATTGCTTCAAACTTCTTCTCATATCCACGAATATTGTCTTTCATGAGCTCAATCTCCTTCTCAGATGAACGAAGAACGTCTTTCATGTCATCTATCTCCTCAACCATCGACTCATCGGTCCATTTGAACAAATGGTTTTTGTCCTTCAAAATAATAAATTTGTTACTAAACACTACAAATTGCTAATTAGATAGTTCTTAACACTGACAATTTTTAACACTATCAATTCAATAACCTTCCTAGATTCTTACCGTTTCAGATCCATTTGGACAACAATGAAACAACCTTCCAGGATTTTTAGTTGTGAAGTTCTTATCACAGCAAATTCGCCACACCTACAAGCAATAGGAAAGCCTCTATCTCCTTCACGAACACCACGCCTCATACTTACACTCAACCCTGGAGATTTTCCATCGATGGAGATCAATTTTACAAATTTTCGAGTTCTGAACAGAAGAAAGTTAATTCATAACTATTAACCTACCTGAATTCGCCGAAGAAGCTTTGTGATTCGATGATGTACTCATTCTCCTCTCCTTTGGCCGGCAAAATAAACCCTAGATCCGTGAGCTGTTCTTTCCCAATTTTCAGAGTGAGCTCGACGAAGAAGACATGTCTTCGTTAATCCAAACGATGACGTGTAGGTTTTTTATTTTTTAAACCCAAATCGAAATATCTTTGGTCTTTGAGGCCCAATTTTTTGAGCCCATTTTTCACAAATTTTTAAAAACAAAACGACATTGTTTTATTTTACTGTGACAACGGGGCAGCATATGTGGCACGGGAGTTCTCACCGTTAACGGTGTTACGTGGTTGACTAATAGGGTGTTGGTCAATGTTGGTTTTGGCCAAAAAACAAATAGTCCAGGTATGAATATTCAAATTTTGAAGAGTCTGAGTATGAAATTGGACACTTAAATTTGTCAGATATGAATCCGCACCATTTAAAATAGTTCGGGTAGGAATCGGTCGTTTCTCTTATTGAAACTCCTTGAATGTCTTATACAGTATGTCCATAATATATTTTGGAAGCATTGGTAGGAAAAACGTATTAGTTTCTGGTACGATAATATATATATATATATATANGTAAAGACACATAATGGTCCATATCGTGGTGTAGAAGCTTGGTTCAATGGATATAACCTCAACATTGAAAACGATCAAGCCTCATATAGTCAAATATATATAGGCAGCTGACTGAATAATAAAGTCAATTTTATCTCAGCGGGGTTGATGGTAGGTTTTACATTTTATTGGTTTTTTTCTTTCATTCCCTTAATCCATTTGATCATTTGGGTAGTCTTTAAGTATTTCTAATCTTTTTAACAGACAAATCCAGGCGTTTTTGGTGGCAAGCGTATTTGGTCATATGGATTTTGGAAGGTGTGCATATGAGCAATTTTATTTTGGGTTTTTGAAATTGTGCATTAAATAAAATAGCATGTAAATATTTATTAAATATGATTTAATAGGGTAAAGATGGAAAAGGATGTTACAACACAGCATGTTCAGGGTTTGTTCAAGTATCTCATGTGGTTCCCATAGTTGAACCCATTGACCTTGAGCCAGGAGAACCTGCATGGTTGCGTTGCTCCATCCATCAGGTATTTTCCTAATTTTATAGTATGCTTCTTTCATATTTTTTGTATAAAATATTTAAAAAAGTTTTTTTTTTGTTTTCTTTTTTTAAGTTTTTATGCACATTTATTTTTATGTCATTCCCACTTAGTAGTGAAAGATATATGATTCTTGAAATTAATCATTTATAGAATCAAATTAGTGATTGATATGTTAAGACTATAACCTCTTTAGTCAGAAGACTTTTCCCTTCAAGTAAATTTGATTAGGAACCATTTTTTACTGCGATTTCTTATTAACAAATGATTTTTTTTTGTCTTTTAATGTACACAAAAAGGATAAACAAACAGGAAACTGGTGGATTTCACAATTGTTGCCAAACGTAGATGTTGGCTACTGGCCAAAAGAGCTATTTGATCTTTTAGACAATGGTGCAGATATAGCTGGAGTTGGAGGTGTGGTTCAGGCTTCGCGTTCAGCTGGTTCAAGCCCTCCGATGGGTAAAGGCAATTTTCCGAATGGAGGCCCCACAGAATCAGCAATTTTTAAACATATTGGAGTCTTGAGTTCTAACTTTGAAAAACGTGCAATCGATTCTTTTTCTATAGAGAAGTTGGTAGATAGTACCAAATGTTATGGGCTAATTATTGGTAAAGGCAATCGATTTGTTTTGTTCTCAATGTTATCGTCTTTTGATATTGTAAATGGTCGCCAATGATCTATTCGACTGCTAACAAACTTTGTTAAAAATTAGAGGAAATAGTGTGGAATTATCCAAAAACAAAATGAAAATAATGAGTAGATTGTACCCAACATCCAAAATATTTTTAGAATCGGCAGCAATTTTTTTTGATAATACTATGTGAGTAAAGTTTCAGCTGAAGAAAAAAAGAATGTTATATTCTTTATGCTTTGAACAAAACTCTGACATGATGGTATCACTTTTGAATTCTACATTGCTGTTTGGCCAATATTAAAAGATATGATTTTACTGTAGCAATGCAATCATTTTTAGTATGAATGGTTTCATCGTCTCAGGGAGTCAATGCTACGATCCTCTCTCATTCTGAAAACAACTTATGCGAAAATGAGGGATTACATACCTATAGCATGCTGCAACATGCTCTATAAAGTTATCTCTAAATTACTGGTCAATCATCTCCAAACAGCTCTTCTTGAAGCTATGAATCTGAATCAAAGTGCCTTTATAAAGGAACACGAATTGCTAGTGTAAGAATTTTATGAAGAAGCATTTAACCGAACACATATCTTTGCTCGGTTTAACGATGAATATGACTTGGATATGATCTAAAAATGGACGCTGAGATCGGGGAAGAAATCAACCATTTGTCACCGTTCAAGTGCCCGTTGATTTCTCGAACCTTTCTCGCTCTAAAATGTTTTACTCTCTTTCTATCAATAGTCACACACTTTCATATCTCTCTAAAATGTCCCTTTTCTAGACAAAGCCAAGGATTTTTATGAAGATACATGAATGGTTTTTGTAGAGTTATGAAAATAAACTTCTCATAACTACCGGTTAACTAAACCGGCTTGGTACGCTGTCAAATCATGGGCACAAACCGACCATAAACCAACATCTCCCACTTGCACATGATAAGGAGCATAACAAACACTCATGCCCGGCCCTTAATTTTTTTTGGGCTAGAAGCACAAAATGTTATGGACCTAGCTTGAGTGCTTGTTACTAGTCTACGACTAAGGGATCATGTACGGAGTTTGATATAGAACCTCTTCCTCACACAAGCAAAACCAACTCCTAAATTTATAACTAGAGGTATTATATGGTTTTTTTTTTATTAAAAAAAACAATAATTTATCATAAACAAAGATTAATTTCACATGTCCTTTATAAATGAGTCTCAAAAAAAAAAAAACTGGAAATATAACTCGAAATTTGTCTGGACACTTTGGGTTGAGAACCTGATTCGAAGATCTGTTTCGCCAGCGAGAAGAAAATTCAAACCGAGATCTGAAAACAAAAAATCCAACAGAGTCGAAGGAATCGGCCAAAAAGGGTTACTTCTCCTCTGATCCGCTCGTGAATTCACCAGAGAAAATGGTTACTTCTTTGTCTCTTTCTCCACTTTGCTTCCATTTTGACGCTCAATTTTGATCTCTCTCTCTCTCAATTTCTCTTCTCTGTTTCCAGATCCGATTCATCTTATTGCAGAACAGACAAGGGAAGACTCGTCTTGCCAAGTACTATGTTCCTCTCGAAGAATCCGAGAAACACAAGGTCGAATACGAGGTATACTTCTTTCTATCTACATCTTCCTCTCTTTTTTTTTTTTTTCTCTCCTATGCTTGTGTTGCTGATCCTCAGTTTCCCCTCCAGGTTCATAGGTTAGTGGTGAATCGCGACTCAAAGTTCACCAACTTCGTTGAGGTTTGTGGTTTGATTTTCAAATTTTTATCATCCCTGAATTCATAACGAGATTAGGGTTCTTCATACGGAAAAGTATAGGCATTACACTAGTTTGATCGATTTTGAAGTGCATTGGCTTGTTGAAACTGCCAACTTTTCCTCAATTGGGGGATTCGTATTCGAGATGTAAAGTTCACCAATTTCGCTGAGATTTGTGGTTTGATTTCAAAATCTAATGTTTCTGATTCATAACGAGATTAGGGTCCTACATACGGAAAAAGTATAGGCATTACACTAGTTTGATCGATTTGAAAGTGCATTGGCTTGTTGAAAACTGCGAAGTTTTCCTCAATTGGGTGATTCGTATTGTTAATTCGAGATGTAGATAGAAGCCAAGCATTGATTTTGAGTTTCTTGCTTTGTTTGTTATTTTAATGTCATGGTTGGTATCAAGATCTTTGTAGAGAACTCCATTACCGTAATGAGACATGAAAATTGTGATTAAGAAGCAATATTGTGGAATGCATTTTATTTTCTCAGTGGGTATCATTGTGGAATCTGTCATGTGTAAATGAATCTGTTCTGCAACCATTTTTTTCAGTTTAGAACACACAAGGTGATATACAGGCGTTACGCTGGATTGTTTTTCTCCGTGTGCGTGGACATAACCGACAATGAGTTGGCTTACTTGGAGTCCATCCATCTGTTTGTGGAGATATTGGACCATTTCTTCAGCAATGTCTGTGAGCTTGATTTGGTGTTTAATTTCCACAAGGTACTAAAACCTCTTTGTTGCTATTATCCTTTATACAATTTAGTTCCTCAATCTGTTTCTTCGGATTCTTTACCCTTAAGTTTGCTGTACAACCACCGGGTTCGAAAAAAGCTGGGATTTTGCTGTCTCTTTGCTGCTTAAAAGTTTTGAACTATGTTTTCAAGGGCTTCTGAAAGTTCTCATCTATGAAACTTCCAAGGGTTTATCAAATTGAAGCTTGTGTTTGTTAAGAACAAAAGCCTATTTCGATCTCTTCTCATTGTATTTGGCGCTTGAGAGTGAGCATGTGTGATAAATCTGTATGCACCTTCAGAATAGCATTCCCTATGACTTTAATTATGTAGATGCTACTGTGTTTCTAGATTTGTTCTGTGTTTGTACTCTAATAGTTGCTACTAAATTCCCTATGACTTTAATTAACAGGTGTACCTGATACTCGATGAATTCATTCTTGCTGGGGAGCTCCAAGAAACAAGCAAAAGGGTGTGAAAAATTTGTTTCAAGCTTTTTCTCTTGCACTAAAATGTATCACACATGCTCTCTCTCTCTCTCTCAAGGGCTAAAATTTTAAATGTTTGGGGACAACTTTTAACTTGCAGGCGATCATCGAAAGGATGTCAGAACTCGAGAAGCTAGATTGATGAGTGTTTCTCAAGAAGCTAGAGTGCTTGTCCAGATGTTTTGGTCATTCTTGGTTATGTCTGGAGTTTTGCAATGTCTTTTGTTGAGTTGAAGACAATGTTGGTGTTAAGATTGTAAAGGATAACAAAATGATTCTGTTGAGATCACCATCCATAATTTGTTTATCTGTGAGATTTTCGCATTCCAACTAGTGAGGTTACTATTTATCAGACATTGAATTCTGTATAAAAAAATGTTTCGTTTCGCAGAACTTTGGTATTGAGCATATGCTAGCTGAGAGGATATTAAACTAAATTGATACTAACTGTGGAACTATCAACAAACTAGGAAGACAAATAATGAGGTGTGAACATATTCCAAATTTCTTTGGTGAATCAATTTCTTGGATCAGCTTTGAAGATTATTGTAATACACATAAGGATCAGCGATCATCTCTGCCTGTGTATGTGGTCTGTGCTGTTATCCAAATGCTTCTGTGTCGTCCATTGATAAGACTCAGGTCACAGAAACTCTTATATACTGACGCAAGCAGGATCATGAGAACTTTTCTCACCACCCAACTCTTCATGTTAAGAGTTATTGAGCTTGCAAATGCAACTTTACCGAGAGACTTTGCGAGTACCTGAATCAATCAAACACACACGAAGACAAACACTAACCAATATTAGATAATCAGGGCTTATCAATCATGAATGTTTCTTGTCCAATGCCTCCTAATACCATAGTTCTGTTAAGTCTAACGAGCTGAGCATTGTCCTCTGGTGTTCTCACAGTTTCGCCAAAGCCCCGAGAGCTCTCCAATAACTCAGTGAGCATTCAATGGCTTTGCTTTTCGCAAGCAATGTGATCACCAACTCCCGATTAAAAATCCACAAACACCATTTCTATATTGCACCTAGCATAAGCAAAAGGATTGATGCAAAAATTTGAACATCTCTTACACTAAATCCTCATAAACTGTTCCACAAACAGCAAATTTGACAAAGATCTACCACTAATTGTATATCACATAACCAAGCTAACATATGCAACATCCATGGAAGAAAAAGAAAAAAAGACAGCAAGTGATAAAATGAAACAAGTGTTTTTTAAAAGGAAGTCATCAAATCTTTGTCTTCTTCGGCTTCACAGGACATTTTACACGAGAAGCATCCTCCTCACCTTCTTCATCAGATAAGATTTCGTCGGGGACATCATCGGAAACATTATGCTTTGTAATAAACTCCTTAAGTATCTTCATACTTTCCTCCTTCATCGAAACCAATTGGTCCAAGACAGTATCACCTTTGTTTGCATCAATGGTGTAGCTCTCTGTCCCAAGCTTGAATGCGACTTTAACCAGATTCTTCCCAGGGACTGAGTCGTGAGTCTCAATCTCCATAATCAAGCCTGAAATTTAGTTTTTTTTTTCTAATGTTCGATCTAAAAGTTAAAACTTTAAAAGAGAATTGGACTGAAATTTCAGCGTTCTAAGCATAAATTAAGCGCAGAACACTAACGAGTTTAAGATGAATTTATCTTCTCGGTACCTGAACTCAATCCCGTTGGAAGAAGAAGCCAAAGGAAGATGAAGCCGACGATTATGAGCGAGATTCAATTTCTGGGATAACCCTCGTCGACGGATTTTCTTCGCACTCTGCTGAGATTTTAATCTCAAATTCCATGATATTAAAACTATTTAACATTATTTTTATATAGAAAAATGAGTAAGTTACAAAAAAACTAGACCAAAATCATCATATTTACATACTCTACCTGGTGTGTGACCCATACACCCAAGAGACGCGGGTTTGACTCGATTACACCCGAGAATCTCGGTTTTTTTTTGTTTTCAAAATTCTGAAATCGAATCCGTTTCCCCATTATTTCCCAAAACCGCAAAACTCAGGAAAACTGAGGAATTCTCCCCAAATTCCCCTCCTCGCATTCCCCTTCTTCAGTCGACAATGGTGGCTCAAACACGACGGTACAAGAGTAGAAACCCTAATAGCGGCGCAAAGGAGGCGAAAGTGACGGAGAATCCGAAGAAGGACGAGAATCCGGCGAAAGTGAAGGTTTGTGCGAAGAAGAAGAAGAATCCCGGTGAAGAAAAGAGGGCGGCGAAGAAGATGAAGATCGGCCCAAAAGAAGTAGGGGATTCGCAGGCGGCGGAGACGGTGGTTCCGATGGCGGTGGAAGGTTCATCTTCGGTTCCGGAGACGGTGGTCGAAGCTTCTACTCCGGTGGTTCCTTCGGTTCCTCCGGTGGTGAATGCTTCATCTTCGCTTCCTCTGGTGGCCGTTACGAGTGGTGGTACGAAGGAGTCTGAAGAAGAAGAAGAAGAGAGCGGTGTAGAAGACGAAGAAGAAGGAGAGGCAGCAGCCAAGGGCAAGGAGATAGCCAATGACTCGAGTGGAGAATCAACTGAAACAACCGAATCCGAATATGAATCGGAGAGTGAGGTAAGAAGCAATAGGGAAAACTAGTAGAAATAGGGAATAATTTGTAGGGAAAACTAGTAATACTGGGAGGAATAGGACAACTAGGGAATACTTGGTAACTCTACTTGGTATATTCGTGATACTTGTGATAAATAGGATAACTGGGGAATACTTAGTAAAACTATAGTAGTATAACTTTGGAAAACTTGGTAAAACTGTAGCTGTAGAACTTGGTAAAACTATAGTAGCACAACTAGGAAAACTGTTGTATGGCAAAATTCTTGTATAACTGAGTGAAGTTGATTGTTATTTTGCAGATTGAGCAAAGGTTCATGGCACTAAAACCAAAGACTTTGTACCTCCCTACTAGCAGCTATCAGAATCCTGTGAAGGTAGGGACACAGTGCTATCTCAAAGACGTGTTCAAAACGTTTGACGGCCTGAACCCGCCCATGACCGATGTTGAGAGGGAATGGTTTGTCTCACATCCTCAGTTCAAACACCTGTTCCACATGCCTAAGGACCTTAACCACAAGGTTCAGGGCATGTGGATGCTCGTGTTGCGAACAACCGAGATTCTGAAGAGGAAGGAAGTTTGGTTCGTTGTAAATGGAGTTCCTGTGCGTTATGGCCTCAGGGAACACGCGTTGATCTCGGGTTTGAACTGCCGAAACTATCCTCTTGGATATAAGGAAAGGGGTAATATGGATTTCATCACGCGTCATTTCGGTATGGGAGCGGTGAGGCAGGAAGATGTGAAAGCAAAGCTTGAAGAAATGGGAGCTGATAATGATAGATTGAAGATGGATGTGTTGTTCTTCCTTTCGAGTATAGTTTGTGCACAAACGAAGACTGGAGATGGTGCACCCGACGTTTTGGAAGTGTTTAAAAGGGCTGTGGATGATCTTGACTATTGTAGGACATTTCCTTGGGGGAGATTTTCTTACAACTTCATGGTGAAGGAGATCATGCACACGGTGGAACATTTTCAAGCCAAAGGGGGGGGGGGGGGTGAAGGCAGGGACACAATGGCCCATTCCTGGATTTTGTATTCCTTTGGAGGTAAGTACAATGATTATGAGAATGTTGATGTTTCTTTAATTGAAAGTAAGTCTTACAACTCAGAATTTTTTTTGTAGCTACTAGCGTTTGAGGCAATTCCTCAATTGGGAAAGCGATTTAGGGAGAGTGTCCCAGGAGCAGACTTGATGTGTCCGAGGATGTGCAAGTCGAAGTTCAAGAAAGGAGATATGAAAGGCTTTCCGATTGAGGCAATCAATGAAGAACTTGGTACAACTCATGTAAGTTGTACCTTGCATCTAAACTTGGTAAATGGTTTTATGTTGTGGTTTTTTTAAGTTGGTAACATTTATTTGATTATGTCACAGCAGGACATTGACAGCCTCGTTTTAATCAGTCTGAAAGAGGAAAAGAATCTATTGGCTCAAATCTTAGAGGAAGACGACCATCGTGATGAAGATGATCTCGTGGTTGATAGTTGGACCAAGCGTCTGGCCAAAGGTTACACTATCTTCTTTGAAGACCTGTTTGATCAAGACGTTGCTGCGCGTGCCAAAAAGGATAAGGAGATGGAACGAATAGAGGCTCCACCGGTGCAAACACCTCCAACCGAAATGGCCGAGATCTTGAAGAGCATAAAAGAGATTCAGGAGAAGGTGAATGGATTTGATGCAAGATTGGTTGCGCTGGAAGAGGAGAGAGCGAGGAATGGATAGATGTTGGTTGTTTCTCTCCCTTTTGGTTGTTTGTTGAACTTATTTCTCGGTTATTTGTTGGGTTTGTTTGGACATATTTGTTGGTTTAAACTTTTGTGGTGGTTTGTAGAACTTATGTTGATATTCGTTAGGGCTTTGGTATGACTTTGCATTCGAATTCATATATATTAGTAATAATTGGTAAAAATAGGAAAACTTTGTAAAACTATGTTGGTAATACTTGGTAAAAATATGTTGGTATAACTACGTACAACTACGTACAAACCCGTTGATAAGATAAGAAACATATAAGATAAGAAACAAAGCCATTGATAAGATTAGCTGAGCAAACAGGTGCATTAGTCTTAAAGAAAATTGAAAGGAAGTTTTACATAATATGTCTTATACAACAACATTTTAGATAAAAGGTCTTAAACAACTACTTAAATCTTCTTTTGCATTTCTTCAATCTTCTTTTGCATTTCTTCAATCTTCTCGCTCTGCTCTTCAACCTTCTGAATCAGCTTCGAAATCTCTTGCTCGACACCAAAAACCCACGGCTGGCGAAAGTGGAGTCCATCATCCTAGCAATGAACATTCAAATAGTTTTACCTAGTTTTACTAGTTATCCATCGAAGAACATTCACAAAGTTTTACCTAGTTTAACTAGTATTACCCAGAAAAAACCTAGAAATGAAATTTTACCTTAAATTCGTTGCAGGTGAAGTACCTACTGCCCGGTAAGGTGTCGAAATCATTCCGAAACTTTGGCTGTGTGGAGACATCTTGCTTGATTTGTCCACCACATGGGCATTTGGTTGGAATCCCATATTGGGCGTCGGCGATGAAGCCAAGCATGTCGAAATGCTCCTTCATCCGCTTCATCACCTTACTGCGCCTCCTCTCCTCCTCATATGGTTCAACGCAGAAGTTGTCCGTCCAGTGATAGTTACTTTCTTCCATTTCGATTTCAGATTCTCGTGAAGGAAGGAAGAGAAAAGGAGAGAGAGAGAGAGAGAGAGAGAGAGAGAGAGAGAGAGAGAGAGAGAGAGAGAGAGAGGGAGAGAGAGAGTTGCTAAATGGGAGGATAGTTGGAAAATGTTGTTTGGAGGAGACAAAACAAAAGAAAGCTTTGCAAAAAATTTAGATTTTTTATTTTGAAATTTTTGATAAATTTGAATTCGGCGCCAAATGAATTTTAAATTTCTCTCTAAAAATTTGGTCATAGCTGTCCAGAGTATACTAGTTGTACGAGTTTGGGTCATAGTTGGTCATAGTTGTACTTTTGCTGGTTTTATGTTTATCTAGTATTATTTGCCCTTAAGATATGTTTTACTAGTTTTACAGAATAGATAAGTGCTTAGACATATAGTTCTGATTTTTTTATGCAGTCATTTGCGTCAAATCAGTATTTAGGTTAGTAGGTCTTCCTAAACTGGCTATTACTATGTTAATGCTTTTAAAACTACAACGACAATGTTGTGTAATTGTTTCCACAACAACTCATAAAAAGATGGGAATTTAATATTTTCCCTTTTTTAATGCTACTCTCTTGATGTTATATGTTAGCCACCTCCACAACCCAAACAAGCCGGTTGAATAATTACGTGCACCTTGTAGATAAACTATAATGATACCGAGTTATACCTAGTTGTTTCTAAGATCAAAGCTCGACCAAGTTTAATAATATACATGTATTATATTATGTATTAGATTTAATAATAAAAACAAGTGGCGAGTAATTTACCACCTCGACCAAGTTTAAATACATGGTAGATGAGACCAACGAAATAAAATTAGTTTTTATTCTTAGTTTTCAAGACATAAGTAGTTTTACATAATGAAATACTAGTTGTACTGAGTTGTTTTACAGAACAAAAGCTAACAAAAATCACAAGTTCTTATCTCCAAATAAAATCCAGGGTAGTGTTCTTCGACGCCTTTTATTCCGTGTCCTTCGACGACGCCTTTCTCCTGCTGATGGAAACCTCGTCACTCTCCTCCTACCCTTTTTTATCTTGCAATCCGGAGGTAGGATTTGCTTCTCTTTGATGTAATCGGGAACAATCCATGCAAACATATCCGGGACAACATAAATGGACCTATGATAAGCCAATGCCCACAACTCCGTCCAATAATATTTCGAACACAACTCATGGACTTCTATTTGGGTATCACGACAACTAACTCCACCACCATTTTTCTGAATGAGATGTATGCTGCTAGTGCGTGGAGACAAGTATACTTCTGAATATCGAAGAACCTACAAGAGCAACTCTTCCTTTCCAAGTTCACCAAATAAACCTTAGTATCAATATCAACGACTTCGTATTCGAGCTCGTAACTGTTTACCTCCCTCACGGTTAATTTCTTAGCAGTAGCTCAGTTATCATGCAAGAAGTTCTCAACCAAAGGCACCAGTTTGTTATCAACATGTCCTAACACGGCCTCTTTCCTATGCTCGTTAAACCAATCAGAAAACTTTGCAATGATAGTATCCAGCATGGGTATTAAGGAGTACTTCCTCGCGTTGTTAAAAGTGTTGTTCAGAGATTCCGCAGAATTGCTCGTGTCTAGGTTGTATCGGGCACCGAGAAAAAAACATCTTGACCATTTTTCCTTCACAGTGCTTTCCTCCACATACTTCGCTGCAGAAGGAAATCTCCTCTTAAACATGCTGTAACGACTGTAGAACTCAGCCTCTGTGTGAGCCCAACCGCACTCCTGGAATCTGAAAGCCACTACGGATTTGTTTGCATTAGAAGCATTACCTTTCACGTTTTGGGCCAAATGCCATAAACAATACCCATGCCGAGCTTGTGGGAACACGTTTGCTATTGCGTTGATGAGGCTTGGATTTCTATCACTCACAAATACCAATTCAGAGGAGTCCCCTAGGTTGCCTAAAACGCTTTTCAACATCTCAAAAAACCATGTCCAACTCGCATTGTTCTCACCGTCGAGTACACCGAACGCTATGGGATAAATGTGACGATTAGGATCTTGAGCAATGGCGAAAACTAGTACTCCACCATATCCGTTCTTCAAGAAAGTTGCATCCACAATTATCACTTTCCTCATGCATGCAAACCCTTCAATGCTAGCTCCCAAAGCTATGAATAGATACTTGAATTTTCCCGCCTCATCCAGTTCCACACTAGTTATCGTTCCAGGATTGACCTCCTCTAACACGTACAAATAACTATACAACATCTTGTACCCATCTTCCGGACTACCACGCAAATCACAAACCGCTTGATTTTTCCCTCTCAACGCCGTCGAGTATGATATTTCTACACCATATTCTTGCTGAACTAGTTCCCTGATGACCTTAGGCCTTGGAGTTTTGAGTTTCCCGGGATATTTCTCACTCAAAAAAGATGAAACTAGCTATGATGAGCCTCTCCTCTTATCAACACTTGCACTCTGACCAGCCCGGTTGCATGTGTGCATCTTCGTGTAGGTTCTAATCGAGAACATATCCGTGTTATCAATCCTTGCTGCTCGTAGACCCCAACTACATCTTCGTATAGAACATTTAACCACCCACCGCGTTTTATCATAATGTTTTATAACATAATCAAAAGAGTTAAGAAATGACCATTTCTGGACCAACTCTATAACCGCCTTCTTATCTCGGAATTCTTGACGCACACTCACACCAAAACCGTCTTCCCATGGAGCTACAAACTGACTACCTTCAACAACGGGTGCTTCCTCATAATATTCATCACGCATACCCGATGTATCCATACTGTTATCCTCCAATACTTCATCAACATCCTCTCTCACCTCCTCTTCTTCATTTGCTTGTCCGTTGTCTACGTACAACGTCAAGGCATTAGGTCCTATTTCATCATCACTTCGATGGTCATAGTTCATACCATACGAGCTTTTCCCCGCTCTCGACTGTTGCGAGGGCAACTCCGGTCTACTCATGACCTCCACATTCAAAACAGGTCTACGGTTCTCTTTATCAACGGTCATTACATAACCAGCAAGATCTTCATCATCAGAAATACTCAAATGTTCTTCACATCCAACCACCATAGGAAAGTAACTCAATTCCAATCTAACATTACTTTCATCTAACGCATGCTTCTTGTATAGCCTACCTTCTACCTTCTCCAAAGTTATCTCCTCTTTCAACACTACACTATAAATGCGCCCCTGACATTTATAATAGATGTAGACGCTGTTGCTCATTCTATCCTGCGAAAACAACACCAAACAACTCAATATATACTTATAGTTGTACCCAGTTTTACACTAGTTGTTCACATGTATACTTTAGTTGTCCACAATTATACGCAGTTGTCCTTAGTTATACTAGTTGCACCATTTTTAATTAATAAATGATTATTCTCAGTGATACCAGTTTTACTAGTTATACTACGTTCGCCAGTTCTACTAGTTGTCCCTAGTTCTCCTCGCGCATGAACACAAATTTTATTCGATTTCGGGTTCCAATCTGCATACAATCCACAACGACTCTACCTCTAAAATGCATTTCTATTCAACTTAAAGTCCCAATCGACCCTGAATCATTGGCTAAACAACAAACTCATCAATTGAATCTACCAATCCAATCCCTAAACCCAATGAAGCTCAATGGAGATCGACGGAGAAGCACAAATCTCGCTGGAGATCGACCAACTCGCGACGGAGGCAATGACTGCTGGCCGGAGACGTGATGGCGCCGACGTCGGAGCTGGATGGATTCCCCCTTCCCGCGTCGAGTTTTCCGTTTTCTTGTATTTTTTTTCTTTTTTCTTTTCTTTTGCCAATAGAAACGGGAAGAAACGAGATGGGGGATTGGAAATGGTAAATTTGAAATTTCACACACCCATTAAAAGAGAGAAAGGTATTGAGATTAAGTTAGGGTAGTTATGGTTTTTTTTTTCTTCATAGTGGTAAAGGAGATGAAACCCCCTCGTCGACGCCAAAAATACTGGATTAAACCCGTTATAAAAAATATTTTATTTTTATTTTTATTTTTATTTCAAAACCGATCAAAATACCGAACTACCCATAAAACATTTTAATAATTTGTAACTCAACCCAACCAATCCTCAGCCCAAAAGGATCACACACCCGACCCATATGATTACCCACCCATATCCTCTAAGAACCTAAAATCCTAAAACTTTCCCCAATTCCCCCCATTTTCATCTCCTCTCATCTCTCTCGATTCCGGCCAAGAACGAGGGTGTTCAAAAAAGGTTAGAGTGGATTTCAATTATTTCCTCCTTCGATTTATGTGGGATTTTTATGTTAAGGATTTTGATTTTTGTGTAGTTTAGGTACGATGCCGCCTCGCACAAAAAATCCCTCACTTCATCTACCGTCTTCGCCGCCTCCGCATGCTCCCACGCCAACAACGCCTCTGGCTGCTACGACGCCTCTGGCTGTTACGACGCCTCCGGATGTTACGACACCTCTAGCTGCTACAACGCCTCCGGCTGCTACAATGCCTCCTGCAACGACGTCTCTGCCTGGTATGACGCCTCCGGCTGCTCCCACGCTTCCGTCAGCTCCGGCTGCTACGACGTCTCCGCCTGCAACGACGCCTCCGATTGTAATGGCGCCTCATACTGCTACAATGCCTCCTGCAACGATGCCTCTGTCGGCTACGTCGGCTCTGCCACAGCCATTAGAACAAGAGGAAGATGAGACCACTTCTTCAGAACATGTATGTAGAACTGGCGGAGCCTTGTACAACTAGGTAGAACTCGTATGACTAAGTAGACTGGGACGACTAGGTATAACTTGTATGACTTGGTACAACTAGGTAAAAGTGGTACGACTAGGTAGACTTGGTACAACTGGTAACAAATTTTGTTTTGATTGCAGCATGAGGAAGCAATTCGACCCTTTAATTTTGCTTTTACTCCTAACCAGTATGGTGAATATCCAAAGATATCTACAAGGTGTAATCTTAAGAAAGCCATTAAAGTCATTAATACTTTAAGTGAGGATGAGAAGAAATGGTTATGGGGCATCCACAATTCAAGCACATATTCTTGAGGCTGATTTGGTAGATAAACACATCAATGGTGAAAAAGTGAAAGTGTATGAAGAGAAATCTCTGATGAAGTTGCAGGCTGATTACCGAGACAATGTTGAAGAGGTGTTTGCGACACCTTCACAAATTGGAGGCGCGGTGGACCCGAATCCACTAGAAGTTCCATGAGAGTTGAGGTGTGGAACTGTTGGGGCTTGGGACAACGCCTCAAATTCGATGTCTAAAGGAAACACAAATGTTGTATCTCCCGGACATGTTGTTCTTGGTGGAGACTAAGTAGAAGGATGATTATGTTAGGGATGTAGGTGTGTTATTAGGTTATGATGATATGCGTATTGTAAGTCCTCAAGGTTTCTAATAGTGTATTGGAAAAAATATATTTCGGTTCATTGTATTTCCTATTATGCAATAAGACTAGTAGATTTATCTATTGAATATAAATATTTTAACTTCTACTTGTCTTGTGTTTATGGTCATCTAATGCCAAAGTATAGACATCATCACTTATGGGAAAGATTACAAAGAATTGATACTTTAAAAACGGGTCCTTGGAAGATGTGCAGCGACTTAAACGAAATTTTAGATCAAACAGAGAAGAGAGGTGGAAGAACAAGAAGTCTTAGTAGTTTCTCGGACTTTAAATTTATGTTGCAGGTCTGTGGAATGAAAGATCTACATTCAAATGGGAACCCTTATAGTTGGGTGGATAGAAGACGTAAAGAGGTTGTAGAATGTTGCCTTGATAGAGTAATGGTGAATTTGGAATGGAGTGCTCAATATCCAGCGTGAGAAACTGGATTTTTGGAAATGGCAGAATCGCACCATAGACCTCTGATAATAACTATCCAACATGAACCTCAAGTTCGTAGAGGCCAATTTAGGTATGACAAACGTTTATATATCACTTTGAAAATTTTGCTAATACTATTAGACAGTCATGGTATAGAAGTGAAGCAAATGGAGATGTGTTTTCTTCAAGGCTGCAAGTTTGCCATAAGGAGATGGCCAGATGGAAACGTCGAAATAGAACAAACTCGACTGAACTGATTGAATCTTTAAGAAGCCAAATTGATGTAGCAATGAGAGATCATACTTATCCAATTGAAGAAATTCAGGTTCTCAAAAAAGAGTTGAATAAAGCCTACCGTGATGAGGAAGAATATTGAAAATTGAAGAGTAGAAACACTTGGTTAAAAGTCGATGATCGCAATACACGATTCTACCATGGCGCTACAAAGGCTCGAAGAGCTCGTAATTGCATCAAACATTTGAAAGACATGAATGATATTGTACATAAATGTGACGATACGATAGCGAAAGTGGTTGAGGAATACTTCAAAGAAATGTTCTCTTCTTCGAATCCGATACTGCTAGATGAGGTATTTTCGGACATTCATAGGAGAGTGACTTCAGAAATGAATGATCATCGGGGTGACAGATCAAGAAGTGAAGGATGCACTGTTTTTAATTAGAGTTGATAAAGCCCATGGAGCTGATGGTTTTACAGCAGCCTTTTATCAACAGTTTTGGCCAAATGTTGGTCCGTATGTATGTAAAATGGTTCACCGATTTTTTCAAACGAGCACTTTGGAGGCAGGTATCAACCATACAAATATTTGTTTACTACCAAAAACATTGGAAGCATATGAGATGAAAGATTTTCGACCAATCAGTCTTTGTACCGTAAGCTACAAGATAATTTCAAAAATCATGGTGTTACGTCTTGTCTTGGTAAGATTATATCTGAATCTCAGCCTGTTTTTGTTCTGGAAGGAACATTTCAGACAATATATTGGTCGCTCAGGAGCCTCTTCATGCCTTAAAGTCAAAGAAAGATTACGCTGAATCTTATCTAGCCATAAAGACCGATATAAGCAAAGCTTATGATCAAGTTGAATGGAATTTCTGATATATCATGGTTTTTACCCCTTTTAAGCCATGATATAGGTCCGTTTTATAGAGTCTTTCTACTATTTTGCAGTGTTTTAGAGTCTTTTACAGGTTTTAGCACGTTTGGAGCATAATTGGAGATATTGGAGCTTTTTGGAGAATTTTGGAGCAAAACAGAAGTTCGTGTAGCTGAGAAGTCGATTTGAAACCTGAGAAGTCGATTTGAAGCCTGAGTGTCGATCGATACTACCTTAGTATCGGTCGATACTCACTGCAGCAAGACACGAGTCGTGACTTTAAATGAAGATTTGAAGAACTTCCCACTGATGGATTGAGCTCAAATTTGGACACAAGACAAATCTTTGGATTAGCTTTCATTTGGAAGTAATTTGAGGTCATTCCAACGGTGCGATCAAAAGTTATGTCAGTTTTCGTGAAGACAGTCCAGTCTGGCGAGCAGTGACTAGTTTCGGTCGATACTACCTTAGTGTCGGTCGATACTCACTGCAGAAAAACAGGAAACGCGACTTTTTACAAGTCTTGAGAGTTTGCACTTTGGTCCAGAAGACTTTAATAATTACAAGAAGCCCCAAAACGTGTTTTAGCATTATAATTAGGTTTTTCAGCCACTTTTGTAGGCTAGGTTTTATTTTACTTTGGTTCTGATTAAGAGAGATTGTTACAGGGTTTTAGAGAGAGACAACTCTGAACTCTTGTTTCTTATTGATTTTTTTGATGATCTATTCAACCATGTTGTTTTCATTATCCATGTCTGAGTAGATCCACTTTAGGTTCAGGGTTCTCATAAGGGTTTTCTCTGAATGTTAGGTTAATTGAATGATTAGGATTCACCATCTGAATTAGTTCTTCGCCTTAGGTTGTTCCCATAGCTAATTCTAGATTGACGAATCTAGAACTTATATCTTAGGATAATTGATTAGGCACGAGAGTGCGATTAATTACCTGACAGAACCTAGGTGAGCAAAATAACTATTCGCAAAGAGATTTGGTTTAGTTGTTTTGTGAACAGATCAAACTTGAAATAAAAGCTGGTTTAGACTTTAGGATTCGCAAAGAGATTTGGAATTCTAGGATTTAGACTTAGATAGTTTTCGCAACGAGAGTTGGTTAGCTATACTTTAGTGATTTGAGTTCAAGAACCGCGCTAAATCTGAATCCTATTAGTTAGTTTATCTACATTCATTGAATTCCTGAGAAATACCCTGAACCTATCTTCTTTCCAATTGATTCGCAACTTGTTTAAATTACATATTGCTTTTAATTACATCTTTCTGGTTTAGCTTAATTCGAAACTATACAATCTATTGTGTGAATTCTGGAGTTCTTGTGTTCGACCCCTAACTATACTGCAACAACTGCTTTAGTACTTTTAGGGTATTAATTTGAGCATATCAAATTTGGCGCCGTTGCCGGGGACTCAATTTCGCCATTATATTTTAGCTAAGAATTTTGACTAAGCTCGTCGGTATCGATCGATACTACCCAGTGTCGGTCGATACTCGACGAAATTTTTTTATTTTTGTTACTTACGTTCTTGATCTTTTGTGTTTCAGGTTGCATGCCTAATCGAGAAACCAGGAGAAACAAGAACACTTCGCTAGTTAATCTTTCCAACGAGGAACTAGCACTTTTGGAATGCACAAACCGGAAAACAAAGAAGCCAGCAGAGATGAACAATCCAATGGTATTGATTCGTGATGAAGCTGGAGCTTTGAGTGACCAAGAGGGTCATTTGTGCAATGAGAGGGAACAACGACTTGATGGAGAGGGAAACATCATTATCCCTCCCATAGCTGTCGATGAGATTGCTGCGCGAGCTGCGCGCAATAACGAGGTGAATAATGGGAATGCTGGGGTTAATCGTGCCAGGACGCTTGGAGAGTACAACAAACCCGATCAGTTCTATGCCAATCGGTCTGCGATTCGTATTCCCACTTTTCAGAGGAATGACTTTGAGCTGAAGCCTGCATACTACACACTTGTGGGTCAGCACCCTTTTCATGGTTTTCCTCATGAGCATCCCATGGATCACATTGAGAGGTTCGAGGACTTGGTCACTAGCATCAAGTATAATGGAGTGTCCTACGACTACCTGTTCTATAAGCTTTTCCCATACTCTCTTGGTGGGGATGCTTCTTATTGGCTCAAGCAATTACCAGCTGGGTCATTGACTACGTGGGATGAGACGAAGAATGCGTTCCTGAATAATTTCTATGATGATGCGAGATCCGAAGAGCTTAGGAACAAGATTTCTCAGTTTTCTCAGGGAACGACTGAAGCGTTTAAGGATGCTTGGATCAGATTCAGGTCATATCAGAGAGATTGTCCACATCACGGTTTCACTAAGGTTCAGTTGCTGGGTATCTTCTTCAGAGGGATTGATTGGAGGTATCAGATGGCTTTGGATACTGCGAGTAATGGAAATTTCAACACCAAATATCCCGACGATGCTTATGTGCTGATTGAGAACTTGGCGTCTAGCAATAGCACCAAGAATGCAGACTTTGAGCAGAAGAAGCAGGCTGAGAATTTGGATGGATCGCAGATTGCTGAGGTTCAAGCTAAGCTGGATTCAGTGCATAATCTCCTGATGGGTAAGACGAAGAAAGCTGTTTATTTTGCTGATGAGGATGAAGTGAAAGGTGTTAACTACATTAGTGGTGCTGGATTTCAAAGTCAAAGATATCAATACCCACCTCACCCACCCAACTCTCCAGAGAGCAAGGTTGAATCTATGCTTGAACATATTCTTCAGGGACAGGATAAGATGACAGTGAGCTTTAATGGGAAGATGGATGCTCTGTACACAGATTTGAATGGGAAAATCGAAGCTCTTAGCATTCATCAGAGAATGTTGGAAACTCAGATCGCTCAGACTGCATCAGCTGTCAAGGGAAAGATGGTTCATGCACAGAATGAACACGTCAATGCAATCACCTTAAGAAGTGATGAAGAGGTCGATCCAGGAGAGAAAATTGGCCTAACTGCAGGAAATTTCGTCGATCTTGACGTTGAGGATTCAGAAATTCCCAGGGTATCGACCGACACCAGCCAGTGTCGATCGACACCAGTTCAGACACATGTCCGAGTCGTTTCAAATCCACGAGTATCGATCGACACCCCCCCCCCTGTGTCGACCGATACGGAGACCGAGATCCATAAGCCCAGTATCGATCGACACTCATCGGGTGTCGGTCGACACCCCTCGCAGACTGAGCCAGAAACTGAGAAGACACCTGAGTTGACGCCAGAGAGGGTTTACAAGCCTAAAGTGCCATATCCTATACCACCTAGGCATCTCATGAAACCCATAACTGCGGAGAAGTTGCTAGCTTTTGAGAAGATGGTCAGGAGGATCCCCCACACTATATCTTTTGAAGAAGCTTTTGAAAACCGTCCTTTGGAGTGTTACTTCCAAAACTACAGAGAAACTGAGGAAGAGATCAAGGCACTCTTCATCAAGGCCAGAAGTACACCACCTCCACTGAAGCAGTTGACTAAGAGAGAAGACCCAGGAAAATTTTCAGTTCCATGCTCCATCTCTGAAGTTGAATTCAAAGAGTCTCTCGTTGATTCAGGGTCTAGCGTCAATGTCATGTCAAGGACAATTGCAGAGAGGTTGAGAATTGGTATTAGATCTGCTGAGATGACTCTGACATTCGCGAATTCTTCAACATCAACTCCATATGGTACCATCTTTGATTTGCCTGTTAAAGTAGGAGATTGTCTGGTTCCTACTGATTTTCAGGTTGTGGAGATGAGCGAAAATTCAAAAGTACCTTTGATTCTTGGAAGACCGTTCATGGCTACAGTTGGTGCAGTTATAGACACGCCCAGTAAGAGAGTCTCCTTCTCATACATTGACAAAGAGGTCTTCTATAAAGCCATCCCTTCTGAAAGAGCTCCCAAACATAACTCTTGCATCACCGTTGCTACAGGAGAGACGTTGATGGTTGATCTTTTAATTTGGAAGAGCCTCCTGACGTACCAACTGCCATAGACCTTCTAGATAGTCATTCTGTCATCACCAAGAAAGACGTCAAAACAGCTAAGGCAAAGAAGAAGGTAAAGCGCAAAGGAGTAAAATGTGCTCCCTCTATGACCTTAATTCCTCAGAAGTGTGATGGGGACTCGATTGAGTACAAGGTGAAGTGCAAAGGAACCTCAAAACCATTCTCCAAGGCTAGAGTCATTCTTACTCCGGAGCTGAAAGAGAAAGGAAATGAGGTTATAGAGAGCATGTTGAGTAGAACTCTGAGTCTGCAAGTATCTAGCTGTGGAACTTGCATGGGAGTGAGTTCTCAACCCCGCCCTGACTGATCACCTGAGCCAAAGTCAAGCTAATGACTAAAAACAAGCGCTTGGTGGGAGGCAACCCACTGGTAAGTTATACATAAGTTTTTCTATTATTTTAGTTTTTGATTTTTGGTTTTTGGTTTTGTGTTTCACGTGAAGAAGCAGATTCAGAAGAGCAGCATCGATCGACACCAACCCGGTATCGATCGACACCATCCACGCGACGAAGGAGCAGAAACTTGCTACGAGTATTGATCGATACCAGTGCGGTATCGGTCGACACTCATCACCATCTCGGGTAACTCCTTCGATTTTCACCCATCCACTCAGCTCTTCTGATTTCTTTTACCAACTCTAGGCTAGATAACATTGGGGACAGTGTTGTTTAAGTCTGGGGGAGGTAGTTGCTGACAACGTGTTTGTTTTTCTTAAAGTTAGTCATTTTATTGAGTCAAAATTTGTTTTATTGAGTCAAAACCTGTTGGAGATTATCATCTTGTTCTTGAATCTATTGTTCTGACTTTGCTTCTGAGTGTCCATTGTTACAGAATCAGTTACAGATCGACTAATGAAAAATCCAAAGGCCGACCAGTCAACTAGAAGACACCCATGTTTCCAGCAGAGTTCGTTTAAAGCCTGAGCCAAATTTCTGCACTTCATCGATGTGGTTAGTATTCATAGAGCTTGATTCCTCATTCATATCTGACAAAGGAACCCATGTGTTTAAAGTGATAGTATCTCTCTCCCCTGTTATAAGTTAATAAATAAGAGCATAAAAGATGAAATGATTTTCTTCTGAGTAGAGGGCTAGAAACGTTTCCAGCGATCCCATTATTCTACTTGGTGAGGGATGATCACACAGAGGATTGGAAGCGAGGCTAGGATTTTCCTATGATGCCATTATTCGCCTACACCCTTTGATACATAGAGAGGGAAGAACCGGGGATTCGGTGGCAAACACCATCAATACTTGCGTCTCATACCTTGACATGTATAGGCGAATCTAAAAAGAAAAAAAAAAAAAAAGAGAACAAAATAAGAAATAAGTCTGGGGGAGAGAAAGTGATACAAAAAGTGTGAAATTGGGTGGTTCTCTTGTCATGATATTGTATGGGAAAGAATCTAGAAGGTTCTTGGTATTAATCACAGCGATAAAACTGGCGATGATGGGTTTAATTGAACAATGCTGCGAAATAATGTGTGTAGTCTGGGGAAGCTGTGAATGTCTACGGAGAAGTACATGGTGGTTAGATTTGGAACTGGTTAGGTGACATTTGGGTGCTTGGGAAAAGGGTCATTGCAATGTTTCAGGAACAGGTGAGTCTCCGTGTTTTCAAACCTCTTTCTCTAGTTTAGTCTTCTATTTGCTTGAGGGCAAGCAAAAGGCTACGTCTGGGGGCGTGATATATCATGGTTTTTACCCCTTTTAAGCCATGATATAGGTCCGTTTTATAGAGTCTTTCTACTATTTTGCAGTGTTTTAGAGTCTTTTACAGGTTTTAGCACGTTTGGAGCATAATTGGAGATATTGGAGCTTTTTGGAGCTTTCTGGAGCATTTTGGAGCAAAACAGAAGTTCGTGTAGCTGAGAAATCGATTTGAAGCATGAGAAGTCGATTTGAAGCCTGAGTGTCGATCGATACTACCTTAGTATCGGTCGATACTCACTGCAGCAAGACACGAGTCGCGACTTTAAATGAAGATTTGAAGAATTTCCCACCGATGGATTGAGCTCAAATTTGGACACAAGACAAATCTTTGGATTAGCTTTCATTTGGAAGTAATTTGAGATCATTCCAACGGTGCGATCAAAAGTTATGTCAGTTTTCGTGAAGACAGTCCAGTCTGGCGAGCAGTGACTAGTGTCGGTCGATACTACCTTAGTGTCGGTCGATACTCACTGCAGAAAAACAAGAAACACGACTTTTTACAAGTCTTGAGAGTTTGCACTTTGGTCCAGAAGACTTTAATAATTACAAGAAGCCCCAAAACGTGTTTTAGCATTATAATTAGGTTTTTCAGCCACTTTTGTAGGCTAGGCTTTATTTTACTTTGGTTCTGATTAAGAGAGATTGTTACAGGGTTTTAGAGAGAGACAACTCTGAACTCTTGTTTCTTATTGATTTCTTTGATGATCTATTCAATCATGTTGTTTTCATTCTCCATGTCTGAGTAGATCCACTTTAGGTTCAGGGTTCTCATTAGGGTTTTCTCTGAATGTTAGGATAATTGAATGATTAAGATTCACCATCTGAATTAGTTCTTCGCCTTAGGTTGTTCCCATAGCTAATTCTAGGTTGACGAATCTAGAACTTAGATCTTAGGATAATTGATTAGGCACGAGAGTGCGATTAATTACCTGACAGAACCTAGGTGAGCAAAATAACTATTCGCAAAGAGATTTGGTTTAGTTGTTTTGTGAACAGATCAAACTTGAAATAAAAGCTGGTTTAGACTTTAGGATTCGCAAAGAGATTTGGAATTCTAGGATTTAGACTTAGATAGTTTTCGCAACGAGAGTTGGTTAGCTATACTTTAGTGATTTGAGTTCAAGAACCGCGCTAAATCTGAATCCTATTAGTTAGTTTATCTACATTCATTGAATTCCTGAGAAATACCCTGAACCTATCTTCTTTCCAATTGATTCGCAACTTGTTTAAATTACGTATTGCTTTTAATTACATCTTTCTGGTTTAGCTTAATTCGAAACTATACAATCTATTGTGTGAATTCTGGAGTTCTTGTGTTCGACCCCTAACTATACTGCAACAACTGCTTTAATACTTTTAGGATATTAATTTGAGCATATCAATTTCCTAGAGAATGTGATGCGTAAATTAGGATTCTCTGAGACATGGATCACTTGGGTTATGAGCTGTGTAAAAAAAAAATTTATTTGGTGCTTGTCAATGGTGTGGCATATGGAGATATCAAACCAACACGGGGAATTCGTCAAGGAGATTCTATGCCGCCATACTTATTATTGTTATGTGCCAAAGTACTCAGTCAGATGCTGACAAAAGCAGAGCAACAACAACGTTTTCAAGGAATGAAAATAGCTAGAAACTGCCCATCGGTTACACATCTTCTATTTGCCGATGATTCGTTGTTTTTCTGTCGAGTTACAAGAGAAGATTGTGATCAGATTGCGAATATTTTGAAGAGTTATGAACATATTTCTGGCCAACAAGTGAATTAAAGTAAGTCTACATTAATATTCGGGATGAAGATAAATGAACAGAAGCGACAAATGCTAAAAGATATCTTGGGTATTGAGAAAGTTGGGCTGACGATCTATTTCCCATCGGAAATATCATATAATAACATATCTACCCAAAGTTAAGGCCTCGTTCTATTTCTCCATCGAATGAAAATTCGAAACCTATTTCCCCATAGAACGAAAGTGCAAAACTTATATCTTCACCAAACGAAAGTTCGAAACCAAATTATACACATACCACGATTAATTTCAATTTACTGTTTTTCAATCCAACCTTAACCAGATAAATTAGAAACTAAACCAATATTTAACCCGATTTAAATCGGATTGAAACCAAACCAATTAAACTCGAAACGAAACCAAATTTAAAATCCGACCCGACCCGTAACTCCTTATCTTCTTCAAACTTCGTCTCCATTCTTTCTCTCTACCGTCGACAAAACTCTTCGTGGACTCATTTCATTTTGGTGAAGAAGAAATTAGTCAACTTATCTCTCTCTCTCTCACCACACACTGAAGGCACAAAAGAATCTGCAATTTCTTAAGGTTTCATCAAGGGCCATGTATTCAATGGATAGAAACCACCGATGCTCAAGGAAGAAGAAATCAATCAACAATTTTTTTCGATTTTGCGCAGCTATGTTTATGTGTTTGCTTTATGAAGCTTGTGGAAGAAATGTGAATCCGGTTAACGGAGCAATCAAAATGTTGTGGACTGGAAATTGGAATATCTGCCAAACGGTGGTTGAGACGATGCTTCGCGGTGGTTCTTTAAGATCCAGATCTCACTCACGGTGGCGGATTTGCCGGGTTTCCATCGGCTACATCTGAAGAAGCATTTGAAATCTGTACTGAAATGTTGAATCTCCAGCAGAATAATTCCAGCGATCGTAACATCTACCATCATTCCCGATTTTCAAGCTTTATATCCAGATCTACGATGGATTCTTCTTCGACAAAACGTAAACGATTAGCATCAGAGCAACAACCATCTTCAGAGCTCGATCTATCACTGATCAGAGAAAATGAATGTCAAACGGAAAATAAGACCCAAAAAATTGATTGAATATTGAGAATCAATCAGGTTTAGATCGAGGGTTTTGAATTCGGTTTAGTGTCGGGTTTAGGTGGTTTGGTGTTGTAAACCAATAAAACCGATATTCGTGTGTATAAGTTTCGATCTATTGGGAAATAGGTTTCGAACTTTCAATAGGTTTCGAACTTTCATTCGATGGAGAAATAGAACGAGGCCTTAACTTTGTGTAGATATGTTATCGTATGATACTTCCAATGGGGAAATAGATCGTCAGCCCGAAAAAGTTGGAGGAGGAGGTAAATACCTTGGCCTACAAGAGCAATTTGGCAGGAATAAAACTCAGCTGTTTGAATATGTTACAAAGAGAATACGGGATTTAGTAGGTGGATGGTATTCTCAGTTTTTATCACCAGTCGGCAAGGAGGTCTTGATTAAATCAGTTGCTCTTGCTAAGCCGATTTATTATATGAACTGTTTCTTGATCCCTATAACTATTTGTGATGAAATTAATAGTATATTATCGGAATTATGGTGGGATACAAAGAATGGGAAAAGCAAAATTTCATGGATCTCATGGAAACGATTGTCTCTACCCAAATCGGAAGGTGGATTAGACTTCTGGGATTTGCATAGTCTTAACATCGCTCTTTTAGCAAAGCAGGCTTCGCGTGTGCTCATGAATCCTTCATCGTTATTAGCTCGAATTTATAAAGGTCGTTACCATTACACGTCAACATTCTTATATTCGATGTGTGGTAATACACCGTCTTATGGCTGGAGGTTGATTCAAGCAGGTCGTGATCTGCTTAAGGATTCGTTTAGGAGATGGAGCATCAACTAAAGTGTGGAATGATCATTGGCTCCCAATAATACCCCCGCGAGCGATTGATGGTGTATGTTTGGATCCGAATTTACTTCTAAATGATTTGTGGACACCAGGGAAAAGAGAATAGAATGTGGAGGCTTCAGAGAGTTTCCTTACGAATGAAGACGTTCAAATTGCTAAAGAAATAGTTCTATCGAATCATGTTATACAAGATACACTAATATGGCCTTTTACGTAAGACGCACACTATACGGTAAAATCGGTTATTGGTTAGCATCACATTTTCCACAAAAGATGAAGAGATCGTTCCACCTCATGGAGATATTGGCTTAAAGACAAAGGTAAGTAAGATAAATATATTGCCTAAAATAAATCATTTCACTGTGGAAGGTTCTTTCTGGAGCAATACCGACAACTGAAAGGTTTAAGTCTCGTAACATTTGAATTGATACGTGATTTAAGCGTTTTCACTCAGTCAATTAATACTAAAGTTCACACTACCACAATCATAACGGTTGTCAATGCAGTACTTTAGGATCGAATCCACAGAGACCAAAGGTACACTACAATCCTCACAATTATGAAATTAAGCTAAGACAGAAATATGGTTGGTTTTGTTTAAGTAACGAATGCAATTAAAATGATGTAAATTCAATAAAAAAAAAAAAGCGTTAGGTCAAGGGGTTATTCTCAGGAATCCAGAGATCATGAATCAGACAACTATTCAGGGAACAATTAAACACAAGTTTTGAACTCAAACCTAAATATTAGCCAATCCACTTCCGTGCTCATGGTTACTAAACCTAGCATCCTAATACACTTTCGCGCTCATATAATTCTAGATCAGCCTTAACGAACAAGTTCAATATGTTCACGAATCAACCTAATACACTTCCGCGCTACTAGACAATTCGCTCGCTTATGTTCTTTCTAGCAACCCAATACACTTCCGCGCTCTCAGATTAAGCCCTAGTTTATAGACCTAGCGGTCAGCTCAAGCCTAAGCATTAAACATAACAATAAGCGAAAACCTAAAAAGATAAATCCCTATCTGTGTCTAATTCAATGATTCATGGATCCCCTTGAAACCCTAAACCTAACTAATGAACTACTCAGACATGGAAACAGAGAACAAGCAAAGAGATGAAGAAGACATAGTATAGATTAAGAGAAAGGGTTTAGGAATCTTCTCAATGGATACAAAGGTTATTCTCCAAAGCTTAAAATGATCTCCAAAAGTCTCAATAGAATAATGCAATAAAAAGTGTATGTAAAAGTTGTGGTGTCAAGCAGTGCCGTCAAAGAGGCTAAAAATAGAGTATTTATGGGTCTAGGTCGAATTAGGTCAAAATAGGGAGTTTCCAGAACAAAATAGGAAAAACAGAAATTTCTTTTTTCTTCTCGTCGGCCTGCATCGACCGATGCACCTCCTTGCATCGGTCGATGGTTGTTTCTCTGGTCTGCTGCATCGATCGATGCACTCCTTGCATCGATCGATTGCTAAATCTCTGGATGTGCTGCATCGACCGATGCACTCCTTGCATCGGTAGATTGGAAAATCTCTGGTGGAGTTGCATCGGTCGATGCACTCCTTACATCGACCGATTCTGCTCCTTTCTTCACGGTTTCGTGCGTTTTTGCCCCCGTAACTCCAATTTCCTCCTTAGACGCCCTTTTTACCTGAGATATCTAAATAAAGGACTAAAAGACTCTAAAACGGACTTTGACTCGATAAAACGATTAAAAGAAACACCAAAACATACAATAGAAAACGGTAAACCAAGTATATCAATACGACTTGCCAAAAGTGTTGTGTGAAAGAAGAACCAATAAATCATATGTTGTTTGAATGTACTCATGCTAAGGCTATATGGCGATGTGTGAATCTAAATCAGTTTGATCAGTGTTCTTCTTATATTGAAGACGATTTCCGTCAAATGCTTCAGATTAAGAATTCACCAATGAATTCAAAAGAGATTCCACTTCTTCCATTCTGGATGTGCTGGAATATTTGGAAATCGAGAAACGAGTTCATGTTTAATAAGCATAATGAGCATCCATCTGTGGACGCTACAAGGGGAATTCAAGCTGTAGAGGAATGGTTAATGGTTCATCGCAATGATACAGAAGAGTCGAATGATAATCATAGAATTATTGAGCGTAGTTCACAGTGGGAACCTCCACCAAAATGATGGTTAAAATGGAATTTTGATAGTGGATTCCGACAAGGAAGCATGTTCACCGAAGTTGGTTGGATAGTTAGGGATTATACAGGAAACCATATTCTTTCGGGTTCGTCAAGGTTGAAGTCTGCACATTCATCATTAGAAGTTGAAGCTTTGGGATTCCTTCATGTTCTTCAACTAATATGGTCGAAAGGATTGCGTAATATCTGGTTTGAAGGTGATAATTTGGACCTTACAAAACTAATTAATGATAGAAGAGAGAGCATTGAAATTGGAAATCTTTTGATTGACATTAGATATTGGATGTCCAAACTACCTCTATGTTCGCTGAATCAAGTGCATAGGGAGAAGAACAGTGCAACCGATGCTTTCTCGAAGAAGGTTTATGTAAATGATGATTTATTTATAATTAACTCTGTTCATCCTTATTGGATTTTAAGTTTGTTGTATTATCCTTACACTATTTAATAATCAATAAAGTTAGATGTTAAAAAAAATATTTTTCATTTATCCTAGAAAAATTAACTATTCCCTCAACTAAAATATTAATGAAAAACATCTCAATTAAATGATTTTAATGAATTAACCCCTCATATATCAGTCGATCTATTTTAAACCCTTCAACTAAATTACTAATGAAAAAACCTGTTAAAAAGACTTACATTATTACTAAAAAAATGAAGAAATTAGTTCAGATAACACTTATTTAAGGTTTTATTAGTAAGTTAATACTTTCTTAAAGTGTCAAAATTAGTTGTCACTTTTTTGGGTGAAAAGACAATTTTACTCCTCTTATTGTACACGTCGTACTGTACAGGGGTAAAATTGGATTGAATAGTGAAATAAGTGTTATTTTCTAGTACATTTTCAAAAAGTGACAAAAAAAACTAATGAATCTTAAATTAAGTGACAATTCATGCAAAATCCCAAAAAAAGATCTACCATATATAATTCTACATAAACATATGTTGCTTAATCGATATTCTGCTTTTTGGCTTGTTAAAAAACGATATGTGTATATTTTCTTTAAATAAATAACTAGATTTTAACCCGTGCGTTCGCACGAGAATTTTTTTTTTGTTTATCAAATTTTGTAATATAATTTGTGTTTAGATATAATTTTTTCTATATTTAATTTTTGTCATATGAGACAGAGAATTATTTTGGTGTTTAAATATAATTTGTTTTTTCTAATCCGCCCTAGAACGGGAGTTCAATATGAAAAGTAACATAAGTTCATTATGTTGACATAATCTTTTTCTAATCCGCCTTAGAACGGATATAAGTTTTAATGTTTGTTTTCTGATGTTTAATTCTATTTTTTGATGTAAATGTATTTGTGTATGTAAAAGTTTGAGATGTGTTAACAATTTTATTTTTGGTATAAAATATATTATATAGTTCTCTAAAATTTTAATCTAATGAGTGCATCCGACAATTTTTTTATTTGTTTTTGTTTTTATGTTTTATATTTTGTATGGAAAAATATATTTTTGGTATGACATGTATGATTCAAAATTAGTAATTTTAGCTACCCAAATTTGCTGACCCGTTATATATATTTTCATTTTTATATTTTATTTTAAATATACTTTTTAATACCTAAATTATCTATTCGGACTCTTCTTACCCATTGTTTTATTATTTATTTGTGAATGAAGTATAATAAATATCATATAATTTACAACTACAAATCATCATAAATATTTTATATTTAAAATATGACCATTATTTTCTTTATGTGAATTATCTTTTTTATTTCAAATAAAAATTAATAATCTTAATAAAATTTTCTAATAGGTATAGATATTATTTAAATTATAATATCTAAATTAAATCTATATTAATATCCAGTTATTATTTTTTTAAATATACAATAACAACTGATTTTTGGTAAGTAATCTCACTTATATTTTTGGTAAATTATTGATAATACTATACTAATTAGATTGTATAAGTTTTTAGATAGGAGTTTCCGTGTTACTAATTAAAATATTTTTTTTAGTTTAATAAAAATATTTTAATTAATAAAAACAATAATACTAATGGACGACTTTGTCTCGCGAAGACAGAATTTCTACCTTAAAAAAAAAGACCATGTTCGAGACGGGAGCAGATCCAACTTTGTTCATGTTAGCAATCGATGTCTTCAAATTTTCATAACTCAATCTCGAGAGGTTAGGGTGAAGAACCTCAATCGATTTCTCTATATGCATAATCGCAATCGAGGTTAGGGTTCTTCCAATTTGTAACATCCCCGATTAGGTTTTTTTTATAATCGTAAATCGATAATCGCTCTTTGGTGGTTGTCAGGATCTGCTCAAAGGCATAGCTTCTGAGCTGTTTGTTCTGGGGAAGAATACCGATGAGTAGCAGAATCTCTCTGGAAACGACGGACGCCGACGGGAAAGGAGTAAATCTCGATGGTCAGTTTCAGATTTCAATATCTCTTACTCTCTCTCGTCTCAGATGCGTTTTAATTCTTGCTTTTTCTGCTGCTGTGTTTCTCTCCGCGTTGTTTTGGTTGCCTCCATTCCTCGGGTTAACAGATCGTGGGGATCTAGAACTCCATTACGGTAGATCCTAACAGAAAACTATTGGTGACTATCTAGCTCTGTCTTTTCTCTTTGTAAATCTTTGGTTAAATTTCTGTTAATTGGATTGTGCCTTTATTGTCTCTGGTTTCAAATCTCTGCAGCTTTAGCGTTGGACACATTGTTCAGCAGTATGCATTCTCCAGCACAGTTAACACAATCGACTACATCAAGCTCAACTCTCTTACAACCTTGTAAGATCCTACAGTAAAGATTCTGATTGTTCTGAAGTTCTTAAATCTTAGTAAACTATTTGACAGTGATATGGAGCATTGTTCTATCACGGTGTAGTTGTTCCAAAATAAGTACATATGGGTAAGTAAATCAACAGTAATCCTAAAAGATGTTACTTATTTTCCATTACACTATCTCTTTAACACATCTCTTTCAGTAGATTATTACTATATTGCAGTATCCTCTTTGCAACTAATTTTGCTTTTGGAAAAATCAAAGTGAATAGAACTTCAAAGGAATCGAGGTATATTTTTATTCTATTAACATAAACATCAAGTCATTTAACCCGTAAGATGTAGTGATAATATATAGATTAGTTATAAAAGATATGTCTTATAAAATAAACATGATTATAAAACATTGCACAATGTTCCAAAATATCCGTAAGTTGGTAAATAACATCTGAATCAAATACATCATTAACCAAAATATCCGAATAATAAAAACAAAACAAGTTTTAAGTCTTGAAAATATAGAGAGGAATTTCTTAGAATGGAGTAAATCTTTTGCTTGTGTTCATTGTTGTAACTTTCTGGTAGAGGATATGGGTCTCTATCAACAATTATAGAAGAACATTAGTAAACAACATGTTTATTGAAAATACAAAATACTTATTTAATATATAACTCTAAATTACCGATTTAGAAAATGGTAGAGTTCTCAAAAACTATAATCTTCAAACTCTATATTTGAAAGGCATTCTTTTGCTTTAAGTCATGAATGAGCTAAACAAAAAAAAAGATGTTTGTTATTAATAAGGTGTCAAATATAATTATATGTGATAGAAAGTAGACAATGACTTGATAGATAAACTCTCTTGCTAATGTTTGGACACGGAAACATCTTAGGATACAAAAAATGTGTCATTCATTAACACTTGTAAATCGTGTGGATAATTCTTCACCTAACTCTCCATAAGCTATACACTTTAACCCTTTAAACATGTAAGAGTAAAAACATTTAGAAACGTCTTCTTATTTTTGTTTATAATTCAAATCATAAACCACTTACTCTCTTTTTTTTATAGTAAATTGAACAGTTGAGTTCATCTTTGGCTATTTTTGATAGTAAATTGAACAGTTGAGTTACTCATATAAGAATTACTCATATATGAGTAGCCTTCTGTTAATAGATCAAACCCAAGTGATTACTCATATAACATCTTTAACAACACAAAAAATTATTATATCAACAATTAAAAATATTATGATATAAAAATATAAGGGAAAATTACCTAAAAAAACATCAACTTACAAATTATGGCCATTAAAAACATCAACTATTGAGTCAGAAGTTTAAATCATGTGTTTTGTTGACTTCAATTTTTAACCCTGAATTTTTGTTGACCGAACCATAAAAGACACGACGTTAAATTCGTTAACGGAGCTCAGAAACGGGGTTACAATTCCGTTTAAACCCGTAGTTAAATGAAACTATGTCGTTTTGATATTAGATCTAAAACCTTTTTTTTTAAAATCAATCGAAGCTCCATCGCCGCCGTACCTCTTCCGCATCTTCTTCTCCTTCTCGCTTCCTCACGCCCATGTCTTCTTCTTTCACAGTTTATGCAATAAAAAAAAAATCGATTACCAAAATCGATTCCCTCACCCTAAATCCCGATTTCTTCTTCTCCGATTCCACCAATTTCTTCTTCTTATTTTTCTCCATCTTCTTTTCCATCTTCTTCTCCATCTTCTTCTCTATCGATTTTTTCTTCTCCATCGATTTCTTCTTCTTCTTCTCCATCGACGGAGCCAGAGGCTAACCACCTCGTCATGTTCTTTATACAATCTTGATCGATCCCAATCACCCTCCAATATTCACGACTCCAGGATTCTGGTTGTTGTAAAACGAGAGGGCAACAGCTCGTTCGAAGCCACCGCTCAAGCAGAAATGAAGCAATCCTTTAGGGAAGACAAAGACATCACCTTTTCGCAAAACTGTCTGAAAAATCTTGTCGTTGGTATCTACAAATCCAGCAAACACGACGCCACTAACCACAAAGAGCATCTCGGATGACCTTGGATGCGAATGGAACGGCACATATCCGTCCCTTTCGAGGTCAGTCTGAGAGACCGAGAGGCCGAGAGTGTTGAGACCTGGAAACTCTGATGCAGTGAGCATTGTGACGTTCGACTGGAGGTAATTGTCTGTGTCTCCAGCTACTGTTAATTTAGAGGACTTGAAATCCTGAGCATTGATCTCGGTCGGGTTCTTGCAAGGATAGCCGTTCATGAAGAAGATACTTTGTTCTCCCGGAGCCGTCGGGCACGTATCCTGCATATTGTCTGAATCCGCGTAGACAGATAAGAAGATTGCACAAAACACGATCAAGACGAAGACTTTCATCCTTGTGAATTGTGATGAAGAGTACTTAACTTGTGATTAATCAGATATAAATAGAAATTAGAGGAAAGCCAAAAGAAAACACTCTGTTTCTAGGCGATGTGGCTTAGAGTTGAGTACACTAAGTAGTGGCTTTTTGTGTAAGACTATGTCCTAAGATTAAAATCGCTTCTAAGTAATACTTTTCACTAATTGTCCAACTTACTGATGTTGACTTTATTACTTCTTCAAGCTCTAATTCTATTTCGTTTACCTGAATATGCAATTTTGCTTTGCTATAACAGGAAACCAAATAAACTTCACAGGCTGGCTTACTTCCATTGAAATTTCGATATTCCTCAAATGAAAAGTACAGTACAACGGTTTGGTTGGGTAGGTATAAACCAAATTATACAATTGAAGGGGACAAAAGTTTATGTCCAAACCCAATTAGCGACCAAGGAAGGAAGAAACTAGAGATTATTCAAAACAGAGTGAAAAAGAAACTGGAGATTTTTTTTTATTGCATAAACTGTGAAAGAAGAAGACATGGGCGTGAGGAAGCGAGAAGGAGAAGAAGATGCGGAAGAGGTACGGTGGCGATGGAGCTTCGATCAATTTAAACAAAAAAAAGGTTTTAGATCTAATATCAAAACGACGTAGTTTCATTTAACTACGGGTTTAAACGGAATTATAACTCCGTTTTTGAGCTCCATTAACGGATTTAACGTTGTGCTTTTTATGGTTCGGTCAATAAAAGTTCAGGGTTTAAAATTGAAGTCAACAAAACACAATGATTTAAACTTCCGACTCGATAGTTGATGTTTTTAATGGTCATAATTTGTAAATTGATGCTTTTTTAGATAATTTTCCCAAAAATATAATGAATGAAGATACTAAAATTACCTATAGGGTAGCGTTCTGAAACATTTTGACGAATGATGTCAATGATGGGAGTGAAAACCAAAAAATATTGTGGTTTGGATAATCTTCGAGTAGTTGGAATTTTGTGTTTAAGTTGAAATAGATTTGATAAAAGTGGGGATTGGTATGGTCAAGAATTGGACCAAAGTTCACAGAAAATTCATTGATGGAGAACCAATGACGTTCAAAGTTCTTAACCCGGGAAAACAAATTCAATGTCTCTCCAAAAACATTTGCTTCTATCTTTGTTCCCTGAAATAAAATGGCAAAGAAAAATAGAATTGTTTGTAATTAGAAGAGTGACGATAAGTCAAAAATAGATTCATTTTAAATTATTTTGTAATTAGAATCAGTAGATTAGAAAAGTATATATGTATTACCTTCATCTTTGAGCCAGACAAATCTCAATCCCTTAACCAAACACGTAAGATCTTCACTTTGAGGTTCCAATCTTTTTTTTATGTGTTAATTTCTGAGATCATGTGGAAAGTTTCGTTTGCCATCCCTTTATTAGTTCTTTGACTGCTTTTCTTTTTTGGAAAATTGTAGAGATGTTGTAAGATTTTGTAACATCTCTACAATTTTCCAAAAATCGAAGTATCTTTACCATCTTATCAACATCTCTACATTTTTCCAAAAAAGAAAAGCAGTCAAAGAACTAAACAAGGGGTGGCAAACGAAACTTTCCACATGATCTCAGAAATTAACACATCAAAAAAAGATTGGAACTTCAAAGGGAAGATCTTACGTGTTTGGTTAAGGGATTGGGATTTGTCTGGCCCAAAGATGAATCTACTTTTGTGCGATGACGAGGTAATATATACTTTTCTAATCTACTGATTCTAATTACAAAATAATTTAAAATGAATCTATTTTCGACCTATCGTCACTCTTCTAATTACAAACAATTCTATTTTTCTTTCCCATTTTATTTCAGGGAACAAAGATAGAGGCAAATATTTTTGGAGAGACATTGAATTTGTTTTCCTGGGTTAATAACTTTGAAAGTCATTGGTTGTCCCTCAATGAATTTTCGGTGAACTTTGGTCCTATTCTTGGCCATACCAATCCCCACTTTTATCAAATCTATTTCAACTCAAACACAAAATTCCAACTACTCAAAGATTATCCAAACCACAATCATTTCTTGGTGTTCACTCCCATCATTCGTCAAAATGTTTCAGAACGCTACCCTATAAGTAATTTTAGTATCTTCATTCATTTATATTTTTATATCATAATATTTTTTATTGTTGATATAGTAATTTTTGTGTTGTTATAGATGTTATAAGAGTAATCATTTGGGTTGGATCTATTAACAGAAGATGGTCATATGAATCCACTTCTGAGAAGCCAAGGATGAACTCAACTATTCAATTTACTATCAGAAACAGAGAGTAAGTGGTTTATTGATAACGGATATTTTCGATTTCAATTATCCAAGTGTACTCATGTTATTGTAACACTTGAGATGTTAATCCATAAATGGTTAAGATTAAACACTAAGAATACATAAAATTTCTTAATCTAAATAATCGATAAAAGGTTTTTCTATCAACCTAGGTGAAATTTAAAGCAAGATATCATAGACTAAAGTAATAGAAATACACTTAAACGAGAATGCAATTTCGGTTTTAATACAATACTAAAAGCGAATCCTAGGGTGAAGTATGCGATTTGTTGGTAATCTTAGAGTTTCACAATGATGTCAATATACTCAAAGAATGTTAATCCTTAGACTATGATCATTAAATTAGACTAATCTAATTCTTTGGTATTAGTCCCTTTACAAATTACTGAATCAAGAACAAATTTTCATTTGTGATTTAGCAACTTTCAAGCATTAAAAACAAGATCATTTAATCAATAAACACCTTAGACAACTATTTACATATGCTAAGAATGTAAATCTCTTGATTAGTTCATTGAGAAATTTCATCGAACACCTTACGGGCGAGAAATTCTCTATGATCTAAATCAACTTGATCAATGTCAATTTAGCATTAAAAACACTAAACAAGGAAGGATCATTAATAATCTAGGCCCTAACATCATTGATTCACTCTAAAATTACTTAAATCTACTTCACCCAAAAATTCTAGAAAACTACTCACTAGCCAAAATTATCTCCACAAATCTCATGAAGGAAGTGTTTAGAATCATGGTAGATGATAATAAAAATAGATGGAATGAAGATAATCAATCAAGAACTTTCATAAAAACACCAAGAATCTCTTAATCTCTCTTTCAAACACGTTTTTTCTTCAATTAAAAACAAGATAAGGTCTAATAATTATATCTCTAAACATGTATACAAAAGTGGGTCGAACCGGGTTAACCCGAGACAAACCGGGTATTGACCCGGTGGGTTTAGATCTTTCTTTGTCGCAGGAGTTCATATCGGCATGCACCATACCGATGCATGACCCCGATATGCCTTGGCCATGATCACATCGGCATGCTTCATGCCATACCACACACCGATATGAGCCTTCTTCTTTTCTTCTTCTGTTGCATCGGTGTGTCTCTCCCCAATACACAGCACCGGTACAAGCATTCTCAACAGGTGATGGGTTTCTTCATTTGGCTCATATCGGTATGAATGATACCGATACACCATGTCGAAATTGTCTTCTTCATTTCTTCTCCAGCTTGTATCGGTGTGCATGATACCGATATGCAGCACCGATACACGGCACCGATACAGGTGATGTTTTCCTCTTGGCAGCTTGTATCGGGATGCATAATACCGATGCAGCATCCCGATATGGTCTTCTCTGCTTGCATCGGTATGCCTCTCACCGATGCAGGACACCGATGTGACTCTTTATTCTTTCTCCAAGCACTTCTCTTCCTTTTGGCGATTTCCTTTGCTCTTAATCCAAGTACCATCATCTCCAAACTCCTCTATGCTTCCATAAGTACCTGAAAATGACTCAAAATGGTATGCACATGCAAATATACACCCTAAGACTCTAGAACACACTCCTAAAGCTAAATGAGACACTTATGCATGAATATGGTACAAAGTATGCATGAATGAGGATAAAACACATCAAAATAATGGGGTTAAAACATGTAAAATGTGGTGTTATCATTTATGATTTGAATTATAAACAAAAATAAAAGACGTTTTTAAATGTTTTTACTGTTACAGGTTTAAAGGGTTAGAGTGTATAGCTTATGGAGAGTTGGCTGAGGAATTATCCACATGATTTACAAGTGTTAATGAATGACACATTTTCTGTATCCTAAGATGTTTCCGTGTCCAAACATTAGCAAGTGAGTTTATCAATTAAGTCATTGTCTATTTTCTATCACATATAATTATATCCGACACCTTACTAGCGACAAACATATCTTCTTTTTTTTTTAGCTCATTCATGACTTAAAACAGAAGAAGACCTTTCAAATATAGAGTTTGAAGATTATAGTTTTTGGGAACTCTACCATATTCTGAATCGGTAATATAGATTTATATATAAATAAGTATTTTCAATTAACATGTTTACTAATTTTCTTCTATAATTGTTGACAGGTACCCATATCCTCTACCAGAAAGTTACAACAATGAACACAAGCAATGATTTGCTTCATTCTAAGAAACTCCTCTCTATCTTTTCAAGACTTAAAACTTGCTTCATGTTGTTTTGTTTTGTTTTTATTATTCTGGTTAAGGATGTATTTGGTTCAGATGTTATTTACCATACTTACGGATATTTTGGAACATTGTGCAATGTTTTATAATTATGTTTCTTTTATAAGACACATCCTTTATAACTAATCTATATGTTATCACATCTTACGGGTTAGATGACTTGATGTTTATGTTAATAGAATAAAAATATACCTCGATTCCTTTGAAGCTCTATTCACTTTGATTTTTCCAAAAGCAAAATTAGTTGCACAGTGGATACTGCAATATGGTAATAATCTACTTAAAAAGATAGTGTAATGAAAATAAGTAACATCTTTAGATTACTGTTGATTTACTTACCCATATGTACTTCTTTTGAAACAACTACATCGTTTGTCAAATAACCATACATGCAATAACCAATTAACCATCATATATTAATTTGATAAAGGATACAATATATGGTTAAACAAATACAATGAACGGTTTCTTTTTTGTTTAGCAACGGTTTAAAAAAGTGTTTTAACCTTAAACTAACTGAATTTTAATCGAGATTTTATTCCATTTACCTTAAACTAACTGGATTTTTTCATTGTCTATTTGCTCAATATCTACAAGGTTACACAAACGCATATCTTACAAAATCTTTATACTACATATTGAAAACAAATCAGTCCAAATATTCCTAATAATTAGATTCTTTATACCTTAAACTAACTGGATTTTATTCAAGATTTGATTCCATTTACTATAATTCTATATCTGCATTAAATAATCAATATTCTTTAGAAAAATTCAATCTTGGAAATATTTTGTTTAACCTCCCAGATCGTAAATAATATCTTCCAAGATATTCACAAAACAAAAAAATCTCGACTAACATCTATATAATAAATAGGAGAATGGTCATGTGCTATTTTTCACAACTATAACGACAATTGATTTCACCACTCTCAAAAAGCAAACTAAAAATGGTTTCCAACACTGAATCACACTTCTTAAGAATGTGAAACCATACAAAACAAGCTGGCGATCCAGATTAAAGTTTTGCATTGTTGGAAACAATACACATCACAAGCTGGAGAAACATTGGAGCTAATATTAGCAGATAAAACTGTAAATCAAATACAGTTTCTAAACTTGCGATGCGTTATATGTTTTTGTTTTCTCTATGTTTTGATTCTATATTTTAATTCTAAGCTATTCTCTTTTTACTTCCGTAAGGTGTTGATGTACTAATTGGCCGTTTTCCCTTAACACACTATGTAAGTATGTATCTTCCAAAGATATACTTTGATATATGTCGAAATAAAATAAAAACAAAGCCCGCTGGCGAAGCCATTTTTTTTTATAAATTATGTAAAATAAAAAATATTCTTAGAAAAAAACAAATTAATGTAAGTATAAAACATAGAGCATATATATGACGTTTATATATGTTAAAGTAATAATAAGAAAAGGTTGAAAGCATCGCAGCCTGAACAAATTAGGGTTTCGACCAAAGATGGAGCAACAAGAAAAGGAGAAGAGAGAAAACTACGGTAGAAGAAGACAATCAAAATCACCTTTGTCTTTTCCTATCGATCTAACCTCAGAGATACTCTTACGTCTGCCTGATAAATCAGTTGCGAAGTTTCGTTGCGTGTCGAAGCTTTGGTCATCAATCACCACCGATCCATATTTCATCAACTTGTTCGAAGCTCGGTCCCCCCGGACGAGTCTTCTAATCTGCATCAAAAAAGATGAAAACATGTGTGTTTCCTCGATTCCGCAACATACTCGTATTTCTAATAGGTCTTACTCTTCTTCTCAGCTTATTTATCGTTATCATATGAAATTCACCAACTATAGCTACTTCCCTCCTACGGAATCTGTCCACGGCTTGATCTGTTTTCAAGAATCAAGAAAGCCCCTGGTTTGGAACCCAAGCAAGAGACAAATTTTAACCTTACCCAAACCTAGAAAGAGTGGGAATTATAGAACAATGTTTTTAGGATACGATCCTGTTGAAGGTAAACACAAAGTAGTGTGCATTCCCTTTTATAGAGATTGTGATGTGTGCCGAGTTTTAACACTGGGATCCGCTCAAGAATCATGGAGAACGGTCAGAACTAACTATAAGCATCGTTCTTATATGCATACTTATGGGCGATGCATCAAGGGGGTTATATATTATCTAGCCTATACTAGTAATACGCTTGATTTGGTTGTAATGAGCTTTGATGTCAGATCTGAAAAATTCAATATGAGAGTACTACCATCCGATATTAGTCATGATACGCTGATCAATTATGGGGGGAGGTTAGCTTGTGTTGATAGAAATAATGGAAGAAGATTGTGGATTTTGGAGGTAGCAAAGAAAGACAAGTGGTCGAGTCAAGACTTTCTTCTACCTTTCGGTCACCGTGATCCGAGTATGAACACGGATTTCAGACTAACAGGTTTTACTCATGCTGGTGAGTTTATTTATGTACCAACCAGGTTTCATAAATCCTTTTATATATTATTTTTCGATCCCGTGAGAAACATCAATAGAAGACTTGAGTTTAAAAGAATTGCAGAAGACGGATCTTGGCTCGATAATGGAGTTGGAAACGATATGTACGAGCTCTGTGCTTTCCCGAATTACATTGAGTATCAAATGTCTTTGTAACCGTTTGTTGTTTGTTCTTTTTTTTTTTCCTTAGAATGACACTAAAACATTATGATTTTAATTTCGTATAATTTTTGCTCATTCCTTGCTTTGATTCTATCTCGTTCTTTTGTAATTTAAAGGCAACAAAAAAAAATTATAAAACATGAGTTGCACAAAGGGAAGAGAACAGTAGGCATATACCTTATTTGAAGCCACCTTCTACGCCTCATTTTTTTCGTGAAGTGACATAAAGAAAAGGAGATGCTCAATATTTGATGGTGAAGATTCGTGTAATGAACAATCTTTATTGGGTCTGATTAATGTCAATGCTCAATATTTGTTTTTCTCCTTACTAAGATTTTTAACTGTGAAAAAAAAGGAGATGAAATAGCAACTCGCTGCAGCTCGATTATCGATCGAAGGATTCAAGCCGCAACAAATGATTTTTCAGAGTAACAAGATTTGGCGAGGTTTACAAGGTACTATTACTATTTAGTTCCACAACTGCACCTAAGGTTGTGTATTTTTTTCATGAAGTTTGTGACAGCACATTTAGATAACGAGATGATGCTGATGAAAACGGTAGGGTACGTTTTCAAATGGGACTGAAGTTGCAGTGAAGAGACTGTTGAAAACATCAGGACAAGGTGAATCAGAGTTCAAGAACGAGGTTGTAGTTGTTGCAAAGCTTCGGCACAGAAATGTTGTTAGGTTCTCGGGTTTTGTCTACAAGGAGAAGAAATGATACTGGTCTACGAGTTTGTGCCCAATAAAAGCCTTGATTACTTCCTCTTTGGTCAGTTGCATTCAAAGCTTTGTTTCAATGGTTTTTCACCATTTTTGCAACTTGGGGTTATAAATCTATAGAGCTAATGGTAATATATGAATGTGAACAGATCCTGCAAAGCAAGGTGAGCTGGTCTGGACTCAACGATACAAGATTATTGGAGGAATTGCTAGAGGGATTCTATATCTTCATCAAGACTCACGGCTCACAATCATACACCGTGACCTTAAAGCGAGTAGCATTCTCCTGGATGCAGATATGAACCCGAAAATTGCTGATTTTGGAATGGCAAGAATTTTCGAATGCCCAACTTGTCTCGGGAGTTATCGTTGCTGGGAATCGTATTATCGTTGGTGAAAATTGTCGTAGATAACTATGCAATTGATGGTTGAAGAGAAGAACACCATTTTGGTATAATAATTGGACGAACATGGGCTGTTTACGGGACATTACGGGTCCAAGAGGTTTCATTGATCTTTGGATACCAGAGAATGGTAAGGTGGAAATGATATCGACAAGAAGAAAAAGACGTCATAGAACAGATACTCTGAATCAAATCGAAGACGTCTTACAACACCATTGATCTCGTCTTCAACCAAACATGGAAGACATTTAGCTATGGAAGTACAAGACCGATAAATACAAGCCGATATTCAACACTCGACAAACTTGGACCCTTACCAGAGATTCGTCAAGCTTGGTGGAGTGGTACAAAGGGGTATGGTTCTCACACTCTACTCCAAAGTTCTCTATGATTACATGGCTATCCATTCACAATCGGCTTGCAACGGGAGATCAAATGTTATCATGGAACGTGGGAGCAAACCCAGCTTGTATTCTTTGCAATGCTTTAATGGAAAGTCGAAACCACCTATTCTTCTCATGCAGATTTTCGGCGGAGATATGGACTCTATTAACAAAAAATCTGCTAAACAACCTATTTAGCACTGATTGGCTTGTGCTTCTCAAACTAATCTCAAGTCCTTCTCTAAGTCGTATCCAGCTATTTCTTCTAAGGTATGTTCTCCAACCTTCAATACACACCATGGAGAGAACGAAATGGTCGCCGTCACGGAGAAACGGCAAAACCAGCAAAAATAACTAATCAAGTTCATTGATAAAGAAGTACGGAATCAACAAGAGAATTGGGAGACATAAATTACGAGGATTCTCTCCAAACGATCACTTCAATATAATTTTACATTCTCTTAAAAAAAAAAAAAAAAGAACACTGTTGGACTTGTGTAGTTGGGGCTGGCGTGATTTGTCTTCTTTGAAGTTGTGGGCCTTCATCTAAAATTTTGGCCTACAATGGAGCCCACAAATCTCTCCGTTTTAGATAATAAAGTAAAAAAAAAAAAACTGGAGCATCTGCAACGCAGCGTGAATAAATTAGGGTGTTGAACAAAAATGGAGCAAGAAGAAAAGAAGAAGAGAAAAAAGTACCGAAGAAGAAGACAATCGAAATCAACTTCGTCCTTTCCTCCCGATCTAACCTCAGAGATACTCTCAAGGCTGCCTGCGAGATCTGTTGTAAGGTTTCGTTGCGTGTCGAAGCTTTGGTCATCAATCACGGCTGATTCATATTTCATCAACTCGTTCGAAACTCAGTCCCTACGGCGGCCGAGTCTTCTACTCTGCTTCAGAAAATATGAAAACATGTTTGTTTCCTCGATTTCGAACAGGTCTTACTCTTCTTCTCAGCCTATTGATCGTTATCATACGATCGAGATTCCCAAAAAAATACAGTCGCTTCCCTCCTACGGAATCTGTCCACGGCTTGATCTGTTTTCAAGAATATGGAAAGCCCGTAGTTTGGAACCCTAGCAAGAGACAATTTTTAACCTTACCCAAACCTAGAGATTGGTGGGAGAAAATAACTGTTTTGTTAGGATACGATCCCATTGATGGTAAACACAAAGTAGTGAGCATTCCCTTTTATCAAGATTGCGATGTGTGTCGGGTGTTAACATTGGGATCAGCTCAAGAATCATGGAGAACGGTCAGAACCAACCATAAGCATCGTTCTTACATGCATACTTCTGGGCGATACGTCAAGGGGGTTATATATTATCTAGCCTATAGTAGTCATACGCTTGATTTGGTTTTAATGAGCTTTGATGTCAGATCTGAAAAATTCGATATGAGAGCACTACCATCCGATATTCGTAGCTCTAAGCTGATAAATTATGGGGGGAGGTTAGCTTGTGTTGATAAAAATAATGGAGGAAGATTGTGGATTTTGGAGGATGCAGAGAAAGACGAGTGGTCTTTGTTAAGACTTTCTTGTACCTTTTGGTCACTTTGAAACCTATTTCAGTCTAAAAGGTATCACTGATGCTGGTGAGTTTATTTATGTACCAAACAGATTTAATAAATCGTTTAAAATTTTGTTTTTTGATCCGGTGAGAAACAGTCGTAGAAGATTCGAATTAAATAGACTCACAGATGACAAATCTGGCCTCGATAATGGAGCTCAAAACCTACGTCTCCATGCTTCCCGAATCACATTGAGAGTCAAATTTCTTTGTAACAATTTGTTGCTTTTATATTTTGGTTTTTTTGTTCCTTTGAAAGACACTTGATTTATGCAACGTTATATGATAATTTTTTTCTATAATTTTTCTCATGCTTTATTTTGATTCTATCCCGTTTCATTACCAATAGTTTGTAAATTTAAAAGTAAAAAATTATAAAACATGGACTGCACAAGCTCGGAACGTTACGCATATACCTTATTTGAAGTTTAAGAGATGAAGAGGACGCAAAGGCCACCCTAGCTATCAAAGCGTATAAAGAGATGCATAAAACTATGTTCTTGAGGAGGATAGCATTTGCAGAACTTCTTTGAGACTTGAAAGGGAAGAGTTGAGAGAAGCATGAAGATATTGGTTTTGATCGAACCATATGGGAGAGAGGGCGAGACACACATACACAAGTGTTTCTTAGAGTTTTCTGATGCAACTTGTCGAAAGTTTCCTCCATTGGAGTGGATCGTGGCTTACTTTCCACCACACAACTCACAACCACATTTGTAGCTCTTCTAATCCTTACATCAATATCTGATATATTTTTTTCAACGTATCGTTTTTCTTCTTTTCTATGTTATTTAAGATATTGCATTGTTTCACAAACAGATTGCTTCATTTCACATTGTCATCTTTCCCTCTGGACTTTGGGCAGATGGTTTCCAACTGGTTCCTTAGATTTTGATTATCTTCCAAGAGCCTATCATACTATAGATTTTTGATCTCTTTTCTTCTAACTTTCTATTGTTCTTTAGTTTCTATTCTTGAGATTGAGGAAAGAGATCCTTCTCCGATCTGTAAATCTCATTTCTAATAACAATATCAGTATTAATTTTTCTGATTTCAGTTCTGTTAAGTTCTTTGAAATTTTCAGTCTGTGCATGTTGTAGTGAATCGGCTCTTACAATTGACAGCCCTAGTTTACACCTTCACTCGAATTTTCTATGTTTTTTAGTATTATTTTTAACGGAATTCAAAGGGATACCTTCTATTCAACTTAGAGGTTTATTCTACTTTTCAAACCAACTTCACAGTTGTGAACTGTATGTCTAATTAAATCATTTAACAGAAGGAAAATTCTCTTAGTCGATTTATTTGTATGGTGCCAACTAGTTGAGGGTCGACCACGAACAATTCATGGAAGAAAGTTTTTGGGTAACATTAAAGTCTTGCTTGTTGGCTTTCTTTGTTGTAGATGTCAGAAAGCCTTAAACATTGGACTGTATATAAATTGTTTTCTCTACTCTAATTAGAAAATGATAGAATGCAAACTGTTTCTGTAACTTCTAACAAGAATGAAACCGTTTAATGCAGAGACAACTCTTTCCCGGGGAAGATAATCCTCGAAGAACATCGTTTTATTGATTCACAAGAGAAAATTACAAGGGATTTGGTTTAATTTTCATTGTATTAAACCAAATGTAACTTTTGTTTTTAAACCAAAAAAAAAACAAATAAAACTAAAAAATAAACGAACCCGCTGAGGAAGCCATTTTTTTTTTTTTTGAAAATTACGTAAATTAAAAACACATTCTTAGAAAAAAAAAACTATTTAACAATAAGTAAAAACTAAAAAACCCAGACTATATGACGTATATAAACGTAAAATTAATTGTAAGAAAAGGTCGATAGTAACGCAGCTTGAACAAATTAGGGTTTCAACCAAAGATGGAGCAACAAGAAAAGAAGAAGAGAAAAAACTACCGAAGAAGAAGACAATCGAAATCAACTTCTTCTTTTCCTATGGATCTAACCTCAGAGATACTCTTAAGGCTGCCTGAGAAATAAATTGCGAAGTTTCGTTCCGTGTCGAAGCTTTGGTCATCAATCAGCACCGATCCATATTTCATCAACTTGTTCTAAACTCGGTCTCCACGGCCGAGTCTTCTTCAGAGAATATGACAAGTTGTTTTTTTTTCTCGATTCCCCAACATACACATACTCTTCATCAGAATTCAAACAAGTCTTTCTCTTCATCTCAGCCTATTGATTGTTATCATATGAAATTCCCAGAAGAATATAGTTGCTTCTCGCCTACGGAATCTGTCCACGGCTTGATCTGTTTTCAAGAATCAGGAAAGCCCGTAGTTTGGAACCCTAGCAAGAGACAGTTTTTAACCTTATCCAAACCTACAAAGAGCTGGAATGATATAACAGTGTTGTTAGGATACGATCCCATTGAAGGTAAACACAAAGTAGTGTGCATTCCCTATTATACAGATTGTTATGTGTGCCGGGTGTTAACACTGGGATCCGCTCAAGAATCATGGAGAACGGTCAGAACTAACCATAAGCATCGTTCTTACATGCGTGCTTATGGGAGATACGTCAAGGGGGTTATATATTATCTAGCCTATACTGGTCATACGCTTGATTTGGTTTTAATGAGCTTTGATGTCAGATCTGAAAAATTCGATATGAGAGTACTACCATCCGATATTAGTCATGATACACTGATAAATTATTGGGGAAGGTTAGCTTGTGTTGATAGAAATAATGGTAGAAGATTGTGGATTTTGGAGGATGCAATGAAAGAAAAGTGGTCGAGTCAAGACTTTCTTGTACCTTTGGGTCACCATGATGAGAGTTTGAGTGCCAATTTCAGTCTAAAAGGTATCACCTATGCTGGTGAGTTTATTTTTGTACCATTCGTGTTTTGTAAATCGTCATATATTCTATTTTGTCATCCGGTGAGAAACAGCAATAGAAGATTCGAGTTTAAAGGACTCGCAGACGACGAATCAGGGCTCGATGGACGAAGGTATGCGCTCCATAGTTTCCCGAATCACATTGAGAGTCTGTCTTTGTAACAATTTGTTGCTTTTTTCCTAACTTTAGTTATATCCCTTTTCATTACTAGTTCTTTGTAATTTTAAAAGTAATACAACAAATATAAACATGAATTGCACAAAGGGAATTAACATTAAACAGGATGCACAAGCCATCAAGCTTTAGATGCTTTTGGTCACTTCACCTCATATTTTAAGCTTTAGAAAACAGTTTCAATGCTTCGGTCATTCTGAATCCCAACAAGCAGCAGGAGATGGTCTGATGGAGATTGAAGGGTTCGCATCGGTTTATACAAAATATGCTCTGCTAAACCATGAAGATTCCAACTATATTGCAAGGAGATACAAAAGCTGCGCCTTGGATTTTAGAGACCTTTAGTAAAGTCAAGACATAGGCAAAAGTAGCTAAGAAGTTAAAAAGAAAAAAAGGTAAAACCTCTTCATATCACATGCGTCGTGCAACTCAATACTACACATAACATAGAGACACATATGTGTGTGTACCTTTTTGGTTGCTCTGTTTTCACAAAGAGATTGCTTTCTTTCACATAGTCTTCTTTCCCTCTGGATTTTGGCCGATGGATTCCAACTGGTTCCTTAGATTTTGATTGTCTTCCATCAGCTCTCAAATCCTATGTTTCAGCTTGTACGGCCTTTAGTTCTTTTTCATTTTGTCTCACCTTCAGATTCTAGTTTCTTGATCTTCACATTTAGCACCGTGATTTTTTTTCTTCGCACTTTCCATTGTCAATCATGAGTTTACGGAGAGGCGTCTTGGAGAGAAGAAGCCGGATGAGCACCATTTCGGAAAAATGAGCACCCTTGGAACAAGACTAGGATTGGTTAGAGAAAGACTACATATCACCATACGAGAATGAGTCTCACTTGGATCAATCTTCTAAGGAAATGGAGAAAAATATAATTGTTGTTGTGCACTAATTGCTCTCATATCAAAATCTCTATGAATCACACATCACACTAGACATCATTGATACATAATGTCTTTGAATCACATCAGAAAAAGGTATTGTAGAGTTGCAAAGTCCGTCCCTTGACTCTGGGGAGTGCATATGCTTTTATAGAGATTACCTAATCCGAATCGTATACCGGATCGTATTTCCGGGCGTTGAGTCGAATCATGGATCTTATGAGTTGGAGCCTGGTACGTCGTAATAAAATGATCTTCTGCGTCGTGACCTGCCATCGAACGGCTCTATCCCTGCTGAGTCGTTCGTACCTTGTTTCAGCGATTTTGGCATTACTTGGTCTACACGCTCCATGTTGCAAGTGCCTCTATGCGCCTTGTCAAATCGCTTTCGTCCGTCTATGTGTGCCTGAGACCGTGTAGTACGAATCTCTATTTAGTCTTAGGCGTGAGTATTTCGATTTGACAGACCATTTGAGAGCTCTAGATCCGGTGTAACTGGCGGGTTCGTCGGATCTAGCGGGTCCAGTGCTGGAGCATCACCACCGTTGGCGGCAGCCATAACATCGTCGTTAGTTTTAAGTTTTCATTGCACTGAATTTGGGTTTTAATAATCACTAAAAAATGTGGAGTCTTTTAGTAGGAAATCACTATTGACTCGATATTGTTATGCAAATTTTTCAAAAAAAAATATATATTTGTTTCCTGACAATAACCACATCGTCCACGGCCGCAATTAAGGAACCGGACAGTGCCGGGCACGCAAACCAATTAATTAAACTCTGCGTTTCGTTATCCCTTCTTCTTCTTCTTCTTCTTCTTCTTCTTTGCGTGCCTAATCGAGAATTTGCCAAAAGCTCGTCTCCATGGATACGAAACCTTCAGAGAAGAAAATCGTAAATCCTAAAAATAGAGATTTTCTAAATCATCTCGAAACATACCTCGCGAAGAGAGATGGAGTCGACAAGCTCTTGAAGATCTCTCGTTACGCAACCAAGATCATCCTCGCATCTTCCCTGATCCCAGAAACCGGATCCTTAAACACCCGACTCAAGAGCTTCGAATCAAGCGTCGGAGTCAGCCGCAAAGCCTTCCGTCTCGGAAAATTCGTGCAGGACATCAACGCGCTTAGAAGCTCGCGATGGGATTCGAACCGCGAACTTCTGCTGCTGATAATCGCGTACGGCGGCGAAGGATTGTACTATTTCGTCGAGCAATTCATCTGGTTAGCGAAATCGGGGTTGATCGATGCGAAACACGCGAAATGGTTGCAGAGGATCAGTGCCTGGGCAGAGCTTGTGGGATATGTTGGGAGTGTTTCGTTGAAAATTAAGGATTTGAGGAAGATGAAGGAAGAGGAGACTTGTGTGGCGTCGACGATTGAGATCTCGGTTTCGAGAGGGATGTCTTGCGAAGGAGAAGATGAGAAGATGAAGAAGCTTAGAGAGAAGAAAACGTTGAAGGTGTTATCGATTCTTCAAGATCTTGCTGATGGATTAATGGCGATTGCAGATATTAGGGATGGTAAGGGAGTATTATCGGCTCCGAATGTGATTTCTTCAGCAGGTTTGTTTTCAGCCATTGTCAGTACTCATAAGAACTGGGTTTCTTGTTGATGATGATCATCTTTCGTTTCCATTCAATAAAAAGGTTTCATTTTTTGTGTCTGCTCATTAGAAAAATGATGTTTGATTCAATGTTCCTCTCAAATTCAATGTTTATCCTCGAATGATTTAGAAAGTAGAAGTTTCAACTAAGATAAGCTAATTTAGATATGAACAGAGTTGAGGTAATACATGGATTTAATCAGAAAAGATGAAATGGATCCAAATTTTGGAAGCAATACAAACAGAAGGAAGAATGGCTTATAGAAAGCCTGTTAAAAGAAAAAAGACCAGAAGAAACCTTGTTTCGAACACCCTTACAAAGACTGAAAGATAAACCGTCGGCGTGCTTGTGAATCGACAATGGTTTATGTTGGAATGTCTGTCTACCTTTCTTTCAAAGAACTGCTGTTAGATTTTGATCGTTTCAATTGCCATGGAGGTAGGCAGCCTCTGAGAGGTGATTGTAGGAATAGTGACGATGTCGAAAGCTGTTTTTGTCTCATGGAGATGGAGGACAAACAGCCGAATGAGCTCCTAAGACTTCTCTTTTCGTTCTCTTCCTCGGGGATTTGCCCGTCTGGATCATGGCAAACCGCTGTAATCTTGAGCGACTCGGGAAGTATCCAGCTGCACACAGAACCTGCAGAGAAAAAGCAAAAATTGTTGAGTTCAGACAAATCATCTGACAGAATTCTTCAACAATTTTGCAAATGCAGCAAACCTCAGTTACCTATTTGGGCAAGCCGATTCACCCATTTCGGGATCTTTTTGCCTGTAAGCTTGTAGCAAGCGTCCTGGCAGAAATGGTTGCAGTTCTTAACAATCAAGTGATACATATTCCCGTAGTAACTGCAAGCCATGTCCTCCATAAACTCCCTCACTTGTGCCGGGTTTAAATTCGTGGTTCCAATGAATATTGATTTCTTGAATTTGAAGCCCGGGCATTGCCGTGGTTCAACCTCAAAAACACCACTGGTTGCATAATCATGGGCACCAAAAGCATATTCTACTCCATGAACTGTGCATTCAACGCGAAATGTTCAGAGTTAGCTAGCAGTGACTCTTAGACCATATTAACAAGAAAACCACAAGCCCCTAAAGCTTACCTTCTACACCAGAGTGAAATATACCGAGGCCTGCCCAATAGATATATCCGTTAATAGGGGTCAAGTCATAAACATTGAGATAGACTGGTGCTCGGCCTGGACCATGGTTGCTTGACTTCAATTTCGAAAAGAAGCAAAACCGCGCAACTGATTTGCTTTTCAGATGAAGAGGTGCAAGAGATTTCCAACGTTTCTTTGACACAAATTTCATCTTCTCCCCAAACCCTGACCGAAACTCTAGCAGCGACTCTGACCAACCTGCTCATTCAGAAATTCTTGTTCAAATATTACACGCGCTATGAAGTACCGAGTCACATTAAGACAGCAAGTGGAAATAGAAGAAAAGTAGGAAACATTTTGATCTCAGATGTACAAATGAAAGTTTACCTTTCTTCTGCTTAGGCTCTGCCTTTCCCTTCAACATTGGATGCCTCAGTAGAGGTTATCCTGTATGTAAGCATCAATCAATAAAACATCCTGAAAGGTGCACAAGCAAAGAGCTCTCTGCCACATTATGTTTTCATATAACTAAGAGACTCAATTGAATATTTTTTCTTTTGTATTTCTATCTTTGCTAGTTGGCTGAAATACAACAACAGCTCATTTAAAAGTCAACACCAATCCCTTTGGGCCGGCTTTAATCAGTTATACAAGACTTGAGTATAAATATAATAGAGCATGCATCTCAAAATAAACAAGATTGGTCTCAATTCTTTTCATCTTAAAATGAAAAAAGACTTGGTCATCTGAATATCTGTTTTACAAGGATTTGGTAGACTAGAAAAGTAGTTTCTATGTTACTTTCCAAATATACAGAGATCAAAAGAAAAATGTGGGCAAGGTTTAGTGTCATAAAAATCAGGTCTTGTTCCCAAAGACTTGCTACCATGTCAGAAGCAATCATGAAGACAAAAAGATGTAGGTGGTGCTGTATTAAATAATGGACAAAGACAGGAGAAGATGATACAGATAGATTAGTAAGAGGTTAGGAGACAAGTCAAAGCCTCAACAACTCATTCCAACTAATTTGAGTCTGACAATAAAAAGCAAATGATTCCAATTATGATGAACAGTTCCATACACTTTCTATCAATGAATCCAATTTTTTTTGTGTGCCCAAGAAATTAAACAAGTGTTAGCTAATGTCAAGAGTCTAATAAATCTACAAACCAAAATTTGAACTAATATTTCGTTCCCCAAATTAGTAAATCTTGAAAAGTGTAGCTTTAAACAAGTTGAAATCTTTTACGGAAATCAAACGTGACCCAATGTCGCACCGTCAATTTAGAAGCACATTTAAGAGACTAAACACCCTCAAAGTGTTTACTTTGACAATGATATGGTCTGTTCTAGGGTTTAGTGTTTCAGATCTGCCCAAAAAAAAGACTGAGAAACCATAAAATTCGTGAAATTTAGAGCCGGGTTCTTCAGATAAACCGGATAATGTATTCAGGATCTAAGATTTGATACACCAAGTTCAATTTTTTCTTCAGAACGAAAACGAATTGAAACAGAGAAGAAGAGTTTCTGGGGAATATATATAACTTACGAAATTCGGATTCACCATTACGCGTAATGCCGCAAAGAAGCAAGACTCATCATCAGCATTAACTGTGTGAAACCACCTGAGACTGAAACTTTGGAAGATTTTTTCTTTTCTTCTTCTTAAAACGGAGAGACTGAAGTTTGAGTTTTTTTTTAATTTCGAAGAATCATAAGAAGAAGATTGAGAGAGAAAGGGGAAAAAGAACGAATCATATCGCTCTCTCTCTCCCGTGTCTCTTCTTTTGTCTCTTCTTTTTTTTCTTTGCATGTTTTGTTTTGTTTGTTTTCTATTTTATCCTCTCTACCAAAAGCCTTGGATGGTTAAAATTGCGTTTCGCATCGAAACGCAAAATTTGCGTTTTGTGTGATCTCATATATCAAACTTTTTACATATAAATATCTAACACACATTTAAAATTTTATATTCTTTATTTTTTTTTGCTAAAAGGCTTTCTAAAGTAAATACATTTTGTAAAAGCCCATTCGATCCGGTGGTTGACCAATGGATCATTAATGTTTATACACCATGAGGTGTGGAGTTCTGGTGTTAGGTAGAACCGTTGATCGTGGTTCCTTGTAAACAGGTAGAATTGTCCGTTGTAGATTCGTCTATATAATTGTTTTCATAATTTGTAATAGATGATATTTCAAACGACAAGCATGTGCTCGGGTTTAGGAATATATAGTTTGGTTACTTCGGTTTCTTTTTCGGTTATCTGGTATTATCCGAATTCGAACCGAACCCGAAGTTACTCATATTTCATATCCATTCGAGTATTTCTATGGAACCGAACCCGAACCGAAGTGACTTTTGCAGGTCGGTTTCGGTTTGGTTTTTCAAGTATGGCATAAAAAGTCGGTTTCGGTTTGGTTTTTCGGTATGGATATTATGCCCAGAGCTAAGAGATACTATTGTTATGTAGTTTCCTAGTTGAATTAGTCTCAAGTGATGATGCTGTTTAAGTGCTAATTAAAGATCATAGCTTGTACAAAGATCATTGTTTCTGGATACTGATATTGAATCTCTCTTAGGTTTTTTTTTCCCTGAGAGATGAATCTCAGCTTAAACATAAGTTGTTTGTTTATGTAATTCCTTCGTTTAGAAATTGGTTTACTGGTTATAGAAACCAAATGCAGAATTGGTTTACTGTTTTTTTGCTTAATGCTATTAAAGTCTCAGTTGTGTCTTATTTTTAAGTTCACTCTTACTTCTGGTAGATAGCTGCCGGTACTTCTTCAGAGACACTACGCATAGAAAAATCGCAGTCACCGAGTGTATTAGGTTCCCTTGATTTGCATTAGCGTCTCTCATTTGTGTTGCTGGGACAAACACAATCGATCCTATATCTCTATGGATCTATTAGTGTGCAAGACTTTCATGCGTAGCTAAAGTCTCATTCTGGTTATTCAAATGCTGAGATTAATGTATTTGATCTTTCCACTTTATGCTTTATGTTACTTTTCTATTTTATAAACTTTTTCAATTTGCTGTTTTTTTTTTATCAATTATATGATGAAATTTCTTATAAAAAATTTATTATATATTTTCATGAAAATAGAATTTTATAGATGTCAAAAATAATAATTTGAAAATTATTTAGTAGTAAATATTGTTTAGATCAATAATTGATATTAATATGGTTAAGATTAGACTAACCATATTAATATCAATTATTGATCTAAACAATATTTACTACTAAATAATTTTCAAATTATTATTTACTACTAAAGAAAATCACAAGTGAATACAACGCCAGAGACAACATCGGCTTTGATTACCCCTAGATGGCGAAAAAGAAATCCCCCCATAAGAAAAAGCCCCCTCCTCGCTCTTCGGCCAAGGTTCCCTCCCCATCTGCTTCAGATCTGGACCCGAAGTTGGCGTTGCCGACGGTAGCAAATCTCAAGATCTCTGACAAAAAGGACCAGGACCCAGCTTCGGCCTCCTCCTCTGGTCCTCTTGTTGATGGATCTGCGAAGATCTCTCCAGATCTGCAAGCTTCTGCCTCAGGTTCGGAGCCTCCTGCCCCGACCTCTTCCTCTCCAGCTGTGACCGGTGAAGTTGCAGCTAAGTCTATTCCTAGCTGGAAAGACTTTCTTGTAGGTTCAACTGGCTCGATGAAAAAGAAAGGAACCCCATTCACCCTTGAATCGGGAGAACTTTGTGTGCAAATCCCTAACGAGGTTATCACCAGAAACCTCCGTAGATGGGATGACTTCATTATTGGCCAATTTCAGGGTAATCTTCCCTCAAAGGGAGCTCTTCATGCGATATTGAATGGTATCTGGAGCAGCAAGCTTCGAGACATCTCGGCGTCTAAGCTAGGTCCCAGAACTGTGTTGATCAAGGTCCCTAATCCCTCCACTAGGCGGAGGGTTCTCAGTCAGGGCATATGGCACATTGAAGGGCAAAGTATGTTCGTGGCAAAGTATACTCCAGGTCTCACTCCTTCGATGCCGGAGCTAACAGAGATCCCTGTGTGGCTGGAATTTAGAGGAGTTCCACCTCACTTCTTCTCCGAAGAGGGATTTGAACACGTTGCTGGTCTCCTTGGCCATCCAGTCCGCTTGCACCCTTCCACTGCAAACATGACTAATTTGGAGGTGGGGAAGGTTCTTACCATAATCAACCCAACAAAGACTCTCCCGGAAGCAATAAACGTGAAATTTCAAGCTGGTGAAATTCATAGAGTAGAAGTTTCGTGCCCTTGGCTCCCGCCTATCTGTGACTTCTGCAAAGAAATAGGTCACTCCATCCGTCGGTGCCCAACAGCTCCAATTACATGCTCTGCTTGTAAGTCTACTGCTCATTCTCTGGATTCATGTCCAAGGGCGAACCTCCCTTCAGACAACCTAGTGGCAGGGAAGAAGGAAAACAGGAAGAACCCATCTAAAAGACGAAGTGCTAGAGCTTCTGCAAAAGCAATCCCTCCGTCAAATCCTGTGATCTCAGAGAAGCAAGTGCAAATAGAGTCTCCCCCATCTGGCTCCAAGTCTGGAAAGCTTGTGATTGACTTGGATAATCTATCCAGAAATAAGCCTGAGAAAGACTCAAAGAAGTCTAAGAAATCATTGGATTCTGCCATGTCATCCTCTTCAGATTCTGCATCTCAAGAGGAATCCTCTTCTCCAGAAACCTCTTCTGAAAGCTCTTCTGATGAGGATGACTCTCCCGTAGAAGACTCAATGCTCATTGCTTCCCTATCAAAGAAAATTTTTCGTAAAAAGCGAGCGGCCTCGGGGAATCACCCCAAACTCAAACCTAATCATTAATTATGAAGGTAGACTCTTTTTGTTGGAACGTAAGAGGATTTAACAATAGTATTAAGCACAGGAGCTTCAGGAAATGGCTACGGCAGTATAAGCCGCTTTTTGGTAGCATAGTGGAAACTCGGGTACGACTTCTCAAGTCGATTAAGTACGTCAATTCAACCTTTCCTGGTTGGAATTTTGCTGGGAATTATGAGTTTGCAGCACTTGGGAGAATTTGGGTGGTCTGAGACCCTTCGGTCAGGCTCACAATCTTCTCCAAATCAAGTCAGATGATTACTTGCATTATTCAGATTCCCCACTCATTAGATGAGATTATGGTCTCTTATATCTATGCAGTAAACCACAAGTCTGGAAGGCAGAATCTTTGGGATGAAATTAGAGGTATTGCAAGCGACCCCTTTGTCTCTTCAAAGCCTTGGGCTCTCATGGGTGATTTTAATCAGACCCTTAACCCCTCAGACCATTCCTCCGGAAGTGCTAGAATCAAAAAGAGTATGGAGGAATTCAGAGACTGTCTTTCTTGGGCTGGTCTCTCGGATCTTTCTATTAGAGGTAATTTCCTTACCTGGTGGAATAAGCGAGATGTGGCACCTATAGCTAAAAAGCTTGATCGTGTGCTCACAAATGACACTTGGAAGCTGTCCTATCCTCTTTCATATGCCCATTTTGGGGAGCCACTCTTCTCTGATCATTGCCCCGGAACTATCATCTTTGGCTCCCCAACAAAGACTAAGAAGCCATTTATGTTCTCCCAATTTCTCGTTCAGCACCCTGATTTTCTCTCGCGTGTTCATGATCACTGGGACTCTGGGGAGGTTCCAGGCACGGCTCAATTCTCTCTTGCTAAGAAATTGAAGTCTCTCAAGGCTGTTCTTAAGGATTTGAACAGAGAACACTACTCAGATCTAGAAAACAGAGTCAAGGATGCTCATGCCAAGTTGGTGTCTATCCAGACTTCTGTTCTAGCTAATCCCTCTTCACTTAATGCAGGTCTTGAGAAGTCTGCTCATAATGAATGGATGAGGCTGGCTATTGCTGAGGAAAAGTTCTTGTACCAGAGATCAAGAGTCAAGTGGGTTGAATGTGGGGACATGAATTCGGCCTATTTCCACCGTGTTGTTGGTTCCAGGAGAGCTGTCAATCATATTCACTACATGTTGGATGATTCAGACCAGAGGATTGAGAAGATAGAGGACATCAAGTCTCATTGTGTCTCTTATTTTCAAAGTCTCCTTGGGGGAAACGCCTCATTCCCATCCCCATCTGAGGTGAACGACATAATCAGATACACCAAGTTCCGATGTAGTCCTGAAATGTGTGACATGCTTCAAGCTGAGGTATCCTCTGACGAGATAAAAAGAGAAGTGTTTGCTTTACCCAGAAATAAGACGCCTGGGCCAGATGGGTTCTCTAGGGAGTTTTTTAGAGCGACTTGGGATGTCACTGGAGCTGCTCTTACGGATGCAATCAAAGAATTCTTTTCTTCGGGTCGGATTCTCAGACAATGGAACAGTACAACTATCTGCTTGATCCCTAAGGTAATTGGTGCTGATAAGATAGGCAGTTTCAGGCCGATATCTTGCTGTAATGTGGTTTACAAGCTTGTTTCCAAGATCATTGCTAGGCGTCTTCAACTTCTTCTGCCTTCAATGATCTCCAATAACCAATCTGCTTTTGTGAAAGGGAGGCTTCTAGTCGAAAATGTGTTGTTGGCTAGTGAAATGGTTCAAGGATTTGGCAGAGCTAATATCTCCAAGAGAGGTGTTCTAAAAGTTGACCTGAGAAAAGCTTTTGATTCTGTGAGCTGGGGTTTGTCCTTCATGTCCTGGAAGCTGTGGGTTTTCCTCCAAAGGTCATCAATTGGATCGGTCAGTGTATTGCCACCACCTCTTTCTCCATAAATGTCAATGGGGAACTATGCGGATTTTTCAAAGGCTCAAAAGGCCTCAGACAAGGTTGTCCCTTATCCCCATCCCTCTTTGTGATAGTGATGGAGACTTTTTCAAACCTTCTGACTGCCAGATACGAAAGCAGGTGTATTGGCTATCACCCACTAGGAAGAAACCCAATCATCTCGCATTTGGCTTTTGCAGATGACCTGATGATCTTCTTTGATGGCAAGAACTCTTCTCTTCAAGGAATTGCCTCAGCTATGGATGAGTTTAAGACGCTTTCTGGTCTGGAAATGAACCGGAACAAATCTGCCTTATACCTTGCTGGTCTCAAACCCGAGGAAAGTGCGCAGCTCCAACTTCAGGGTTTCCAGGATGGCACCCTTCCAGTAAGATACCTTGGCCTTCCTCTCACCCACAGAAAGCTAAGGATTGCGGAATATTCCCCATTGATTGACTCAATTCGTTCAAAATTCTCTGCATGGTCAGTGAAATGTTTGTCATTTTCTGGTAGGCTCCAGCTTATTTCATCAGTAATCTACAGCTTTGTGAACTTTTGGTTGTCGGCATTTGCTCTGCCTAAGGGATGCTTGAGGACTATTGAAAAGATGTGTAACTGGTTTTTGTGGTCAGGAGATTTGAATAAGAAGCCTATGGTTAAAGTCTCTTGGAACAACATATGTTTCCCCAAATCTGAAGGGGGTCTTGGTCTTAGAAATTTCTCAATGTGGAATAAAGTGCTTAATCTCAGGCTGTTGTGGCTGCTCTTCTCGGGCAGTGATTCCCTGTGGGTTGCTTGGTCTAAAGAACACTATCTCAAGAGAAAGTCTTTCTGGTCTGTCTCAGCGGTTAATGGTGCTTCATGGATTTGGAACTTCATCTTGTCTCTCAGACCTCTAGCAAAAACCTTGATGGGGTGTGATGTTGGTGATGGTCTCTCTGCTAGCTTCTGGTATGACAACTGGAACGCTCTTGGACCACTTATTGATTTTGTTGGACATGATGGTCCTCAAAGAATGGGAATCAATGAGCAAGCTTTGGTTGTTGATGCTGCAGACTCTCATGGATGGAAAATACCTTTCCACAGAATCAGAAATCCCCTCCTTGCTGCTCTTAGGAGTTCTGTTATGGCTTCTCAGCCTCCCCATGTCTCTAGAGGACCTGATCATTTTACTTGGGGCCAAGAAGGGAGCAGATTTCCTGAATTCTCCACAAAGCTCACTTGGATGATCCTAAGACCATCTCTCCCACCCCAACCATGGAATAAGGCCATTTGGTCCAAACTTGTTGTTCCGAAGCACGCTTTCACCTTTTGGGTGGCAAACCTCGACCGGCTCCCTTTGAAAACAAGGCTTGCTCGTTGGGGAATGAGCATCTCTGAAACATGTTGCCTTTGTGATCAGCTTCCTGAAACCAGGGACCACTTGTTTCTTCACTGCAGGTTTTCTGTTCTTGTTTGGTCCCAGGTTCTCCATAGACTTGGTGTTCCCCAGCTCTTTTTCTCTTCATGGCAGGCCCTGATTCACTGGCTACTTGGTAGATCTTCAGGTATCTCCTCATCGCTAAAAAAGATTGTGATTCAGGCCACTATATTCGCTCTCTGGAAAGAGAGGAACCAGCGGGTCCACTCCGTCGATGCCTCCACCTCAGGTGCCTTATTCCAAAGGATTGATCGTGTCGTCAAAGACATCCTCCTTGCCCATCGCTTCCGAAAGCAGGGCAGGGGCCTTCTATCCTCTTGGTTTGCTCACTCTTAAAATAATATTTATCTGCTGATGTTCTATGTTGCTCTCTTGGCTTTTTATTATTATTTTTTTTGCCAAATTATGCATTTTGCTCCAATGCGTTTGTAATCAAACAATCCCAATTCCTTTAAGAAATAAAATTCACATTTTATAAAAAAAAAAAAAAATTAGACTAAAAGTATGATTAGATTTATGAGTATTTTAGTCATTTTTTTATTAAAAACATAAAATGAGATATAAATCATATATATGATATGATTTTAGGTGAACTCCGTCCTTCCGCCACGTTATCAGGGGACACCTGTCCTTTGAAAAAAAAAAAACAATTCCCGTCGTCTCCTCTTCCTCTTCGACCTAATCGATTCCACTTCTGCAACTCCTTTCTCTCTTCGTCTTCTTCTTTTCTCTCTATTTTAATTTCCCCAAATTCCGTAATTAATCTAAAGGTCAACCTCTCTCCTTCACTCCTTCACTCCTTCATTTTGATTTCGAAATTTATGGGGATTAAAGAGGGGTTTTAGTCCACTTGGGATTGAGTTTTAAAAGGGGGGGAGAGAGAAAACCATCAACCATGGCTACGGGAAAATTGAAGAACCTGGCTTCCATTGATGCTCCTGCGAAGGTTTCCGAAGACGACAAGGTTGTGGAGTACGATGCTCTGTTGTTGGATCCATTTCTGGATATTCTTCAGGATCTGATTTCTCGAATTGGTGTTTCTTAGTTAGGTTTTTGATCTGCGAGTTGATTCTGTGGCTTTGATACCTTTTATGTTTTTCTTATTCGCCTTCATTCATTCGTCTCATTCAGATATTTACTGGAAGAATGAACACAAGCTCTCTTGCTCATCTGAGGTATGCACTGCTACAGAGCGAGATCGCTACGAGAAATCTGTAAGTACCAATTGGTCACCGATGTTCGTACCCTCTTCTTTCAATTCTATAACCGAATTCTAGGTTTCTGAAACTTTTTGAACGGTAAATTGTTAGGTTGAGAGTATTATCTTGATTAATTTCTCTCATATTTGATCTGAAGATCGAGATTGTAACTAAGAATTTGAGAATCGCTTCCTTTGTTTAAGGAAGTTGTATAGAAATTAATGTCTCAACAATTAAACAACACAACAGTCTCACTTCTTAGTGTCAATGCATCTTTTTAGGCTACCCTACATCGAGTGATGAAGTGACTAGGCTCAAAGGAGAAGAAATCACGAGATAGATGGTGACCGTCGCCTTCTTCTCAATCGTGTATGGAGTTAACCAATTATACAGGTCTCGTCTCTATCTCCCTCTCCATCGAAATCTTAATTAGGTTTGTAAAATTTGATGAGTCACCCAATTAGATGAGGCGAAGAAAGAAGGAGGGCTTTGTACGAGGGTTTAGGCCATCCTCTCATTGTCGTTTCTCCTATTTTTTCCCGAAAAATTCCACTCTTTTTCCCTCTTTGAATCCGATTTCAGTTGAATGATTATTAAGTTACTTGTGCTATTTCAGTTCCAAAGAACGGCGCTTTGCTGTGAGGAAAACAATGACTGCGGCCACAGTTTCTAGCAGTGGAAGTCTATCTTAAAAGTTTATACATGTTGATGATAAGGTTATCTTAAAAGTTTGATCTATGATGTCTCTTCTATTATACCAAACATTTATCCCTTCTAATTATATTTTCAGGAAAAGTGCTAACATGGAAGCTTTGCAGGATTTCATCATAAAGCTTGACACACCTTCTTCCTCCAACAAATGTTTTCTTCAAAAGCCGAGGAAGACTACTAAAAAGCATATTGATCAAAGAAGAAGAAATAGACACAGTGGTTTGGTTATTCCGCCTGTGACACAAGAAATCTTCGTGATGGTCCAACAAATTCATCTTCTCGTCCATAAACCCTGGATTTTAGTTATTCAGCATGTGACTCTTCTTGCGTCTAAGAATTAGATGTTTAGACAAACGATCAGTTGAAGGGGGCTCCTCATGCGTCTAAGGAGATTACGATGAGGTATACATGGAACTCTTCTTCTCTAGAGATTCCCTAGACAGTGTTGTGCCTAAATTGTTTTTTGTGTCCTTTTCGTTTCTTGAGGATTTTCGTTAACAACACATAAATATAATTTATATGATTTTGGTGATGACATATGTGATCCTCTTGTCTCTTCGATCTTCGATGATGAGAACTATCCCCCTTCCCCAGAATCTATGGCAATCCTTTTTTTTTTATTGAACATTAGCTATCCCGTTTTCTCTAAAATACAAATCTCTGCTTTGTTTTATTCTTTTATTCTTATTTTCTATGAACACAATACTTTTTTTTTTGTTAAATCTATGAACACAATACATAGTGATTAATCCAATGATTTGTGATCTAATTTTCTCGAGTGTTCTTTTGCAGAGGGCAAAATCAACTCTGACAATTAATGTCTTCAAAGAATGTCTCACCAATCAAATAGCATGTTTCATAGGGAACAAATATGGAACTTGGACTTGGCAATGGTGATATCGACATCTCCTGGTGTGATCTTAACATAGTAGAGAAGATTGGAGGTATTATTAAAAATTCTAATTTTTTATGAGAAAAACAGTGACTTAGTCTGACAACCATCCAAGTAATGTCAAATACTTGAGTTAATTAGTTTAGCTTTAGACTCTGTTCTTACTAACGCACATGTGAAGAATAACATGGTTCATACTTTGAGATTATTCTTATCTATGAGTTTATGTATTGTCTTTTGCTGCTCTTTCAAATTGCTGAGTATCATAGCTGTGGTAAAATTTTATTGTCTAAATTTATTATACCTGCTTTCTTCAAGCCTTAAAATTATTGTTGAAATATTCAGAATTATTATTTTGTTGTTAAAATAGGAAGATGATTTCACAAGGAACCGGTTCTGGTGATTCATCTAAATTATAAAGGCACATTTTGGTATTCTCCAGTCAGTGGAATTTTGTAAAATCAGAAGAGACAAAGAACAACTCATGAGAGCATACCTCTCGTCCCAAGGTATCATAAATGTGACTTACTTGTGTATTGAAACGAGTGTATATTGGATGAATACGGTGGATGAAATCACAATTTTGGTGCGGTGACAAAGTTTGCGGAGTCTCAAAATTAATAATGCATATATTTTGTATTTGATTTTCTGGTTTTAAAAATTTCAGGGAACACATTAAGAAAGTTTTGACTTCATTCGGTCTTGCACTAGATGATCTTGCTTTTACCACTAAAGATGGTCGAATAAAAAGGTATAGTATGCACTTTTGTTCTTCACATTCTAACTCACATGCCTTGATCCTGCTGTTGATTAACCAAGCACCGGTTCAACGAACAAACTGGCATCAAAGAAAGTTTGTTTATGCTGTTTGGCTAACAAAGATGGTAGCTTTATATAAATTATGTAAAAGTGGCTGTAGATTAGTGTATGAATGTGAGAGATATTGATATGCATGACCATTTAGGCGAAGTTGTGTTCGTGGAATTATAGAAAAAAGGGTTTTGTGATCAAACAAAAAGAAGCGTTGAAGTCCACAAATGAGATGATATCATTGATCTCAGGTGAAGTCATTGAGGTAAAAGAAGCGCAAAAACTAAACTTGCTTGGTATGGTTTTAGCAAGGAAAAAGGCCTAATTACCCATTAAAGGATGTGTAGCAAGTACCTTAAGATTCATGTATAGCATTGATGCCAATCGTCTATTGTATGATAATTGTTTGAGTTTTTATACTGTTTAGCACTGTTTTATTCCCGTAGTATGTTTAATAGCTCTCATATTTACTTAGTAAAAATGTTAAGGCAAAACTGAATTGGAGATGATCAAAAGTTGTGTGTGCACAGAGATCCGTATAATTCAACATATGTAGATAGTCAAAATTGGGGTTAAAGCAAGTCTTTCCTAATCTTTTTCAACCATTGTTTAAAGCACAAAAAAACCACAAAAAACCACTGTTTAAAGCACAAAAAGGTTCAAAATGGATATAATATTTTTTAAATGAAACATTAAAATCATTAAGAAATTTATCGAATGGTAAAAAAATTTTACAAAAAAACTAACAAAAATTCAAAAAAGGTTAAAGAAACTCGAATGTCAAGATGACTAACACAACGATTAATCATCTACAATGAACATTAATATTGACTACATTGAACATCTACAATGCATGCAATTTGTAATTTACATTTTTCATAAAATCATGCTCCAAATTAAGGTTACCTATATATTTTTTAATATTCGGTAAACATCTCGCGTTACAGCATCTCGCGGCATATCGCGAGTTTTCACCTAGTTTAGATTAGAATGATGAATCATCCAAATAAACAACCGAAAATTGAAACGAACATAATTCAAATGCATTATTTAGATGGATCATTTAAATGGATCACCTGGATGCAAATGCCAGATGAGCAAACGAACAAGACCTTACTACTACTAAGAATTATATCGAGCTCAATACTCATCAACACCAATATTTTGAAACTGAAACAACTTATTTAACTCTGATCAACCAATTTCTCCAACAATGTATCTAATCTTCTCAAATTGAATAGTCATACTGAACATTCAAATATGATTCATAAGCAAGATACAAAGTGAAATGAAAGAGGAAGGCTAATAACAACATACCACGATGGTTTTTGATTGATCGCTCTTCCCTGGATCAGTCTACAATCTCCCTGAATTCCAACCACCCTCTTCTTAGCCACCAACAAACCCGTAACTCTACATAAACATTACAAACTTCTCCACTCTCGAGCTCCACTAAGTAGACAGAAAGTAGACATATGAAGGTAAAGCATAAAGAATTAAGAAGGCATACCATTTTGACATTCTTTTGATTGTCACCTACAAAATCTCTGCAATCACAGAGAAACAAGAATTATGCAATTGAATAAAACGTTAATACCAAATAGATCCTAATTTGAGAAACATAGGCTTTTCCAAAGAGAGAAATTGAAAGATCGGATGATTTATCCATTCTAAGTTCTATTATAAAGAATAAGACGTACTTGCAACAAAATATCGAAAAAAAAATCTTACAAAGTGAATAAATAAAGACGAATCAATCAGGACCAGAAAACAAAAAGTCATGCGATTCACACTATTAGCCAAGGATAACAGCCATAATCAATAAACTTTTTAAGATTTTTTCAGGAAGGTTTTCGATCTTATCGGAATTTCATCTTTAGACCATCACAAAGACCAGATCTAAGAAACATCAGTAGCTTAGACAACAAGAATCAAGGGATAATAATGAAAGACGATAAACATAGATCAACAACAATACTTAACGATACAAGTTTTGTAATTCTTTTCACTCAAAACATAAAGTTTACAAAAAAAAAAATGATTATATTATTTGATCATAGAAGGTGATTTATCATAGTTAACAGATTTACTATTAACCGAGACCTTAGTATTTTATCTTCTGTTGATTTGTTCAACTAAAGCTACGATAATACATTATACGAAGCGACGATAATACATTATACGATCTTCGTTTGCATTATGCAAAAAATAAAAAATAAAAATCTCTGATTTTTTTTTATAGAGAAGCAAGTTAAAGATGTTTAACACAAAATTTCATGGAGATAAAATTGAAATCAGTCATGACTAATATGGTGATGAAGAGAACAAGGAACAAGGATTCGAGATTGCAACAATCTTTGATTTATCAATTTATATTCGGTTAAATGAAAAATTTCCAAATCTTTGTAGAAATTTAGAAATTAAGTATGAAGAACAAGAGAGAGAATATGAAGAACAAGCGAGAATTGATTTGAGAGAGAGAGAATACTGAATTTTTCTTGTTATTTTCCTCTTTGCAATTACATCACATATATAAAGTAACTAACAACTAACTCTAGTTACAACAATTAAGTCAAAGACACATTCCAGCAATTAAGCCACAAGTTGCACAAGTTGCAACACAAGAAAAACCACACTTTACAAATGGTGTGCGGAATGAACAGTGCACGTTTTGCTACAGTACACGGTCAACATAAGCTTGGATCGATTGATCCAAAATAATAGGATCGATCAGATTAACTGCTTGGTCGATCAAGAGATGCACGAAAACTGGGATCGATCGATCCAAGCTATAGGATCGATCGATCCAGTTCTGTCGGACAAGAATTCGTGTTTTGATCAACTTGGATCGATCGGTCCAAGCTTGGGATCGATCGATCCAATCTTTTACAAGCTTCAACTTCATTTCTTTGCTTCATTTCAACACTCCCCCTCAAGATTGGCTGGTGGAGATCCAGTAAGCCCATCTTGCCATGAAGTTCCTCACATACCTTTGAAGTTGTCGCCTTTGTGAATACATCTGCACGTTGATCAGAACTCTTCACATAAGTTGGAGAGATAATACCTGCTTGGACCTTTTCTCGAATGTAGTGGCAGTCTACTTCAATATGTTTGGTCCGCTCATGAAATACCAAGTTAGAAGCAATGTGTATTGCAGCCTGATTATCGCAGTGTAGAGTCATTGATTCTGATGACTCAACTCCAAGATCTTTAAGGAGATTCTTCAGCCATACCAGTTCCCCAGTAATGCTTGCCATTGATCTATACTCAGCTTCAGCACTTGATCTCGAGATTACTTTCTGTTTTTTGCTCTTCCAAGTAACCAAGTTCCCTCCAACAAACGTGCAATAGCCTGTGGTGGATCTTCTATTCACCCTATCACCCGCCCAATCTGCATCGCAGTACCCAACAATATCTGTGCTATTATTACGACCCATCCATATGCCTTTTCCTGGTGTACCTTTCAAGTAGTTCAGGATCCTCTCAACCATTTTCCAATGATGCTTAGTGGGAGCTTGCATATGCTGGCTTATTTGATTCACAGCAAAGCAGATATCTGGTCTAGTAATGGTAAGATAGATCAACTTACCTACCATTCTCTGATATTGCTTAACATCCTCAAATAGCTCCCCCTCACAAACAACCTTATAGCTATCTTCAATTGGTGTTTTCGCAGGTTTTGAACCAATCTTTCCTGTCTCTGATAATATGTCCAATGTATACTTTCTCTGAGAAAGAAACAAGCCATCATCAAAGTTGCATACCTCAATTCCAAGGAAGTACTTCAGCCTTCCCAAGTCTTTGATGTCAAATGAAGATTTGAGGAGCATTTTTGTTTGCTCAACACCAGCAACATTGTCACATGTGATGATAATATCATCCACATATATGAGCACAACAACAATACATTTCTCTCCTTGAATGGTGAATAAAGTGTGATCAGCTTCTGATCGACGAAACCCTTTCTCAAGAAGGCAACTACTCAATTGTTGGTACCATGCTCTTGGAGACTGCTTAAGACCGTATATTGCTTTCTTGAGTCTACATACTTTGCTACTGTTGGCGACATCATGAAACCCTTGAGGAGGTGCCATATATATCTCTTCTTCCAACTCCCCTTGAAGGAAAGCATTCTTAACATCCATCTGCCATAGATCCCAATTAAGATTAGTAGCTATAGAGAGAAGGACACGTACTGAGTGAAGTTTTGCCACTGGAGCAAAAGTTTCTGTGTAGTCCTCTCCATATTTCTGAGTATATCCCTTGGCTACTAACCGAGCTTTGTACCTCTCTATTTCTCCAGTGCTTGTGTACTTAATGGTATACACCCATTTACAGCCCACAAGCTTCTTGTCATTAGGTAGATCAGCCATCTCCCAAGTACCATTCCTCCTCATGGATTCCATTTCTTCAATCATGGCCTCAACCCAAACTTTACTCATACATGCTTCTTCATAGCTAGATGGCACTGAGTTTTGGTCAATCTTACTAAGAATCACTTGGTGTTCCTCTGGAAGATGAGCAACTGAACAATAGGCTTGGATAGGATGAGCCACAGCCTGATTGTTGTAGTAGACTCTAGTGTTCTTCCAATTATCTGGACCAAATTTGATCCTTTCACTTCTTCTAAGAGGAGGAGGTTAAACCTCTTGAACATTATCTTCTTCAGAATCTTCAGCTTCTGAAGTTGAACCATTTGTTTGAGTCTCTCCCTCTTCACCAGTTGTAGCTGATTCTCGAGTGGGGATTTCAACATTGTTAGTCCCACTATCATCATCATGAGACTCAGCTGTAGGTGTCTCATTCTGTCCTATCAGTTCCCCAAGACCATTGAGTATAAACTCCAACGTAGAAGCTTGATCATATCCAGGAGATGCCATATCCTTCAAGTTATCCCAGTTCTTCTCACTGAAATAACTCTCTTCCTCATTAAACTTGACATCCCTTGATACATACACTCGACTCGTCTCTGGATTGTAGCATTTGTACCCTTTCTGAGTAGAGGAGTACCCAACAAACATACATTTTATGCTTTTGGGCTCTAGCTTGTTCCGCTGAGCTTCTGGTACAAACACATAACACACACATCCAAACACTTTGAGATGATCAATACTCGGTTTAGTCTTGTTTAATACCTCATATGGAGACACCTCGCCAAGATGCTTGGTTGGCAGCCTGTTGATCAAATAGCATGCAATCATCACTGCATCTCCCCAATACTGCTTTGGAACACTTTTGTCAAACATCATTGTCCTAGCAACCTCCATGAGATGCCTATTCTTGCGTTCTGCAACTCCATTTTGCTGAGGAGTGTAGGCACAAGATGTTTGGTGCACAATCCCTTGCTTTCCCAACAATTCTTTAAACTGATTGCTCATGTATTCCCCTCCATTATCACTTCTCAAAATCTTAATCTTAGCTCCAAACTGTGTAGAAACATAGTTGTGGAACTTTGAGAATGCCTCAAATACATGACTTTTTGATGGCATAAGGGTTACCTACGTGTATTTGGATTTCTCATCAATGAAGGAAACAAAGTACTTATATTGATCACGAGAAGCACAAGGAGCAGTCCATACATCCGAGTGAACAAGACTAAAGCAATCATCATAAACCGTAGATGATTCTAGAAAAACAGTTCTACAATGCTTTCCTAGAATACAAGCTTCACACTCTTGATGATCTTGAGTCAGGTTCGGTAAGGTTAGATGTAGAGCCTTGGAGTGTGGGTGACCAAGACGAGCATGCCAAACTGAGCTGGAGGAAACAAAACTTAAAGCAGAGCAAGAAGCAGCAACACTATCAACATTATTCAACACATAGAGACCATCCTTGGCGCGTCCTTCGCCAATAGTTTTTCCCGACTTATTGTCCTGAAACCACATCTTATCAGGACTAAACACAGCCAAGCAATCAAGATCCTTTGTTGCTTTCTGAACAGATACCAAGTTATTAGAGAATTCAGGCATATACATAGTTGTGGTGTTCCTTTCAAACAGCTCTAAATTTCCGATTCCTCTAATTGGAATATCATTCCCATCAGCAATTGTAACATTTCCAGAATGAGGTTTAACATTACTAATCAGCCTAGCATCACTAATCATATGATATGAAGCACCAGAATCAACTATAATAGGCTTATGAGTTTTAGAGACAAATAAGCCTTTACCAGATTCCTTGAGATGAGTGATGGATTTGAAGAAGGCTTCAAGGTCTGACTTTTTAACCACATCATCATCAATCGTATTGGCAACCCCAACACGCCCTCTAAACGTCTGACATGTGCCCTTCTGCCTCATGTTTCTCAAATGCGGGTAGAGAGTCCAGCACTTCTCTTTGGTGTGACCTTTGATTTTGCAGTGTTCACACGTCCAGTAATTATCCTTGGTGTGACCTCTTCCTTTGCAATTATCACACACCACATTTCTTCTCTCTGCTTGGTTATAAGCCCCTTGGCTTATATGAGCAGTCTCACTTGTCCCTCGAAAGAGACCTTTTGACCCTTCTTCCTTTTGGATCATCATACATACTTCGTTCAAGGTTGACAGCTTTTCAAACCTTAACATGTGGTGGATCAGTCCTTTGAATGATCCGTTGAGTGTGAGAAGCAAACCAAAAACTTGATCTTTCTCTCGCCTCTCCATCATCTCCTTCAGTTCTGTGGTAGGAGGTCTCAGCATCTCCAACTCAGCCCACAACGTTCTGAAGTCACCAAACAAGGTCTTGAATGGCTTCTCCTCTTGTTGGAGATCATTCAGTGCCTTCTTTACCTCAAAAATACGACTAAGATTTGAGGTATTTCCATATACACTCAAGAGAGTGTCCCATAACTCCTTTGCAGTTTCAGTATATGAGTAAGCTGCAAGGATAGATGGCTCCAACGAGCTCTGAAGAACTGCAAGAACAAGCTGGTCCTCTTGGATCCACTTGGAATCCTCCTTACTAGAGCCGGTTTTGATTGGAGACTCCACTTCTCCTTCATCAGCCTCGGCTTCCTCTTTCTTCTTGTCCGTGGACACTTCTTGAGAACCAACGATGTGCTCCCATAAACCACGGCTCCTTAGAGCAGTTCGTGTGGTTCTAGACCATAAAAGATAGTTGTCACCCTTAAGGACAACTGGTAGAGTGATTTGCCTTTGATTCTCCATTGATGGATTTCAGAAAAACAAAGAGACAAAAAACAGAGTACAAACAGAGTAAATTTTCAGAAATTAGGCCTTCAAGAGCTTTGTTGCTCTGATACCATGTAGAAATTTAGAGATTAAGTATGAAGAACAAGAGAGAGAATATGAAGAACAAGAGAGAATTGATTTGAGAGAGAGAGAGAATACTGAATTTTTCTTGTTATTTTCCTCTTTGCAATTACATCACATATATAAAATAACTAACAACTAACTCTAGTTAATCTCTAACTCTAGTTACAACAATTAAGTCAAAGACACATTCCAGCAATTAAGCCACAAGTTGCACAAGTTGCAACACAAGAAAAACCACACTTTACAAATGGTGTGCGGAATGAACAGTGCACGTTTTGCTACAGTACACGGTCAACATAAGCTTGGATCGATCGATCCAAAATAATAGGATCGATTAGATTAGCTGATTGGTCGATCCAGAGATGCACGAAAACTGGGATCGATCGATCCAAGCTATATGATCGATCGATCCAGTTCTGTCGGACAAGAATTCGTGTTTTGATCAACTTGGATCGATCGGTCCAAGCTTGGGATCGATCGATCCAATCTTTTACAAGGTTCAACTTCATTTCTTTGCTTCATTTCAACAATCTTTTCAATAAAAATATATAAAGTTTACAATAACAACAAAAATTAAACCAAAAAAATATATAAAGTTTACAACAACAACTAAAAAAGTCATCACCGGGCAGAACCCGTAATCATCATTCATTAACATTGTTTTATGTTTGTGGTTCGATCTCTAGAAGGTGATTTCATTTCCTTTTTTTTTTTTGAATGTAAAATTATATTCAAGCTCAAAAAAACGTTTTTACGACGAATGTGTGACTTTTGTCTGAGTTTTTAGTAGAAATTTATAACAAGATTATGATTTGAGTCGATCTTCTCAGCTTCAAGTACCAAACCAAATCATTTCATTTTCATATCTTCCGTTCAGCTAAAGCGACCATGGATGGTAATGTTACTCGTTCTTTTTTTTTTTTTTTTTTTTTGCTTTATATAAATATATAAACTCCGCAAAGGAACTGAGCATCATAAGTTTTTGTAAAGGGAGGATTACTATATGGATCTTTATTTCTATGTTTATTATTAGTTTGACCTACTTTTATTTTTATTACTAGACTAACCTAATTTTTTTCATATTACCGAAAGTACCCTTATGACCTTTGTTGAGAAAAACGCAATTACAAAACTGCCATTACTATTCATTTGCAAAAAAAAAAAAAGTCTACCGTTCTTTGATGGTAGACTTATATAATTTTAGTCAACTCAAATTTTGGTCGGTAGATTTGTTTAATAGATGGTAGATTTGTTTAAAAAATGGTAGATTTGTTAAATTTTGGTAGACTTATATTGGTAGATTTATTTTAACGACTGGGTAGATATATTTAATTTTGGTAGATATATTGTCTTTGATGGTAGATTTGTTTATAAGTTGGTAGACTTTACGACCAAACCGTTGACTAACGGTGTATGTTTGACTTTTTTGGTAGATTTATTGACAATGGTGGTAGATTAATCATACAAAACGGTAGACTTATTTATTTTGGTGGTAGAGTTAACCAGTGTGAATGATTTTATCGTGACGGTAGATTTATTTATTTGACGGTAGATTTTTATTGGCAACGGTAGATTTTTTTTGGGTTGGTAGATTTATTAACAATTGCGGTAGGTTTAAAACCGTGTAAAATCTTGGTTTAATTTTAATTTTAACAGTGGTAGACTTCGTTTTGTAACAGTGGTAGATTTAATTTTAATGACGGTAGATTTAAAAATTAGGGTAGATTTGTTTGTAATGATGGTAGATATAAAACGTTTGACATCTCAGTGACTTCGTTTTGAAATGGTGGTAGATTTAATATTAATGACGGTAGATTTAAAATTATTTGGTAGATTTATTGTTAATGGCGGTAGATTTAGCAAATCTTTTGTTATTTACTCAGATAACCTTCAGTTGGTAGACTTATTATTTCGCGTTGTGGTAGACTTTTAATGACGGTAGATTTATTGACATTATTTGGTGGTAGACATTTGACTTTTTCCAGAATGAGAAATTACGATTTTGCCCTACACTTAATCCTAAATCTACGAAAAAACCAGAGCACCCTTCTTCAACCTAGCGCCAGCGCCGTCGATGAGCTGAAGTTCAGAAGAATTTTTTTTGAGAATTTTTGAGATTCCACAATCCACATCTTCTCTCAACCTCTTTTCACACTCTCCGATCTTCTCCGCTTCGCTTCTTATTTAAGATCGCAATCTCCCACATATTCTTTAAATTTTTTTGTTTCTACCGATTCCACAATTCAATCATGGAGCAAGTCATTTTGGTATGCGGTAATTGGTGTTTTAAGAAAAATAGGTGGGTGTTCGTTGTAGATAAGTCCAAAAGATGTAGAATTGTAGGGTAGATCGAGAAACCTCTTTTGATGATTTCCTTCAAATGGCGTATGAAGATTTTTGTTTGGATCGTCGGTTTTATGAGCTTCAATTTAGCTATATGTTGTCGAGTGTCGTACGACGAAGTTTACCACTACATACACCTCCTGTATTTGTAGGAAATTCAAGACAGTTGAGTGGTTTTTTGAAACAATTTGAAAACGAAACGGTTCGTTTATGTGTTGAGATTAAAGAGAATTTTGGGAAGTCGATGGTTGATGAAGACGAGGTTGTCGAAGATGTCAAAGCATCTGTACCAGAAGGTGATGGTGGACTTGGGAAAATCAGTAAAGATCGGGATGAAGAAGGAGATGAAGAAGAAGAAGATTTATCTTTGAGATTTGATGGTTGGGAAGATCCCGATGGGGCAAGTTTTGATGATGATGAGTACGGCGTGAGTGGGAAACGTACGGATGGTGGAAGTTCAGATGATGAAGAATACTTGCAAAATCTACTACCAAAGAAAAGGGGATCAAACATAATTCCTGATCTAAAGTTTGCGCAACAACTTGCTACGGGGACTTCGGAGGCGGGGTATGAAGAACTTCCATCGTACTTATACATGATTAGACGAGCTAATCCGGGGACACTAATAAAGCTAGAAGTTGACGAGGAAGATAGGTTCAAGTTTATGTTCCTCGCATTTGGTGCGAGCATACGTGGGTTCCCCTTTATGAGGAAAGTTGTTGTTGTTGATGGTACGTTTTTGCATGGAAAATACAAAGGTACACTACTACACGCCACAACGCAAGATGGGAATTTTAATATTTTTCCAATAGCTTTCGCAATTGTTGATACCGAGAATGATGAGTCTTGGGAATGGTTCTTTAGACAACTATACCGCGTTATCCCTGATGATGAAGGACTTGCCATTATTTCGGATAGACATAGAGCGATTGGAAATGCTATAGGGAAGGTTTATCCGTTGGCTAGTCGTGGTATTTGCACATATCATCTGCATAAGAACATTATGTTGAAATTCAGAGGCGCAGAAACTTTCCGACTTGTTAAGAAGGCTGCAACCGCGTATAGGATTCTAGAGTTTAATGACTTCTTTGCGCAGATTCAAGCTGCAAATCCTGCATTGTATGCTTATTTGCAGAAAGCAGATATCAGTATGTGGAGTCGTGTTCATTTCCCGGGTGATAGGTACAACTTCACAACTAGCAACATAGCGGAATCGATAAACAAGGTCCTATCTAGTGCAAGAAGTAAGACAATCGTGCGACTTGTGGATGATATAAGGAGCCTTCTAACGAGGTGGTTTGCTAAAAGACGCGGCAATGCAAAGAATATGCAAACAACTATTACTACTGGTGTCGAGAAGTTGCTTCAGGTAACCCTCTTCTGGCATTAATTTTTTCGACGAGTTTGGTAGATTTATTTTCCTTAGTGGTAGACTTAATTTAGATTAATTTATATTCTGGTAGATTTATTTCTAATTAAGGGTGCATTCGAGGTCGCTATGGCGAAGAAACGTCCAAGGAAAGCTACAAAATGTTCTAAATGTCAACAAATCGGACATACTCGCCTTACATGCTCGACTTAAAAATGGTATGAAAATTTCCCTTGAGAACTCGTGCCCTTCTACTTAATGTGTAATAATAGCTACTCTTGTAATAATCATTGTATCAAACATGTCTTACGTTATGTTATTAGGAACTCTCTTGGTACAAACTTGTTTTACAACAACTCTACCAAGAGTCTAGAAGTTAGCAAATAAATCTACCAAACTTTGCATTACATGATCGCAAAATATTAGAAGGTTTAGACAACAAATCTACAAAACTTTCAAAGGACTAACATCATGCCAAAAAAATGGTCCTTTGAAAGTATAGTTACATCAACAACTACAATATATACCTTAGGTAAACGAGCTGCATTTAAGTCAAAGTATGCGACATACAAAAAATACAAATCTACCGCGCTTCCAAAAAATATAAGTCTACCGCGCTTCCAAAAAATCTACCGTAACAGCTTCCTTAGTTAGCAGAATCTGTGTCAAGTCCATACTTGTCATCCGCTTCACCACGCGGGTTTGGATCAGACATCTGGGCTTCTTCAGGTTCATGTACCTCATCGTATATCTCACATGCATACTTGAGACGATTCAAACCCATGTTGCTATCTATGAGGGGCTCCCAACAATGGCCAAGAGCTAAACACTCCATAGACTTGAGGGTATACACGCCACAATCACCTGTTTGTTTGTTAGGAGGAGCTGTTTTGATCATGTAGGAGTGATATTGTGCCTCACTCATGTGTCTCCTCATTTATGGTGGTGCAAGTTGCTTCAACAAGAGTGGAACCATCTTTGCGTACGCCCTAACACTCTCAAGTACGTAGCCATTTTTATATAAATAGGGGATGCAATCAAAGACTCTGACCTTTCTCTTGGGAATATCAACCTCAACGGCCACCCAATGTTCGTTCATGACATTGTGGGCGATGTACAAGATATCCACATCTTGCCCCCATTTCTTGCTTGTGCATGACATCTCATTATATACCCCGTTCGCCATGTCGAAATAACCCGACGAAAACATCCACTTCTTTTCCTTCTCCAAGGGTAAAAATTTATTGGTGAAATCTTGACACCAAACACAAGTGAAGACAGGATCGATGAAAGCAATCCTTCCGTCTCGATAAGGAGATGGATTAAGGGTAGACCTTTTTCGAAATATATTAAAGCCTGCGGCAATATGCTGCACAATGTAGAAATATTGGTTAATATATAACTCTACCGTCAAATAAAATCAAAATCTGCAAGCGTAAAACTAAATCTACCACAACAACAAGGCAAATGAAAATAAATCTACCATCAGGGAATTAAAATTAAATTTACCACCAGGGAAATAAAATTAAATCTACCACGAAAGAAATAAAATTAAATCTACCACGAAGGAAATAAAATTATATATATCTACCACATGGGAAATAAAATTAAATCTACCACGAGAGAAATAAAATTATATATATCTACCAGAAGGGGAAAAAACAATAATCTACCGATTATTCAATTAAATCTACCACTAGTACCTTATCATGCAACCACCCGTATTCCGATTGTTCCCACGCTTCTTTAGGAGTCATAAGCGTCAGGTAGAATTCCGGTCCTGCATATGAAGTCTGTAATGGGTTTTCCCTGGAAATGACGTAAGTAATCTATAGTGAGAAGGATGAAATTCCTACTACGTGATCAAATTTTAAACAAAAATAAGGTTTAAATCACTTACAAATCCGTCGCTATGTAGTTGAGCAACTCATCTAGTTTTCGTTGTTCCACCTTCTCGAAAGGGTCATACATAGCAGTAGATGTGGTTACACCCACCATTATGCGTTTCACCGCCGAACTTCCTACGAATGGTGACAATTGGGTGGGAGCAAGGTTGCGGGCCCTTTTGAGCGGAAGGCTATTAATGGTTGATGCAGCTGCCACCAACTTCTCTAATGTTGTTCCTAGAGCTGCTACATTTGCGTCGTCCGAGTCCTCGTCTACTAACTGTGGGATCTTGAATGAAGATTTAGCTTTACCTCGTGGAGGTGTAACTTGGTCAGTGACATCGATACACTCATCATCTACTTACTTTTTATTTTTTAGGTCAGGTTTCTTAGCTGCTTGCTTCTTCACTACCGGATCAGCCGGTTCTCTTTTCACTTTACAAGCACTCTTTCCTTTCGATCTCGGGGTTCTAACCACCCTTGCAATCGAAAACTCTGGTTGCGACGTTTCCTGCATCTCTAACATCCAGGACTGTGGAAAAATAAGGTATTAAACACAAAACAAATCTACCAAAGAGCACAAAACAAATCTACCATAAAGTACAAAACAAATCTACCAAAGACCACAAAACAAATCTACCATAAAGCACAAAATAAATCTACAATAAAGCACAAAATAAATCTACCAAAGAGCACAAAACAAATCTACCATAAAGCACAAAATAAATCTACCATAAAGTTTAAAAGGCAATGTGAACAAATCTACCATAAAGTTTCTTATTCCATAGATGTACCATAACGAAAGAAAAATATTTTCCATAGATTTATCACGTCAGTTTTTAAAACACCAAACACCAAACTTTTTAGTAGACTAAACACCCAAGTTCTGAGAAATGTGTTGAATTTTAGTAGTCTCCTGTAACTTGCCCTAAGTTCCCTACTGTAATTAGAAGAGAGACTTGCGTACCGGATTCTTTTTCTCCGCTCCTGTTCCTTGAGCTGCATTGGATTCTGCATCTACCACATTATCAACAGGTCTTGCTTTTCCCCTTTCTTTTCCTTCACCACATCTTCCGCCTCCAGAGTAGACAACCTCATTTCAATGTCACTAAGTCGGACTCCTACATTGGTAACATTGTTGTGCATTAAGGCCAATGTGCTCGACAATTGCTGAATTGCCTTTATGATCTCACTTTTCTCCCCGGAGTTCTTTCTTTCCCTCTCTCTCTCCTTCTCTATTTCCTTCTCTCTTTTCTTCTCTTTTTTCTTCTCCCTCTTCTCTCTCCTAATCACATCTAGCGGGATATCCATATCTACTTCCTTCGCTGCTTTTCCACTTTCCTCATCCACCTTCGCCTTCTTCTTCTCCTTCTTGTTCTTCTCCACCCGTGAAGTCCCAGCAATTTCTGTCTTCCGCTTCTTCACTCTAGGTGTCTCAACAAAATCATCTTCACTTTCACTTTCTTTAACGATATCCTTCCCTCTACTTTTCTTAACAACAACCTCTGATTCCCAAGCTGTCTCATCCAAGCATCCATCAAGAATATCACTGATCATGTTATGCAGCTTGGTATCCACATTTGGGGTAGAGGCTTCGTCTTCCCAAATTGGATAAATCTCTTCCGGAGGCTTCACCACCAATAGATTTCTCACCCGAACCTACAAAACAATAATAAACCATGTCATACAATAATTCTACTAAATAGAATGACCCTGATTCCCAACAACTCCCACAACAAATTCAATAAACGAAAATGAAAAGTCTACCACTTATAAAGAAAAGTCTTCCGCCAAAAGAAAACAAGTCTACCAAAATCACAACGATTCCCATAATAAGTCTACCAAACCTATAGCTACAAGTCTAAGATAAAGAAGTCTACAATAATTACAAAACAACTCTACCACCAAAAGATAATGAAAAGTCTTCCACAAAAAGAAAACAAGTCTACCAAAATCACAACGATTCCCATAATAAGTCTACCAAACCTATATAGTTTAAAAGTTACAAGTCTAAGATAAAGAAGTCTACAATCATTACAAAACAACTCTACCATAACCTACAATCAGAATAAGCCTATAACATACCTTCTTGTCTTCGGATTTCCTCTTGTCCTCCTCTAAAACGGTTTCAAGAGTGTATCGGGTGCGAGATGAACGCCATCTAAGCAGAGGAACATCCAAATCATTTGCATTCTCTTCTCTTCTGCCAAATTTCTCTCTCAATATTGGAACCGACTCATATGCCCATATGAGCAAGGCATGGACACACCCGTGGAGGGTGTACCTATCTCCATCAAAAGAAGCAACTTTAATCGACATCATTAACTCTTTATACCCATGGCGACCCCACGGATGCCTCTCGAAAGCTGTCTCATCCATCACTCTTTTCGCACACATTAACGGGAGTCTACTATTACGATGAATACCCCATACACCAACTGACAAGATGAAAAGCAATGCCACCATCTTCTTCTTCTCGTAGCTCCATGTGTGGCATTTCTCCAAAACAGCAACTAGCTCATTAAAACTAGGACCGTCACTTGGTTTCACACCCAACTCTGCCCAAAAAGCTGTATGGTCTATGTCACAAGTGTCAGCCACATCGATGGGAACACAGTTGAGGCCGGTTATTTCACCATACTCGTGAAGTGAGAACCTAAGTGGACGACCTCCAATGAGCGACCACATCTCATATTGCCGGTCAACCGCCAATTGGTTTGTCACAAAATGATGAACGGTCTTCGCAGCCCATACATACGACTTATGTGCAGACTTATGTGCTAGCTTCAGCAGAACACCAACCTGAGAATTGTTCATGATGTCAAAGTAAACATCATCACCAATTGCCTGCCTCATCATCCCAAATTCAGACATTTTGCAATTATTGTGGAAACTGTTCTTCTGCAAAGGAGAATTCCCTGCCGGAAACAGTCTGGGTGGGTAATCCTTCTTCCCGCTAGAAGAGGCCATCTCTGCAAAAATTTAAGACATATTATTAAGTCTACCATTATGTACACAAATCTACCATCATTGAATATACAAATTTCAAATAACAAATCAACCATCGATATAAAAACAAAACAAATCTACCGTGATATATAGAAACAAACCTACCGTACCGTCAAATATGAACAAACCTATCGTCAAATATAAACAAACCTACCGTGATATATAAATCTACCATCAATTAATTAGCAAACATCACTAATTCATAACAAATCTTCCATATCGTACAAACAAATCTACCATCATATACAAATTTCAAATAACAAACATACCATGATACGTAGAAACAAACCTACCGTGATACGTAGAAACAAACCTACCGTGATACGTAGAAACAAACCTACCGTGATACGTAGAAACAAAACTACCGTGATACGTAGAAACAAACCTACCGTCAAATATAAACAAACCTACCGTGATATATAAATCTACCATCAATTAATTAGCAAACATCAATAGTTAACTAATTCATAACAAATCTACCGTAATATATAAACAAACCTACCGTCATATACAAATTTCAAATAACAAACCTATCGTGATACGTATAAACAAACCTACCGTGATACGTAGAAACAAACCTATCGTGATACGTAGAAACAAACCTACCGTCAAATATAAACAAACCTACCGTCAAATATAAACAAACCTATCGTGATACGTAGAAACAAACCTACCGTGATATATAAATCTACCATCAATTAATTAGCAAACATCAATAGTTAACTAATTCATAACAAATCTACCGTAATAGATAAACAAACCTACCGTCATATACAAATTTCGAATAACAAACCTACCGTGATACGTAGAAACAAACCTACCGTGATACGTATAAACAAACCTACCGTGATACGTATAAACAAACCTACCGTGATACGTAGAAACAAACCTACCGTCAATTAATTTGCAAACATCAATAATTAACTAATTAATTCATAACAAATCTTCCATATCGTACAAACAAATCTACCATCATTGAATATACAAAGTTCAAATAACAAATTTACCATCATTGAATATACAAAGTTCAAATAATAAAACAACCATCGATATAAAAACAAAACAAATCTACCGTGATATGCAAATAAATCTACCATCAAACGTTACAAAATAAAACTTTCCTCACCGGAAAATCCTACCGTGATATGCAAATAAATCTACCGTGATATATAAACAAACCTAATGTTATATGCAAATAAATATACCACCAACATATATACAAAATTAAACTTTCCTCACCGGAAAATCCTTGCTCTCACCGGAAAATCTTTGCTCAGTAGACCGGAAACACACACTAACTAAGTTATCTGCAAAAAAAAAAAAATGGTTTAGCTTTCGCCGCCGCAAAAACAAAATCTATGAAATTAGGGTTTTCACCGGCGCCGATCGCCGCCAACTGCCGATTCTTCCCCATTGGCCACCGATACCAAGGCATAAGACTCGCCGGAACCCTCGACAAGCCTCCCCCAAAGTCCAACTCCTTCGCCGTAACCATCCTCCTTCGTCGGGTCTTCTTCTTCTTCATGGAACTAAAACGAAAGGTAAAACGAAGCAAGAGGATGAAGGGACTTACCGGAAACACGCCACTCCTCGTCAGAATCAGGCCGGAATCGGTCGGAATCGCGTCGCCTCTCCAAACGTCGCCGTCGCTAGGTTTTGTCGCGACGGTTTGTTTTTTTTTTTGGAAACCAGTTTTTTTGTTTCTTTTTTTATTTTAACATTCCTTTTGTTATTTTTTTTTTTCAAAATAAATATATGAAAATTAAATAAAAAATGGCATATTCGTAATATAATAGAACATATAGATAAAATGGTCATTGACCAATTATTTTAGGTTATTCAAGTAAGACCTTCCTCCCTAGAGGTTAGTTTAGTAATATTTTTTATGAACGAAGTTACTTCGATGAATTTCTCTTTTGTGTAAATATATATAATGATATAACCTCATCATAACAAACATTAAGCGTTTCAGCCTCCTTTTAAAGAGTTGTAGGTCCCTGAACATTACTTACTACAGCCTTTTTCTTTGTTTGTATTACCTCAAGAGTTGAAGCTTTGTGATGAAGCTTTCTTGAGCTCTAAAGCTCGTTTATAAGGCGGTGCGATCGGAGGCTGAACCGGGTCCAAACTCTGGTATGACGATCCATCTGCTTCTTTCGGGAGTGGGTAAGACCGCCCCAAATGTCAGCCAAAAAAAAAACTTGGCACATGCTAAAGCATTATGAGAGTAATAAAAAAAAAAGAGAGGAAAACCCAGTATGTAATTAACATTATACGTCCAAAATTGGCATAACTATCTAAAACGTTCCAAAAGTAACAAACGAACAAAAAAAAAAGAATTTATTCAAAAGCTTTTGTTCTTATTTTTGGGGTCAGATTTGTTTTTTTTCAGATACACACTTAAAACCAAAAAGAAAAAAAAAATCAATGGTGCTTCCGTTGATGATGAATGTCATTAATTATGAGTTTTTCCAATAAGAAAGAACGAAACAATATTGATAAAATAAAATAGTTAAGAGAATATCACATATTGGCGATATCTTTCAAGACTGAATCAATATCAGGAGTCAAAACTGCATGCTTGTACATATCTCCAACAAGACAACACTCCTCATCTGTGTTAACCACCACCACATCTTGTGCAAACTCACTCTTCAATCCCGGGCTAACCTACACCCGATTCCGAAATCCGAATTAGACTTTCATTACTACGATTCTAATAGTTTTACCTTTTTTTTTTAAAAAAATATCCGGAAAACCGAAACCAAACCAAACAGAGAAGAAAAAGAAAAATTGAACGGAAGCTTAATTTTTTCAAAAAAGATGATTGATAAAAACTGAAACCAAAAACTGTACCAAAGTGATCCAATACTAGATTCAGTTTAACTTAAGGCTACTATTTTTCTAAAGCTGAAATCCGTAAAATTTTAGAAAACTATATAATATATTCTATACCAAAAATAAAACTGTTAACACATATCAAACTTTTACATCCACAAAATACATTTTGGCCCTGAAATTATGGGGGTTTGAAAAAAAATGGGGGCCAATAATCATATCATAAAAATTTAATTTAAAAAAATGGGGGCCACTAATCATATCATAAAAGTAAAACTAATAACCATTTATGGATTTTTTTGTTTTAATTGATTAGGCTTTTCTTTTTTTGCCCATAAGTTTAAACAGAAACTTATTTGTATTATATATAGGTATATATATATGAGTTTCTATCTTTTATATGGACCTGCTAAAATTTGGGGCCAAGCCCAATGTTCCAGAGCCGGCCCTGCATGCAGTACTTTTCTGTTTCCAACTATTATTTGCATCTGACAGTTTTGGGTTGTATTACGTGCCGGAAGAACCCAAATCATTTTCATTTTTCAGGAAACGACTTCACCACTTGCAGTTGCAGGCAGCAATTTCAGATGTTTTAAAGAGATTGCAATGTTCATGTTTATTTTTTATTTAATTTTGGTATTATCAAATATAACAAGTGTATGTTTCATGCGACAGCGGACAGAAATGGACCATGTCTGCTTTGGAAGATCTAGAATACATGGATGGGGTCTTTTCGCGAGAAGAGATGACAGAAATGGACCGGGTCTGCTTTGGAAGATCTGGAATATATGGATGGGGTCTTTTCGCGAGAAGAGATATCCAAGAAGGAGAAATGGTACTTAAGCAGCCCCATTTGTGAATGTGGGTTTGGTCTATTTGGGATGAGAGTGAATGATAATAGACGCTATTTTGTTTCAGGTTCTTGAATGCAGAGGGGAACATGTGAGAGGTAGCATTGCAGACTTGAGAGAAGGATAGGATTGCTATGTGAGTTGAGACTGTTTCCCATTTATCTCTACAATTATCTTTTTTTTTATAACTCAGGTGATCCGGCTGAACTAGGGGACCGCCGGCGGCACAACTTTGGGTTTTTAATCCTGACTGTAGACCAGTGCATCATCCCCCCCCCCCCCCCCCCCCCCCCCCCCCCCNCCCCCCCCCCCCCCCCCACACCGACTAATCATGGGGCTCAGAGAGACCATGTGAAAGCCCCGGTGGCCAAACTCTTGTAAATCATGGATTCATTATCCTTCCGCGGAGAGTCGATCCCTGGCATGGACCAACAAGGCGACACTTCCAACGACGAGGGAACCACCCGACCACGAGCTTGATTTACAATTATCTCTTTTTCTCTCTCTGTCCCTCTTAACCAAGGGAAAGATTTGTGTTATAGTTGTTCAAGATCAGTGAGGAAGTAGTGGTTGATGCTACGGAAAAAGGGAATATAGCTCGGCTTGACGAAATTTCATATAGATCGTATGGTAGATTGTTCAATGCTTTCTCCAACTTCCACATCTCATTCTATAAATTCTGCATAAATACCAAGTTCTCGGGACACCAATCCACCAAGTTATGCAGCCTCTGTGACAAACACACAAGCTCATGTCTTAGCCATATCTCCACCTGCAAAATCCAACCATGTCTAAGCAGCACATCATCTTTCTGCAAAGAGAGAGACCTAGACAGAGTAATTACCTCGTTTTCGCTTTCGAAATTGAGCTTCTTCATTAGATACTTGTTGACATATATGAGACAAGTAAGTTTCCGCTGCCAAGATACATAAAGAATCACTGAGTTTTTTTTTCCGAATCAAGTTATTATTATGATTGCAAAATAAAAATCTAGTGAAACTTAATTACTACCTACACAACTCTCAAGTAGCGAGGACGGATCTGTGGAAGTGGACTATAGTCTATATGTGTTCCTGGAAACGAACAAATGGTTTCGTAGAAACTCTTCATCAAGACATGAAAAGAAGAATGTTCTAGAAAAAAAGCCTTAGTGATTCTCTGAAGCTATCCATGAATTTATTCCTTCAACTTCATTTTCCTTGGAAATTGCGTCTTGTTGTGTACTTATCGCCTCTGCAGCAGCTGAGTTATGTTGTCCTCCGCCTTCGAGGTATCAACAACGGAGGAGAATAACCATTTTGTTACCCTTCCACACCAGAGCTAGGGACATAGTCTTGATTATCTTCACCCTTGTTCTTCACTTTCTAACCAGAGACTTCATCATTAGAGCTAATAAGGACAGTGTTTTGATTAACATCAACTAGTATTATGTGTGTGTTTAATATAAGTAGTAGATATGATTGTTGCTTGTTGCATTTTGAAAGATGGTCGATGCATATTTATGTGAAGTAGATGTATGCTAGGCGTGATAGCACGACTGTTTGTCGCCAGCGAGCATGGGTGTTGGGCCATGACGTGGTATTGTTTGCTGGGTCGCAATAAGAATGTGTTACGGTTGTGGGCTCATGGTCATGAAAGGAAAAGTAAAGGAGAATGAGTACCTTGGACCGAGGTCCTTGGGAATGTGATATAGACTTGCTAGGATGATTGACGTGAAGTACATTACTGCATATAGAAATGATTGTTCCATGACATGTAGAATTGTTAGTAAGGTTGTTGTGTGTCTATTGTTTATATTGTGGATACTCGTTATTGCTATTTCAATTAATGTATCTAAGAATCATGTGTTACTAAGAGCTTAGGGACCGTGATTGAATCGAGCATATCCCTACATAATCATGTCAACCCAACACCGTTTTATTATTGATATTCAAGAAGGACCAGCTACCTTTCCATTCCAACAGATTTGAGGACGATCCAACGGTTCAATCAAAAGATACATCAAGATCAAGACGTCCCAGTTGGCCACTCCCAGAAGCATCCCAGCCGCGGCAAAGAGGCAATTCACCGCGGCCAGAAAGCCTCCACCCGTGGCCAAGTGAAGGTTCCCCGCAGCCAGACCCAGTGGACCCGCGGCCAAGCCATTTTCGTCCCGTAAGCCCGATTTGCAAGGCCTGTTCAATTCCCGTCACTTAAAACCCTAAAGACCGACGAAAGCATAAGAGAAGACCTATAAATATGCCTCTTAGAAGACCTAATTTTGTGTGCTTGGTTTTACACCATTTTTAGTTTAGTTTTGTTCTTGCTTTTACTCTTAAACTCTTGTTCTTTACTTTTCGAGATTGGTGAAGAGGTTCTCACCGCGGGCGTTGGGAGGTCATGGAACGTTGGGTCAAGATCGAGCCTTCTCCTGGCCTTTCTTGATGGATTTTCCGCCGAGCTGAAGTCTTTGGTTTGCATGTTTCGGAAACGGTTCTCTGATTTTAGCATCTCGACTTTCTCGTACATAATTATGTTTAACTTGTCTTGTTCCTCAGCCTTCTTTAACAGTGCAGAAAGCATATCCTTTAGTTCAGCCAAGGGCACCAAAGTAGTCTCCGTGTTCGCCGAAGGTTTGTTACTAAGTCTGGTTCGTTCGTTCTTGTTGTCAATGTTCATTTCTTCGTCACCGGTCATCTTTTCGGATCTCGTTCTTTGCGGATTCTTTGTGTAAGAAAACTTCTAAAATCCCCACAGGCGGCGCCAAATTGTGGGAGTCGAAACTATCACAATCAAATTTTTGTTAAGGATTTAAAGGGAACATAAGTTTCTACGAACGAAAACACGAGAAGAGATCCAAAGATGGTTTTATTGCTGTTTGTATAAAGCTTTTGAATACAATGAGTTTTGCTAAGAGTTTTTGCTAGGGTACAAAAATTTGTCCTCCTTCACGAATGACTGTACTTACTATTTATACAAATCTCGTGAGCGGAGATCTCGAAAGATATTCAGAATATTTCCTTTTTCTTTGTGCGGCCACCGTCTTAAAGTCATCTTCTAGGGTAATCGACGGGTCGAACCGTCTGATGGGCCTTCAGCTCAGCCCATTAGTCGAGGGTCTTAATCTCGGTCCATTATGAAAGACTTGATCTCGGCCCACAAAGCATTAAGCTCAATCTCGGCCCACGAAGCATTGAGCTCGGCCCGTTTTGGATTGATGGGCTCGGCCTCAGCTTCCGGTCCGAGATTGATTGTTGAGATGGCTCGGGTCGGTTTCGTCACTGATCTAACCTCGGCTCGGTTCTGTTCTGCTCGAGGTGAAACTGGCCGAGGTGATCTTGCCGAGGCGACAAGGCCGAGCTGCTCCTTGGCTCGGTCGTCCTTCTTTCCTACCTTGGCTCGGGTCTGCCGAGGTAACCTCTCTTCTCGGTTCGGCTCGGATCTGATGCATTCTTCTATACTTGGTCGTTTTTAGGTTTGTTAATCTCGAAGGGGTGAAATCCGACCCCAACAACGGACACGCTAACCTTCCATGCGTTGACCAACCAGATAACATACCATAAGCTGGAAAATCGTTGATGGTCCACATTAGCACAGTACGCATAAGAAAATCTTGTTGGCATGAAACATCGAACGTGCACACACCATTCTCCCATAACATTTGCAACTCATAAATCAGTGGATGTAGAAACACATCAAGTGATCTCTTAGGATGCTCAAGACCGGGATGAGAATCTTGAGAAACAAAAACTCTCGTTTCATGCACAACGATGGCGGCAAATTGTAAGGAGTCACGATAATTGGCCACGCTGAATATTGTCTCCCATGCTTACAGAAATGGTTGAAACCATCTGTACATAATCCGAGGTACATGATCCTTGGCTCATATGCAAAACCAGGATACACCGATTGAAAATGTTTCCATGCTTCTGCATCTGAGGGATGCGCAATTTCTCCTTCCCTAGTATGTTATGCATGCCATCTCATAGGCCATGTCGTCTGCTCGGATTGATATAATCTCTGCAACCTCTCCGTTAATGGTAAATACTACATCCGTTTATATAAAACTGGAACTCTTCCACTTGTCTCCTGATAGCGAGGCTTACGACAAAAGCGACATGTCGTGCGATCTGAGTCGCTCCTCTAGTAGATCATACAATTGTCTATGCAGACATCTATCATTTGATATGATAAACCAAGACCAGCAACCAACTTCTGGACCTCATAGTATGAGTCGGGTGCAAGATTATCCTCAGGCAAAATTTCCTTCACAAATTCAGCTATCGCATCGACGTAATTCTCGGCCAAATTAAAATCCGTCTTTATGGTCATCAACCTCGTTGCTGTTGATAAAGGCGAATGCCCTTCTCTACAGCCTTTGTACAACGTGCTTAGATGCGTCTAGCATATCAAAAAACCTTTGAGCTTCTAAATTAGGTTTCGTTACTCTAACTCCATCCTCATTAACAAACGACGGTATGTTTTCACGAAATGCATCATTCACCATTTGAGTAGTGCCTACGTTTACATCTACTTATGTTGTTGGTTCCTAAAACATATACGCAGTATAAGGTTCACTAGTATTAGCATAGTCTACCATCAAATCAGTTTCTCCATGTGAATACCAAATCTTATAACCCGGCATAAACCCTCTTCTAAACAAGTGACCTCGTACTGTAGATAGAGAAAAATATCTATGATTCTTACATTTATGACATGGACAATACATATTACCGGATTCCAATGTCGCGGTTTGGTTTGACGCAAATTCCATGAACTGCCTAACACCATCCGCAAACTCTGGTGTAAGTTGCCCGGTAACTGGATCATCCCGAGGTTTATCCATCCAAGATCGAAAATATTCATTGTTATTTGAAGAAGACAATTTATTGTGTGAATGAGGTGAATGGGGGATAGTGGTTTTATAGAAAAAAATTTCGCATTTTTCCTACCGAATTTGAAATTCCCAACGGCTACAACAACGGTTTCATTTATGCAGTAGGAAATCCGTCGGAATTTGTAAACGGCTACTTGCCGTCAGAAATCGGTTGGAATTTTCCTATGGATTTCCTACGAGAAACCGACGTTTTCCTACCGAATTACCGACAGACATGTATTCGTAGGAAATTTCCGACATATTCACTTTTCCTCGTAAAATGGTCGGAATTCCGCATGTTTTCTTATAGAGGCGCTAGAGAGAGGGACGAGAAGGGTACCTTTATATAGCATAAGTGAAGTGGGAAATGAGAAGAGTCGAGGGGAATATATAGAGAGAGAATCAATTATGACGACTCCTCGATTTCCGCAACAGTTGAAAATATCCTAACAACATGTCTTTTTAAAAAGATTCGCCGAACTCCGATCGCTCCACGCGACCACTTCGAATTTCACCAAGGCATTTCAACCGATCTCAGTTTATATTGAGCTAAAGAATTCTTCATAATATTCGCCGAACTCTTACGAGTACTCTTTCACCGAACTGGGGGCCTTAATGTTAGTGGTAAGTTCCGCACCCCCGATTGAACCAATATCGGACCAATTGATTCCGGTCGACAAAAGTTTACAACCGCCAAAGAACCAACTCGCGTCGGCTCGATTACGGGCCTCATGGCCCATTAAACCCAACTTCATTAAGTCGACACCGACCTCCGAAATAAACAGAGGATTTCCTTATCTCCTTCGAGAAAAAAAGAAATCTTCTTGATCCAAACCCGCGAAGGAAAAAGAAATTGCTGAGTTTAGCCGACAAAATATCTTATAAATAGGAGAGACCCTCCTCATTCGAAAGGATCCTAGAATCAATTCACGATACCTGCTAAGAGATTGAGAGCTTTACCAGCTTTTAGTTTCCTAGTTCTCTTTGTTTTCCGATTAGTTCGTCGTCAACCTCCGACGACCTAATTCATCTTGTACTTCGCCGAGCTAAACTTAATAAAACGATATTCCGATCCATATTTACCGTTTTACCCCTTGTGTGATATCCGTATCTTACATCCAAGACGAAGAATTAACTTTGAAACACAAGTCGAGAGTGGATTTCAGCGTGCAATAGATATATACTTTGAAACACAAGTCGAGAGTGGATTTCAGAGGAGATAGGCATCAGAAACATTCCTTGCGAAGCCCTGCCCGTTTTGCTCTTCACCACCATAAACCCTAGCGAGCCATGAGGAGCCACGTGACGATCTACAATGGAAAGCCCCGAGTCTTAGCTTTCTAGAAAGACCAAGTTCGCCCATATCGGAGATTTAAGATGGAAGTTATCGCTGTATCTTCTCGTCTGGTACATTTTGGCCGAATCTCCAACCATCGCAGATCAGACCCGTTTTGGGAGAAGGGAGAAACGGATGAGAATGTATTCTCTGAATGTTATGAAACTCGGTAAGGATATTATAGACTTCCACCTACAGCAGAAATCAGATTATCATTTGAAGTTATGGTTTGAAAGATATTTGTGTTTTTCCGAGACTATTCTATGCATCGCACAGATCCGACCAGGCTAGAGAGTTGGGCTGTTTGGTTGGGAAAATCAATCCGGATCGTTCTGAAACTTTGCAGAGACATGTAGGACTCATGTAGGTAGAGTCTGGTAGAAGGGTGACCGGTTTGGAGTTTGGGAACATGAGGAAACGTGCTAATGAAGTTAAGACAATTTGAAATATTTTGGAAGAACTACGTTCGCGAAAAATTCAAAAACTAACATATTGTGATGTGACAGCTGTTCTAGAAAAATTACCAGTTAGACAATTTGAAATATTTTGGTAGGGTAGCAAATAGGTTATTGAAGAATGATGTGGATGTCTGTGAAGCCTTTAGAAAATTGGAGTGTGAAGAAATAAAGATTAGACTTGAATTCATGCAATTTTGTTAATCTGCTAATGACAAGTCAAAATCTCTTTCAGAATATTAGAAGTAGTTCAATGGGAACTGAAACTGTTCTAATTTCACAAGCTTACTTGGGGTGCACTCCTCCAGCTTACGAGAATAAAAAAAAAGCATCAGATATAGTCAAGATACTTGATGATGGAAGCGATGGTGATAAGCTCACTTAAGTGTTATGCTGTTTGTTCTAGTGTTTGCTAGGTTTCTAATTTACGTTTTTCAGAGTTTTTATTGTTTGCTATTTTTATATAGATTTTAATATTTTATTTATCTCTATTTATAAAAGCTCGAGGTTTTTTTCTAAGGATCATAATAATAATAATATTCATATAAATTTCCGTATTATTAAATTATGCTCACGTGGAACTCAAGATCTAGATAATAATGAGTTAGTAGAGCCAATGTTATTGGAAGAAGAAGAATTTAGGGGTTCTTTGCATGTACGAACACTTTGTGTACTGTACACGTGTTGACTTTCCAGTCGTATCTATGTACAATATTGCGTAAATCAACGGTGTATACAGTAACGAACTAATAATAAGCAAGGGCAAAATTGTCTTTTTAACAAAGGAAGTGTTAGTTAATTTTTCAGAATTTGGAAAGTGTTAGAAGACAAATTAAATTTTGATTAAGTGAAATGCAAATATGTGAATAATTTATCCAAAGGTACATGCTTCCTATATTAGAGTACTACAAAATGATTTTTGTAACAAACCAATGAACGAAGAGTGGGGAAATGGTTGGAATATAATACGGGAGGAAATTTACCACAACCAAATCTCTTGTCGTACTCTTATTCGCATGGGTCCGGAAGCGTTCACCCGTTTATGGGAAGTTCTTTTAAAAAAAGTATGGACTACAAGAGTTGCATAATATTTAAGAGGGTTTGCGTGTACGGTCACTTAATAAAAATATAGTTTGTGTATTAGCACTTTACAAAAGCTGGAAAAATAAGTAACACTTTGGGTATTGTACATGCGTTGAATTTTCAGTCATATCCATGTACAGTATTGTGCGAATCAATTGTGTATAGTACACAGACCAATAAAGCAGGGGCAAAATCGTATTTTCCAAAGAGAAAGTATTATTTAATTTTCAGAATTTGGAAAGTGTTAGATCACAAATTATGTTTTGTTTAAATGACACTGGATGCAAATATCTCGTGTTAAAGTTAATGAGAATGTTATAATTTTCTTGATTCTTTGTGGCCAAAAAGACATCTTTTCAGATTTGGCCATGCCAAGGAGATCGACTGTAGGTAGAAAGTTTCATTATGTTCTTAGAGCAATAATACAACTGACAGTTAACTAGTTACGGCCAAGAACATCTTATGAATTTGAAACAATATCTGATAGTTTACATGGATATAAACGATATTGGCTTTATTTTAGTAGATTTATCATGGCTTTTGATGGGACACATATACCGATTATAGTGACTCCAGATCGAGATGCGTTACGGTTTATGAACTGCGTTACGGTTTATGAACTGAAAAGGAACATCAAGTCTAAATGTTCTAGGAATGTGTGATCATGATATGCTTTTTACATATTATTTCGTTGGAATGGCATCAACACATGACTCTCGAATGTTGGAAACCGTTATACGAGATGACCCAATGTTTCCTAAATGTTTTGAAGAGAAATATTATATCTAGATTCTGGCTATGAAATGCAAATAAACATGGATATTTAGCTCCATATCGCAAAGAAAAAAAAAACAGTACTCTATATCATCTTTAAGAATTTTTAAATAATGAACCTCCAAAAAATAGTAAAAAAAAATGTTTTATAGATGACATGTGTCATTACATTCAGTTATTGAACATACGTTTAAAGGTTTTAAATGAAATTTCCATGATATTTCGACGCAAAGGAAGGTTATATTTGCAACAATGGAGCTTCACAATTTTATTCGCTCGAACAAAATTAAAGATATTAATTTCGAAGAATCAGCAGTGAGAAACGACAATACGCATATGCATCAAAATGAGAACGATCGTTTAGATGATGAAAATAGTGTGCGAATAAATGAAAAAAACATCGATGAAGGTTGTTCGAAATCATATCGCTGAACAATTGTGGTCCAACAAAAGACCTGCTTCTCCTCAGTTATAGGTTAGTGTCTTTTCTAGTTTTATATTAAGAGTTTTATAAAAGACAAGCTCTTGGATATATTAAGAACTCAATGTTCTATAAGTAAACAAACTCTTAACGCTTGATAAATATTAGAGTTTTACAAATAGTTATATCATTAATTGGGTGTTCTTATGTGAATCAATGATGTAAATTTTTGTTTTGTAGTTATGGGATGCCTTACGGAAGGGTTGGAGCTCTTTTTTTTTTGATGAATTCGACGAGACAAGAGACATCTATTCTTCGCTTCGCTTGTTCGTACACTTTCACAGACTTGGATCCACGAGACAAGAGACATCTATTATAAATTTGGGCATATTACATATCTACCTAAAGGATTTAGAAAGGATGAGTTAAACAGGGTAACAGTTTCACCTGCAGTAACTGAAGTAAACGCCAAAGCAAGTAATCGACGATCATAACCATACAAAATAGCTTCCCTGCCCAAGCTCCACACGAGAGGAACCTACAAATATCAGGTATTCATCGGTATCAAAGAAAAGTGGGATTTTTACATCAATCTTGATGAGTAAGGATATAATGTACCGCGATAGACGTTCAAGAAGATTCCTATTTGAACACTTCAAGGCACGGGTGTAAACTTATCTTATTATATAAAGCGGGAAGTTTCAAAGTTAGTAACTCGCATGATCGCGACAGGTGTTGAGTTAATTGATCAAATTTTGACAAGTGTAAAAAAAAATTACAATTAGATTTTGACACATAATATTAACAATAAAGAAAAAAAATATAATCTAGATTTAATCCTAAAAGTGAAGTTAGCAAAAAAAAAAGGCAAATAAAAGTTGATTTTAGATTAAAGAAATTTATCTTAAAGCCTAAAGTTTTTTTTTAAAAAGAAAAAAAAAATAGTTTTCGTGTTTATAATAAAACAATTAAACAATAAATTAACATCCTAAAAAGGAAAGTAAACAAACTAAAAGAAAATCATATTTCAGATTAGAATAAAGAAATTAAACAATAGATAACAATCATAAAAAGAAAATGAATAAAAGCCCAAAAAAAATTTGAAAAGGAAAAACCATATTTCAGTTTAGAATACGTAAATCTTATTATATAAAATTGAATGTTTCAAAGTTGTTAATTCACCTGATCGCGACACGTATCAAGTCAAAGTTGGAAAAGCAAAATTGAGATGAAGGTCTTTGAGAGTCGAGGTCTCATCAATATCCCATTCCGCTATTGCAGTACTACGTCTGTGGTAGGACCATTTGAAGTCAAACCATCTCTGGATTCTAGACCTGGAGCAAAACAAGTTGGGAAAAAAAATATTTTATAACCTGCATGTACGATAATCAAAAACAAAATTTGAAGTTTCAAATCATAAGTTCCTCTCTCTCTCTCTCTCTCTCTCTCTCTCTCTCTCTCTCTCTCTCTCTCTCTCTCTCTCTCTCTCTCTCTCTCTCTCTCTAATAAGAATTTGATTGAGATCATGGAGAGCAACTTGGATGCATGAGCAAGTCCTACCTGCAATACACATAGAACAACAAATGATTAAAATCAAACAAGAACCAGACTTCGATTTCACATTTACTATATAAACTTTAGTAGAATTGAAACAACATGATGTAATCAAGGCGTGGAAGAATCTCAATTTTAAAACCAGTATGTTTTATTCCATGATATTGAGAAATATGAACATCCACTAAAACAGAATCACACATGTTTTTTTTGTTAAGATTCTTATTTACCGTATACAAATGTTAAGAAAATCAATAGCGAGAAAAAGTGAAAACTTACATGGTGAGACATGTTGATGTAATGTTTAACTGAGTTTAAAAAACTGATGGTGATGTGGTATTGGTTGTGGCCTTGACCTCTACAACTCAGTAATCAAGGGGGGAAGTGAAGAGGCAGCAGTTGATGCATCTCCTGTACCAGTCGAGAAATAGCTCATGAAGTGATACAGGCGAGCAGCGTGAAGCAACTGCCAACGTGGAGCCAAAGCGTGAGCTGGATTGGACTTCTAGAAGCTTCCAGAGACGTGCCAAGAGGGGTAGCTGAGCTGGAAGATGCATCTTGGAGAAGATATTGCAAGATGTGAAGATTCCTTATTCTTAGGAGAAAAAAAAAGGAAATATACATATAAATGGAGATTTGTCTTTATCTCCAAAGGAGGATTTCGGCTAGGATTGGCCACGACCTATTATGTATAAATAGGTGTGTTTAGCCTTTGTATGAGGTTAACACAATATGAGGGAGAATTCTTAACATAGGGTTTTTGATTGTTTTGTAAGAGATCAAAGCTAAGGTGCTAAGGGGTTTTTCTATGGGGTTTTTGGATCGTGTATAGATCCTTGAACATGTTAGGCTAGTTAGACAAGTCAAAGTGTGTCTTGAGCTTGTCGTAGATCGTGTTAGGTTCAACTTGTATAGTTACTTAACAGATTGGCTAGTAATACATTCTTGTAGAGAAATCCCATGTCTTAGATTGTGTTCCAGTTCCTGTTCGATAGCTCTTGCGTTTTCAAGACATATCTACATGAGCGAAGGTTACGTCCAGGAATACGCAGAACGTCATTCTGGAGAAGACGTGCTAGAGGCTTTATAGGAGCAACAATTCAACCGCGCGCACACAGTCCTCAAGTATTAAACATCAAGCTTCTTCTAATATGGGATTTTCAATATGATTAATTTAGATCACAAACAGATAGAACATTGTGTTGGCTCTAGCAAAATGTTGGAAAAAAGGAGCTTACCAAGAACATGTGCCACAGAGACTCGTTGCGTTGGGTTTTTGGTTAGCATCTTCTTGATAAAGTCTTTCGCCGTCAAAGATAAAGAAGGCCATAGTTTGCAATATGCCAACAACAGAATCATATGAGTTGCCGATCAAACCCCAAGAAAAAAAAAGCAAGGTAGTAAGCTTTTACTGGTCAGAAAGAGAGGTTAACCGCATAGTAGTTTGTATCGAATAATCTATGTATTCCAACTGTTGATTTCCTTCCTGTAATTACCCCATAATAGTTAAGGAGCAAAGTAATAAGCATTATTGACCTTAGTCGAGTATACTTGTCATGCATGTATTTGTTTAGTTACATAAACAATGCGTCAATCATATGAATAGAAGGGTGAAACTAACTAATATAAATGTGGCATTCTTGACAATATCATATATAACACAAATTGTACAAAAAAATCAAGTTAAACCCCATACTCGATGCTAAAGAGTCTTCGACAAAGCCTCAGTTTTGTGTCCCATGATGGGACTCCCATCTATATGCATTGAAACAAAAGTCACCAATTTTGCTCATGACTGAACCCAAAACCGCAGATTTTCTAAATTGTGCAAGACAATGTTAGAATCCATAAATAAAATTAACATAGCAAATCCAAAACCTAACCAATGCACGCCACATGATATGACACAGTCTCGAGCTCACCTTCTTTGATGAACACACAATACCCAAAATCGTTTGCTTTGAGCGTAGCATTCTCATCGCTACTCGGGTTTGAAATCTCGATTGTCTCTTTTAAAATATTACTAAATATTTCAAAGCACAATAATACCCAGTTCAAGGCCAAAGTGATGGATTTCTCCGGTAGATATCGATGAGGGTGGGAGGCAGATCAAAGAGACGATCGAGGGTTGAATGGATAGAAAGAGAAGAAGATGTAAAGGTCCACTGATGCAATGAATTTGAAACTCTTGCGCTGATGAGGGAGGAGAAGAAATCGTCGATTTTCAGATTTAGTTTAGATTTTTTTTTTACTTGGAAAATACATTGCCACGTGGCACTCTCTCCCGCGTTGACGTGGCAAGTAGCTGAGAGAGTTGGCCCTCTTTTATATAGTAGATGTCATCTTAGTTGTTCTACTGATTTATGAATTATGTTACCATAAGTTAAAACTCCTCTAGGTTGGTGATGATCTAGATATGTATATCTTACTCGACTATTTAATTTCATGTACCATATTTTTGGTTGGTATATACAAGATGGTTAATTACAATAGTCACATACTCAGTTACCTAACGTAGACCATGGTATTTGAATGCTTAAGTTTTTTCTGATAAAATAGTCATCTACGTTTCAAGGATTATCTTTGTCAGTATTCACCTACTCAATTACCTAACATTAACCATGGTGCTTCAATGTTTAAATTTCTCTTTATCTGTTTATCGTTTGTTGTACATAATCCATCTATTTTTCTGTCGACTATATTTATCTATAGCCACATACTCGAGTTGTTTTTGCCAAATTTATTGTTAGTGATTTGATGATGAAATAGTCATCTACATTTAGACAACTATTTCGTTAGTAGTCACCTACTCGAGTACCTACATAACTATGGTGCTTTAATGCTTCAAATTTTTTCCTTATGTTTTTATCGTTTATCTACATAATTCATCTATTTTTTGGCGACTATCTTTATCTGTAGTCAAATACTCGAGTTGTTTGTTTCATAACTTAATGTTAGCTAGTGATTTGGTGATGAATTAATCATCTACATTTAGAAGACTATCTTCGTCAGTAGTCACCTACTCTAGTACCTACATAAACTATGGTTCTTTAATGCTTCAAAATTTCACTTCATGTGTTTATCGTTTGTCGTACACAATTCATCTAGTTTCTGATAAAATAGTCATTTACGTTTGAATGATTATTTTTGTTAGTAATTGTTGATTCTGAAAATCACACAAGGGGCAGAACAGTAAACTCAATGGATTGAATCTCGTGTTATTGATTAAACTCGGTGGAGTTACAAGATTGTTAGATCATAAAAAGGACTTAAGAACTAAGAAGATAAAAGCCGAGGTCGCTGCTCTTGAATCTCCTTAGGTCTCGTAGATGATTGTGGATGTCTTGAATTATGGTGAGGGCCTCCTTATTTATAAGGTTATGAGTCGGTCTAAATCGAGGGGATTTCCTTTTCCTAGTTCTATCAGGATAAGGAAATCTTCCTTTTCTCCCAACGAAATCGGGAAAGATTCCGTAAATCTCGGAGGTCGGCGTATTTGGCAGCGAGTTGGGCTTTAGACAGAGCTCAGCCCATTGGATGCGAACATGGGCCCCCTTTGCTTAGTTCGAACCGTCGTAAATCAGGATCAATTAGGCCGGTCTCGGTTCAAACCGGGCTAAACCAGGGAGTGCTAAACTCACCTCCAACAATAAGCCCCCCCCAAGTTCAGCGAAGGAGTCCTTGAGTTCGGCGAAGTTCATGGAAAGTTCTTTAGCTCGGTTGGAATTGAGATCGGTATCTTGTCTTGGTCATTTGAGCTTGCGTCCTTTAATAAGTGATCTTCATTGGTTGACTTGATCCCGTCCACACGCGAGGCTGAGGTCGCTTTCATCTTTTGGCTTGATTGCCTAGTCTTATACGGCGAATCGCGAGGAATCCCAAGCTCGACAAATTGTGAACTCGGTAAATTTCGAGCTCGGCGAATCTTCCTTGAGAAGACACGTCGCTTCAGTTTCTTTAACTGCTGGGGAAATCGAGGGATTTTGTCATGATTGTTTCTCTCTCCATAAATCCCCCTCGACTCTTCTGATTCTTTTACTTCTTTGCTCATAAAAGGTAACCTCTTCCTTCTTCCTTTTAATTCTTGCTTTTCCTCTCTAGGGTTTCTGTTTATTTTTTTATTTGAATCCGGCGATATTTACGGCTCAATTTCTTCGATTTGTTCTAACATTTTCGAATTTTTGCACTGTTCTTCGTCTGTGCTTTGCGATTTTGTCTTTGCGGCTTCCTTTGCTTTTTGTGATTTCTTCTTCTGTTCCTTGCGATTCTCCTTGTTGAATGCATCGATATGGAGCCGAATCGCCGAACGATTCAGTCAACAATTACGAAAATGGACCCGAGAATCCTCCTCTTGTTTGGGGTTTGCTTTTTAATTCGGTAAGTTCAGATTCTTCGGATACCGTTCTCTTGGTGATGGAAAATCAGTTGGATGAACCTCAGTTAATCCATCGTACGGGAGCTCGGGTTGATGCCCAGACTGCTATCCAAGTCCCTAGGCTCCTTGATTGGGATAGCAACGAAACTGACGCTCAGCGTCGGTTTGACGAGGAAATGAATCCGACGACTGATGTGAGTAAATCTGTGCCGATTGGGCGAAGTGTTGAAGCTGGCAACTTTTTGGCCAAGGTTGACGAGTCTCGGGTTGTTGGTGAGCAGAGGCGTGTTCCATTCAGGCATGTTGGGAATGACGAGGCTGGCACAAGCAACCCCCGGGTTCGAGTTCGTCCTCCCCATATTGAGGCTTGATAAGTAAGATTTTTGCGGTCTTAAATCAATAACTCAAATCTAACTCATATCATTGTGGTATTTTAGGTGTCAATCGTTCAATGCAACAAGAATGCAAGAAACTCTTTAATCCAAGCAAACAAGTGTAGTTTTGGTTTTCTAACAACCTAATGATTCAAATTAAAAAAAATGAACAAGTAATAGCACTAAAAACGATTAAGACAATTATTAAAAGAGGATCTTTGGGCAAGGCAATTGATTTGGAGAAATCTTGAGTTAAGCAATGATGTCTATCCAATCACACAAGTGCATTTCCTTAAGCCTAGAACATTAATCAAGATTAGCCTAATCTCTTAGCACTAATCACTTCACTAATTACAAATTCAAGATCAAATTCTCATTTGTGAAAATGTAATTAACAAACATTAAACATAAGTTCTATTAGCCAAGATTCACATTAGACATTCACTCTCATGAGCTAAGTATGAAAATCTCTTATTTAGTTCATTGGGGAATTTCATCAAACACCTTGTGTGCATGAAATTCCCTATGATCTAGATTAACTATCTCTAGCCTAATCTAGCATTAAAACCACTAAATAAGAAAGGAAATAACATCATTAAGTTCTAGACATTAAAGATTAACAAAATAAATCATTAATCTACCAAACCCAATGATCCAAAATGGATCTACTCACTAATCATATTGAAACCCTCAAATCCCATAAGAGAAGTGATAGATTTCATGATTAGATGATTGATAATGAAAGAGATTAGAGAAATTAAGAAACTAAGACTTTTAATTTCATAAAACTCAAGATATCTCTTACAAAATGTTTAGAACCCTAAAAAGAGGTTTCTTTGCTCAAGAACAAGAGAAAAGAAAAGCATAGATCATGAAAAATAAGGTTTTTGGGCGAACCGGGTCAACCCGGGACAAACCGGGTATTGAACCGGTCGGATCTAGTCTTTAGTGGATTCACACCGACCAGGTGCACCTGATGGTTGGGTCGGTGTTGCTGCTGGGTTTGTACACCGAATGGTTGCACCTGATGGTTGGGTCGGTGTGGAGGATGTTTGTGTAGCACCGGTTGGTAAAACCGCGATATCTCATTGAATACATGTTCGAATGGCCTCAAACCACCTCTAGTCGACAGCTAACTCACTGAGCTACAACGTTAGTGAAGACTACTGAAGATAATTCGGATTGGAGACCCTTATTTCGGCCAGATCTTTCAGGCACGTCGGGTGGCTTCGGCTGGTTTGGGTGAGATAAGTGTTACACCGAGTGGTTGGGTCGGTGTAGGAGGTCGGTGCTGTGCATGGGTTTGTGCACCGGATGCATGGAGTAGGTACAACTGATCGGTGCTTAGCTTCTGATGGCACACCGCTTTGTTGCACCGGACGGTTGAGTCGGTGGAGATGTATGGTTGAGCGGCCAGACGGACACACCTTCAGTAAATCGGCCATATCTCTCGAACCACACATCCGAATGACCCGAATTCAACTCCGGTAGACAGGTAACTCCTGCCTCTAAAACTTCCATGAATACCGTTGAAGCTGAATCAGATCGGAAGACCTTCTTCCAGCTACATCTTTAAGTCACTTCGGGTGAACTCTTCCTTCTCTTAAGCTCAATCACTCCAATCATCCCAATTGTCTCCAAAACACCTAGAAACACTCCAAATGCATGCAAGAATCACTAGGACCTAATTCAAACACCTAATACTGTAATCTAGACCAAAATGCTATAAAAACTATGAAAGACACATGCATGAGACCCGAAACACTAAATAATATACATGCTAAAACGGGTAAAATGTGGGAATATCAACTCCCCCAAAATTATTCCTTTGCTTGTCCTCAAGCAAAAAATCAAGAACAAGAAGAGAGAGAGAGATTTGAAAGTGGGAGTTTAAATCCAAAAGCATCACAAGAAGAAATCGAATTCAACGTCCAAGTTTGTAATTCTAGAATGCATCAAGTGAGTATACTCCAAAAGAGTTAGCCATTTCTATATCTTCATGCATCAAGTTACAAGTCCCAACCTACACAAGAATTCTTATCCTTCAACCCTTTGACATTCATTAATTTTCTATGTGAATCATGCTTATGCAAAATCAAATGAACTCGTTTGGCTAAGGGATTCGGTTTTGAGATAAAGATGATCTCAATCACATGTGTGGGCTCTTCAATGCAAAGATCTATCTATGAATGAGCAAAATTTAGCAAAATGTTAAAGGTAAAAGGCAACATATGCATACAAGGGTGAATTCTCACATACCCAATGCCTAAGATGTCTCTAACCCTAGCATTTCTACCCCATGAAGTCCCAAACCTAAGCTACCCTTTTCACAAGGCCTTTTGCCTTCATGTCCCACACGTTCTCCTTGTTTCTCCACTTCATCTTTCTATCACTTGGGGGGTTTCTTCTTCTCCATTGAACTTGTGGTTTGGTGCTTCTCTTTTGTTGATTTAGCTTTTCTTTCTTTTCATTCTTTTGCTCGCCTCATCTTCCATCACTTGATGTCTTAGCCAATTTTGGCTTCTTTCTTTTGTTTTACACTTAGAGGCCATTCCAATGCCAATAGCTATGTGAATTATTTGTCACCAACCACTCCACATTATTACATTCCCCCTTTTGCCTTCTCCCCATCTTTCCTTTTTGTCCCACCATTTCTTTTCCACCAAATCCCATTCTTTTGTTGTTTCTCACCCGTTCCCACAATCATCCCAAGACTTCCCATCCTAGCTAACCTATTCCTAGACTTAACTCCTTGAGGTTGGAACTAAATCTACATGAGAATCCCTCATTGTCGCCCTAAACCTAACACTTTTTGCCAAGTTTGCTCATAAAGTAGGCCTCTCCATCACTCACAAAAATCATTGGCTAGAAAGAAGGATTAGTTTAAGGTGTGGGGAACCATTCCAAAAATGGGATATGGATACTTGGATCCACAAAGGTGGTAAAAAGGAAAAAGAAGATCCAAGTATGTATACGGTATCCACGAGCTCATTCTAAGATGCACAAACATGATAATTGCAAGTCAAGATTGAGGTTCTCACTTAAGTAGAGTTAAATTCAATTCACACTTGTTTCAATCAAGACAAGAACATTGTTGCATGGGATCTAAAAATGGTGCATCCTTACTTTCAAACTCACTAGAATGCATTAGACAACTACGAACGTGGACGTTGAACTAATTTCTTAAAGTGATACTTTACGATGATCATCATTACTCCCAATGCAATATGCAATGCAACCTATATGCAAACTAGACTCAATCCTACACATGAAATGCAACTAGATGAAATGCAACTAGATGAAATGCAAAATTTTGAATTTTTTCGATTTTTATGGGTTTTTTCTATGCAATAAGTGAATGTATGATATGCATGAGACTCAAGAGACAAAAAAAAAATAAGACACAAATAACAAGATTAGATACTTGTCCCTCCTCCAAACTTAAATCACACCGTCCCAGTGTGAAATAAATCCAAGGAAGAGACCAAAATAAAAGATGAAATGCAAAGACTCAAAAGGAAAGAGAAATACTTACAATGGAGGAGTGTTACTATGTGAATGGAGAGAATGGAGATCTTTCCCAACATCAAACACCGTTGCTACCTTGCCACGACATTGCTACCATCAAGAACCTTGCAACCACTCAAGAAAATATCAAAAAGCCCTAGAAACACAAAATCAAACTAGAAAGCAAAAATATATACAATGATAAACATGGGAATGTCTCCCAAGCGCACTTTGTTTAAAGTCACTAAGTTTGACTTTGATTACCCTTTTAGGCGGGCGATGGAGGAGTGTGAGAACTCCTTGGTGGATCCTTGAGCTCAAGCTTGAGCACCTTGCTCATGACCTCTTGAAGACCGGCTTGCCCTTTCTCTTTGAGCTCGGGTGTGAGGATCGCTTTGATCATGGCGAAAGGCTTGGACCGTCCCTCACACTTGATCTTGTACTCAATCACCCCGTCTTCATGTTTCCAAGGGATGAGAGTCATCGTGGGAGGCTGGTCTAGCACAGTCTTTTCTCCATCAAGCTTGCTTGGTTCGTTTTTTACAAGGGTGGGAGGATGGTGCTTCTTTCGTATCCCCTTTTTGGCCTTAGTGCCTTTACCGTTCCCTTTCCCTTTGTTAGTCTCACTCACGTCCTCTGTTGTGGTGGGAAGAGGAGATTTCAAGCAAGCTTTATCAATTCCCAAAGCTTCCTTACCATTACCATAGCCCAAATCCTTTTTCTCATGAGATTCTTCTTTTTCTCAAGTCTTTGAGGGTGGAGCTTCATCAACCATTTCACAACTACCCGCATACTTGATATAGCTCAAATTAATACCTAAAGTACTAAAGCTTTGTCGATTGTAATACTTAGGGATCGAATCCACAGAGACTCAGGGAAACAGACAATAGATTATATAGTTTCAAATTAAGCTAAACCAACAATGTAATTGAAAGCAGATGCGTAAATTAAACGAGTTGTAAAACGATTGGAAAGAAGCTAGGCTCAGGGTATTTCTCAGGAATTCTAGGAATGTAGATGACTAACTAACATGATTCAGATTTAGCGCGGTTCTTGAACTCAAATCACTAAAGTATAGCTAACCAACTCTCGTTGCGAAAACTATCTAAGTCTAAATCCTAGAATTCCAAATCTCTTTGCGAATCCTAAAGTCTAAACCAGCTGTTAGTTCAGGTTTGATTTGTTCACAAAACAACTAAACCAAATCTCTTTGCGAATAGTTATTTTGCTCACCTAGGTTCTGTCAGGTAATTAATCGCACTCTCGTGCCTAACCAATTATCCTAAGATCTAAGTTCTAGATTCGTCAACCTAGAATTAGCTATGGGAACAACCTAAGGCAAATAACTAATTCAGATAGTGAACCCTAATTATTCGATTAACCTAACATTTAGAGAAAACCCTTATGAGAACCCTGAACCTAACAAGAGATCTACTCAGACATGATAATTGAGACAATAAACATGGTTGAATAGATCATCAAATCAAATAAGTAAAAGAGAGTAAAACAAGAGTTTAGAATTCTCCCTCTCAGAAATCTCTCTCAATCAGAATAAAACTAAAATAATGCTTAGCCAACTAAAGTGGCTGAAAAACCTAATTATAATGTTAAAACACGTTTTGGGGCTTCTTGTAATTATTAAAGACTTCTGGACCAAAGTGAAAACTCTCAAGACTTGTAAAAAGTCGTGTTTCCTGGTTTCCTGCAGTGAGTATCGATCGACACTGGGTAGTATCGGTCGATACTCATCCTCTGTGTCGACTCTCCTGCTCGCCAGACTGGATTGTCTTCACGAAAACTGGCGTAACTTTTGATCGCACCGTTGGAATGGCCTCAAACCACTTCCAAATGAAAGCTAATCCATTGATCTGTCTTGTGTCCAAATTGGAGCTCAATCCATCGGTGGGAAGTTCTTCAACGAATGCCAAACTTCTGACGTCTCTGCATGACTCTGCATCTCCATATGCTCCAGAATGCTCCAATATCTCCAATTATACTCCAAACGTGCTAAAACTTGTAAAAGACTCTAAAACACTACAAAATAGTAGAAAGACTCTATAAAACGGACCTATATCATGGCTTAAAAGGGGTAAAAACCATGATATATCACGCCCCAGACTTAGCATTTGCTTGCCCTCAAGCAAATAGAAGACTAAACCAGAGAGAGAGGTTTGAAAACACGGAGACTCACCTGTTCATGAAACACTGCAATGACCCTTTTCCCAAGCACCCAAATGTCACCTAACCAGATCCAAATCTAACCACCATGTACTTCTCCGTAGACATTCGCAACTTCCCCAGACTACACACATTATCTCACAGCATTTTTCAATTAAACCCATCATCGCCAGTTTCATCGCTGTGATTAATACCAAAAACCTTCTAGATTATTTCCCATACAATATCATGACAAGGAACCACCCAATTTCACACTTTTTGTATTACTTTCTCTCCCCCAGACTTATTTCTTATTTTGTTCTTTTTTTTTTTTTTTTTTTTTTAGATTCGCATATACACATCAAGGTATGAGACGCGAGTATTTGTGGTGTTTGCCACCGAATCCCCGGTTCTTCCCTCTCAATGTATCAAAGGGTGTAGACGAATAATGGCATCATAGGAAAATCCTAGCCTCGCTTCCAATCCTCTGTGTGATCATTCCTCACCAAGTAGAATAATAGGATCGCTGGAAACATTCCTAACCCTCTACTCAGAAGAAAATCATTTCATCTTTTTATGCTCTTTTTTATTAACTTATATTAGGGGAGAGAGATACTATCACTTTTTAACACATGGGTTCCATTGTCAGATATGAATGAGAAATCAAGCTCTATGAATACTAACCACATCGATGAAGTGCAAAAATTTGGCTCAGGCTTTAAGAGAACTCTGTTGGAAATATGTGTGTCTTCTAGTTAACTGGTCAGCCTTTGGATTTTTCATTAGTCGATTTGTAACTGATTCTGTAACGGTGGACACTTAGAAGCAAAGTCAAAACAAAAGGGTCAAGAACACGATCATAATCTCCAACAAAAGTTTGACTCAATAAAACAAATTTGACACAAAAACGACTGACTCTAAGAAAAACAAACACAATGTCAGCGACTACCTCCCCCAGACTTAAACAACACTGTCCCCAGTGTTATCTAGCCTAGAGTTGGTAAAAGAAATCAAAAGAGTTGAGTGGATGGATGAAAATCGAAGGAGGCTTACCTGGGTGGTGGGTATCGACCGATACCATGGTGGTATCGATCGACACAAGGGAAAATTGGTCGATGCTAATTTGACATCGATCGATATGTTGTTGCTCACGGTCCCTTGAGAAATACCCAGCTCCTTTTGCATGTGGATGGTGTCGATCGATATCGTGTGGGTGTCGATCGATACTCCTCGTCTGAATCTGCTGCATGTGAAACACAAGACACAAAACCAAAAATAAAAACCAAAAATAATAGAAAAACGTATGTATAACTTACCAGTGGGTTGCCTCCCACCAAGCGCTTGTTTTTAGTCATTAGCTTGACTTTGGCTCAGGTGATCAGTCGGAGCGAGGTTGAGAACTCACTCCCATGCAAGTTCCACAGGTAGACACCTCCAGATTCAGAGTTCTGCTCAGCATGCTCTCTATAACCTTTTTTCCTTTCTGTTTCAGCTCTGGAGTAAGAATAACTCTAGCCTTGGCGAATGGCCTCGAGGCTCCTTTGTGCTTCACCTTGTACTCGATCGAGTCTCCATCACACTTCTGAGGGATCAAAGTGACTTGGGCAGCACTTTCGACTTTCTTGCTCTTCGCTTTCTTCCTTGTTGCTTTAGCCTTCTTGGTGATGCAGGGAGGTTCATCCGAAACGGTCGCGACCTTTGGCTCATAGCAAGGCTCATCCAGCAGATCGATCATCAGCGTCTCGCCGGCAGGAGTGGTGATGCATGAGACATGTCTGGGTGTTCTTCTAGAAGGGATGGCGTCATATTAGACCTCGTCGTCAATGTAAGGGAAAGAGATTCTCTTGTTCGGTGTGTCCATGATCGCGCCAGCAGTAGCCATAAACGGTCTTCCCAAAATCAAAGGAACCTTAGATCCTTCGCTCATCTCCACAACCTGAAAATCAGTAGGAACCAGACAGTCTCCTACTTCGACTGGCAAATCGAGGATCGTAGCATAGGGAAGTGAGCTGGTGGAGTTTGCGTATGTGAGAAACGTCTTGGGAGATCCCATATCAGCTTTCAATTTCTCCGCATTCTCCCTTGACATGAGGTTGACACTAGACCCTGAGTCAACAAGGGATTCCTTGAACTTGACTCCAGAGACGGGGCATGGAACAGAGAATTTCCCTGGGTCTTCCCTCTTGATCAACTGCCTAGGCGGTAGCGATCTGGCTCTTGCCTTGATGAAGAGTATTTCGATTTCTTCCATGGTTTCTCTGCAATCCTTGAAATGGCTAAGTAAAGGGCGGTACTCTAGAGCTTCTTCAAAAGTCAGCGTGTGGGGAATCCTTCGTACCATCTTCTCAAAACCAAGCAGCTGCTTCGGAGTAATGGGATCTATGAGATGTCGAGGAGTCGTAGGCTTCAGTACCTGAGACTTGCGAGCTCTGTCGACACTCATCCTTGGTTTCTTGCCGACCACTGGGTGGGTATCGATCGACATAGGAAGGGTGTCGATCGATGCTTGCTGCTTTGAGACGTCCTCGGTGGGTCTTTGGACGGGTGTCGACCGATACTGGGTGGTGTCGATCGATACTTGTGGATGTGAAACGATTCGGGCATGTGTCTGGACTGGTGTCGATCGATACCCTGGAAATCCCTGAATCATCATCGTCATCTTCAGTGAGATCAACAAAATTCTCTTCAGTTGGGTTGTTCTTCACTCCTGTAGTGACTTCCTCTGCACTACTCGAGATGATTGCATTGATGTGCTCCCTCCTTGGGTTTTCTCCTCTACCTGGAAGAAAACCCTCTTGTCGTTTCACAGCTTCTGCAGTCTGAGCGACCTGAATTTCCAACTTCTTATGGTTCATGCTGAGAGTTTCGATCTTCCCATTCAGATCGGTGTACAGAGCATCCAACTTCCCATTAAAGCTCACCGTCATCTTCTCTTGCCCTTGAACCAGCTGTTCAAGCATATCCTCGATCTTACTCTCAGGAGTCTTAGCAGGTACCTGCTGATAAGATGAACTCCCATAGTTCCTTGTGTAACCACTGCTCTGGAAAGGTTTCTGGCTAAACTGATTCGACCCAGGACCACCTTGATAACCCTCAGATTTGAATCCTCCTTGCTGAAAGTTGTTGTTGTATTGATTCCTCTAACCTTGAAAACCAGAACCACCAACGTAGTTAACATCCTCTACCTCATCCTCCTTGAAAACCTCGACATCATCAGCAAAGTGAACAGCCTTCTGCTGCTTGCCCATCAAAAAATTGTGCACCGAATCCAGCTTCGCATGCACCTCAGCAATCTGTGAACCTTCTATACCACCAGCTAGCTTCTTACGCTCCATGTCAGCACTCTTTGTGCTATTGCTAGACGCAAAGTTCTCAATCAGCTGGTAAGCATCATCAGGATATTTGGTAAAGAAGTTACCATTGCTCGCCGAGTCCAAAGCCATCTGATATCTCCAATCAATCCCTCTGAAAAAGAAACTCAGTAGTTGAACCATAGTGTACCCATGATGTGGACAATCCCTCTGATACGATCTAAATCTCGCCCAGGCAGCCTTGAAAGCCTCAGTCGTTCCCTGAGAAAACTGGGAAATCTTGTTCCTAAACTCCTCTGATCTCGCATCGTCATAGAAGTTATTTAGGAAGGCAGTCTTAGTCTCATCCCAGTTAGTTAATGACCCAGCTGGTAGTTGCTTGAGCCAATAAGAAGCATCCCCACCAAGAGAGTATGAGAAAAGCTTACAGAACAAGTAGTCGTAGGACACTCCATTTCATTTGATGCTAGAGACCAAAACCTCGAACTTCTCGATATGATCCATGGGATGCTCATGAGAAAGACCATGGAAAGTGTGTTGACCCACAAGAGTGTAGTACGCATGCTTTAGCTCGAAGTCATTCCTCTGAAAGGTGGGAATACGAATCGCTGATCGATTTGCGTAGAACTGGTCAGGTCTGTTGCATTCACCAATTGTTCTAGCACGATTAACCGCAGCGTTCCCATGATTCCCCTCGTTGTTACGCGCAGCTCGCGCGGCAATTTCATCGACAGCTGGTGGAGGGATTATGATGTTTCCCTCTCCATCAAGTCGATGTCCAGCCTCATTGCATAAATGACCCTCTCGGTCTCTGAAAGCACCAGCCTCATCCTGAACCAAAATCACTGGATTGTTGTTCATCTCTACTGGCTTCTTTGCTTTTCTTAGTGTGCGTTCCAACTGTGCTAGTTGCTCGTTTGACAAATCAAGTAGCTGAGTGTTCTTGTTTCTCCTGGTTTCTCGAGTAGGCATACACCTGAAACACAAAAGATCAAGAACGTAAGTAATTAAAAACAAAAAAAAACGTGTCGGGTGTCGACCGATACCAAGGGGTATCGATCGATACTCGACGATTTAGACGAAATTCTTCACTGAAATCTAATGGCGAAATTGAGTCCCCGGCAACGGCGCCAAATTTGATATAGCTCAAATTAATACCTAAAGTACTAAAGCTTTGTCGATTGTAATACTTAGGGATCAAATCCACAGAGACTCAGGGAAACAGACAATAGATTATATAGTTTCGAATTAAGCTAAACCAACAATGTAATTGAAAGCAGATGCGTAAATTAAACGAGTTGTAAAACGATTGGAAAGAAGCTAGGCTCAGGGTATTTCTCAGGAATTCTAGGAATGTAGATAACTAACTAACATGATTCAGATTTAGCGCGGTTCTTGAACTCAAATCACTAAAGTATAGCTAACCAACTCTAGTTGCGAAAACTATCTAAGTCTAAATCCTAGAATTCCAAATCTCTTTGCGAATCCTAAAGTCTAAACCAGCTGTTAGTTCATGTTTGATTTGTTCACAAAACAACTAAACCAAATCTCTTTGCGAATAGTTATTTTGCTCACCTAGGTTCTGTCAGGTAATTAATCGCACTCTCGTGCCTAATCAATTATCCTAAGATCTAAGTTCTAGATTTGTCAACCTAGAATTAGCTATGGGAACAACCTAAGGCGAATAACTAATTCAGATAGTGAACCCTAATTATTCGATTAACCTAACATTTAGAGAAAACCCTTATGAGAACCCTGAACCTAACAAGAGATCTACTCAGACATGATAATTGAGACAATAAACATGGTTGAATAGATCATCAAATCAAATAAGTAAAAGAGAGTAAAACAAGAGTTTAGAATTCTCCCTCTCAGAAATCTCTCTCAATCAGAATAAAACTAAAATAATGCTTAGCCAACTAAAGTGGCTGAAAAACCTAATTATAATGTTAAAACACGTTTTGGGGCTTCTTGTAATTATTAAAGACTTCTGGACCAAAGTGCAAACTCTCAAGACTTGTAAAAAGTCGTGTTTCCTGTTTTCCTGCAGTGAGTATCGATCGACACTAGGTAGTATCGGTCGATACTCATCCTCTGTGTCGACTCTCCTGCTCGCCAGACTGGATTGTCTTCACGAAAACTGGCGTAACTTTTTATCGCACCGTTGGAATGGCCTCAAACCACTTCCAAATGAAAGCTAATCCATTGATCTGTCTTGTGTCCAAATTGGAGCTCAATCCATCGGTGGGAAGTTCTTCAACGAATGCCAAACTTCTGACGTCTCTGCATGACTCTGCATCTCCATATGCTCCAGAATGCTCCAATATCTCCAATTATGCTCCAAACGTGTTAAAACCTGTAAAAGACTTTAAAACACTACAAAATAGTAGAAAGACTCTATAAAACGGACCTATATCATGGCTTAAAAGGGGTAAAAACCATAATATATCAATACTTCACTTCTTCAACACAAAACCCATCATCTGCAATGATCATTGTGCCACAAAGCTTGTTGGAAGAAGCCTTCATTGGGTAGTATACCTTGTCATCCACATTCATGAGAACTACCCTTTGGTTTTTAAAATTCATGCTTGCACCTGTAGTATTGAGGAATGGGGTTCCAAGGAGGAGTGAGAACTTGTAGGCCTTCTTCATTTCCATAACAATGAAATCCGTTGGGACTATACAATCCCGAACTTTAAGCGGATAATCTTCAACAAGACCAAACGGTTTCCGTGAAGAGGCATCTCCAAAAGTGATGGGTGATGAGTGATGCTTCTTATCCCTAGACTCTTAAGCATCTCACGGGACATGACATTCACACTTGAACCAGAGCCACATAAAGCATCCTCAATCTCCAAATCTCCAAAAGAGCAAGCTATAGAGAATTTACCGGGGTTCCCGAGCTTGGGAATAGACTTAGGTGCGACTTTTGTCAATCCTTGTGAATCAATGCAAGCAATGCTACCCTTTTCTTCAACCATGGTCACGTCCTCTTCATTCTTAAGGGTCACCCTCCCACCTTGTTCCTCAATGTCCCCATTGAGCTTCAAGGGGACGTGGCTAGGGCAAAGGTCTTTGACTTGTGAACCATAGACTAGAAGCTCGATTTCTCTAATAGCCGCTTCAAAATCATCGTTGGAACGTGATTCATTGGAGAATATGGCATTGCAATACTCCTTTGGTTGTTGTATTGCTTTCCCGTTTGAAGAACTTTGAGGGGGAGGTGATGAAGAAATGGCTCCCTTTGTCTTCATTTGTTGCACTTTTGAGCTCAATACCTCAAGCTTCTTGTGGAGATCATTGTATGAGCAAGCCACTTTGGTATTGATTTCTTCCATCTTCTTGCTTATATCCAGTGCTTCATTGGCTTGACCTTGAAGAAGTTGTTGAAGCACATTTTTCACATCAAGGTCTTGAGGAGTGGGGTTGTGGTGGCCTCTTTGGTTCCCTTGAAACTGATTTTGAGGGATAAATGTTTGACCTTGGCTTTGAGTGGGGAAGTTTCTTTGTGGAGCATAGTTGTTGTTGAAACCCTTTTGATAGCCTCCATGGTTCCCAACATAATGCACTTCCTCTTGATTACTCAAATCCACCATTTTTTCTTGGAACCCTTGATGGCCTTCACACTCACTTACAAAGTGAACTGGCTTCTTAGAAGCATTGAGAAGTTTGTCAATCATAGTGGCTTGCTTATCCAACTTCTCATTGAGAGCTTTCATATCCTTGGTCCTTCTTTGCTCCTCAAAGTCACTTGTGGTCCTTGTAGACCGATCATAATCATCACTATAAGTTCCATCACTTTCGGCAAGGTTCTCAACCAACTCCATCGCTTCATTCACCTCTTTAGCCAAGAAATTGCCATTGGAAGCGGTGTCTAGCAACATTCTTATCTTTGGAAGCGGTCCACGGTAGAGGGTGCTCAATAGAGAGGCATTGTTGAATCCATGATGAGGACATTGCATTGTATATCCTCTAAATCTTTCCCACGCTTCATTGAATGTCTCATTGGAGCGTTGAGTGAAGCTTGAAATCTCGTTTCGAAGCTTTGCCAGATCTTTCAGGCACGTCGAGTGGCTTCGGCTGGTTTGGGTGAGATAAGTGTTACACCGAGTGGTTGGGTCGGTGTAGGAGGTCGGTGATGTGCCTGGGTTTGTGCACCGGATGCATGGAGTAGGTGCAACTGATCGGTGCTTAGCTTCTGATGGCACACCGCTTTGTTGCACCGGACGGTTGAGTAGGTGGAGATGTATGGTTGAGCGGCCAGACAGACACACCTTCAGTAAATCGGTCATATCTCTCGAACCACACATCCGAATGACCTGAATCCAAATCCAGTAGACAGGTAACTCCTTCCTATATAAATTCCATGAAGACCGTTGAAGCTGAATCAGATCGTAAGGCCTTCGTCCAGCCACATCTTTGAGACACCTCGGTGAACTCTTCCTTCTCTTAAGCTCAATCACTCCAATCATCACAATTGTCTCCAAAACACCTAGAAACACTCCAAATGCATGCAAGAATCACTAAGACCTAATGCAAACACCTAATACTCTAATCTATACCAAAATACTATAAAAACTATGAAAGACACATGCATGAGACCCGAAACACTAAATAATATGCATGCTAAAACGGGTAAAATGTGGGAATATCAAGGCTCAAATCCAATATGATGCAGAGTATGCCGTAGAGGCCGAGAGACAACTGATTGCCGAGGAAAGGGAGCTAGCTGCCGAGCAAATTCGTCGTGATGAGGCGTTAGCTACTCAATTGTCCATATAGATACTCAGAAGAAAACGTGCTCAAGAGGCGGGTGACAATATTCCGCATGATAATGTTGAAGTTGCCAATGCCGAGGTCGATCCTCTAATAGGCAACATAGAAGGGAAGGCTCCAGCCCGGCTGACTCCCTTGATTGTTCGGCCACCAGTCATCGGCCTGACTTGCTCTTCGATGGACGCAATCAGCGATCTGATTGAGTCCATCCATTTCCCGGGTGACGTGACGGTCACGAGGCCTAGAAGGAAACAACGACCGAGGGACATTCCGGAAGGGTACATCTGTGTCTATGAGGATTGGTTAAGGGCATGCGGGCTCAACTTTCCTCTTCCCGATCTGTTGGTCGATTTCTGCAATAGGCAGAGAACTGCTATTTGCCAGCTTAACCCGGCTACCATGGTAAACATAACGGGGCTCCTTTCTATGGGAGTCGAGCTCGGTATTCCGGTTACTACTCGGATGTTCGAAGAGTTAACCTCGGTTAACATAGCTGAAGCCAAACCTTGGTATTTTTCGGCCAATATGAAGCTGGGCTACGATGTAATTACTGGTCCGAAGCCGAGCAAGGTTCATGATTGGGAGACGAAGTACTTTTTCGTTAAGATCGATCCTTCTTCCGTGTCCAATCCGGATAAAAGTTATAGGAGATCATGGAACCAAAATATCGGTAGTTATTTATCTTGCTTATGCCGAATTCCCATTCTTTACTTGTTTCTGATGCATTCCTTTCTTTTTGCAGTTCGAAATCCTACTTTCAAAAAGGTATCTGAGCACTGGAAGGCGATTGTTACTCGGTTTAGGGAATTGGGATGAACTCGCTGGCCAGAGATTCACCGAGCTCGTCTTGCCGCGGAGAACAAACCGCAGCATCCTAACACTGGTTAGCTCGAAATTCCCCAAGTCAAATTTCTGTATTGTTCGCTCTATCTCTTAAGAATTATCTTATTTGTGTAGTTGCCAGAGGGCCTTCATCTAAAAGAATGGCACCGCAGAGGAATTTTCTTGCAGTTCCAATTACTCTACTAACCTTGATTAAAATATACTCCCTTCGGCTCGGAGCGATGATGATGTTCCCCGGTATGATGCTCCTCCCGAGGTTGTTGAAGTTGATGGGGGCAATTCGGCGACTGCTGATGAAGCTGATCGAAACTCTCTGATCGGTGAGACCGAGTTTGATCTAACTACCAACCTTGAAGGGATCCGTCAGACTACTGGGTCTGATACGGTCGCCCGTACTGAAGCGATGCATGCGAGCACCAATTTGGAGGTTCTTGAGGTCGTTAGTGACGACGAGGATGATGAGCCCTCGAACCGCCCAAGGAAAAGGAAGACTCCGCCAGGTCAACTTGAAGTGCAGGAGAGAGAAGACGTTGCTGCTGTTACTAATGTTCCGGAGACGACTCCGGACGGGATGGCCGACCCGACTGTCGCGGATGAGACCTCGAGGAGGCGTAAGAAACGAAAGTCTCTTACCGCGGAAGGGGTTAATGATGTGTCCTTCAACTACAGAAAGGACACACCTTTGATCAATGATCCGACATCGTGTTCTGAACTCTACCGTCAATTCAAAGTCGGTATTCGCGGTCTCCCGATGCTGGACGAGCTCCCGGAGATGGAGAAATATATGGAGCTTACTCGCTCCAAGGCTCGGGTAAATTGTTTATTCTTCGATTTAATTTTCTTGGGTTGAATTTTTGTTGTCTTATTGTTCCTCCTTTTTGTTTAGGTCGAGGCGCAGATGAACGAGATTATCCGGAGTCTCGATCATAAGTTGAAGTCGACGATTCGGGGTACCGAAGACACCGAGAAGCTGAAGGAAGATCTGACCAAGGTGCAAGCCAAAGTTTCGCAGCTAGAAGAGGAAGCTGCTGCTAAGGGTCAGGAGCTCGCTGCGAAGGAACATGAGCTTTCAGCCCTCCGAGCTGAAAACGAGAGGATGAAGGCCGAGGTACTTGAGGCCAATAATTCACTCAGCCATATGGCCGTTGAGAAATGGAAGGCTGCAGATTTCCTGAAGTCTGAGAAAAAGAGGCTTAAGGCTTCTCGATCCATGTGGGTGACTAAGGAGAGGGATCTCCGAAGGGAGACGGTAAGTAAGGTAAACGCTCGCCTCAAGAAGATAAAGGATTACATCGCCCGGCTTGACAAGCAGCTTATCTTCAGTCAGGTCACTAGTACTGTGAAGCTAGTGAAGATGTACCGAGATCTGAAACGGTATTACAACTGGGGAGGTATGAAAAACGATGTGGCATCTTGGGTATTACAGTGCCAGACGTGCCAGTTAGCGAAGGTAGAACATCGAGTTCCAAGTGGGTTACTTCAGAATTTGCCCTTACATGGGTGGGATTGGGATATGATAACAATGAACTTTGTTACTGGGCTACCAAGGACCACATGTGGTAAAGATGCCATTTGGGTAATAGTGGATCGACTAACCAAGACCGCGCATTTCTTAGCCATAAAGAAGACCTATGACGTGGACCGCTTAGCACAGTTGTATCTGGATGAGATTGCTAAGATCTCGTCCTTTAGGCCCTTGTCATTCGGCACACTAACTCGGTTCTCATACATGATCGTCCCATTTTCTGCGGTGTGGTATCCTTCCACATTGTTCTCTACTGCTTTCAGCAATAGAACATCAAGTTTCTGGCCTTCCCGTATTCTCCATAGTATGTCAGCCTGATTTACAGCCTCTAATCCAACTACATCTTCTCCCGCCGAAGTTGCACAAATTCGCAGCGTGCATAAAGTAGCTTCCAGTTCTTGCATTTCTTTTTCCCTTGATACATCGCTCTTCCTTCTACTCAGTGCATCAGCCACTAAGTTAGCCTTTCCTGGATGATATGCGATGTCCAAATCGTAATCAGCTAATAATTCCACCCATCTTCTCTGCCTCAAATTAAGATCAGACTGAGTGAAAATGTATTTAAGGCTCTTGTGATCTGTGAACACTTGAATCTTCTCTCCGTACAAATATGAGCGCCATATCTTTAAGGTGAATACCATTGTTGCCAAATCCAGATCGTGTGTTGGGTAATTCGTCTCATGCGGCCTCAATTGCATGGGTGCATAAGCGATGACCTTTCCGTCCTGCATTAAAACACAACCCAATCATGTTCTTGAAGCATCTGTATACACCACATATGGTACTCCTGTATTTGGCAATACTAATATTGGTGTCTCTGTCAAATGACTTTTCAACTTCTAGAAGCTCTTCTCACACTCTCCTGTCCACTCGAACTTCACATCTTTTCTTGTGAGACGAGTCATCGGTTTTGCCGCACTTGTGAATCCCTCTACAAGCTTTTGGTAATAACATGTTAATCCCAGAAAACTGCGAACCTCGGTAGCACTCTTTGGAGTAGACCAATTGGTTATCGAGGCGATCTTCTTTGGATCCACCGACACTCCCTCCGCTGAAACGACATGCCCTAGAAAACCAATCTTCCTCTGCCAAAAGCTGCATTTGCTCAATTTCCCAAACAGTTGTTGCTCCCGCAACTTTTCCAGTACAACCCGCAAATGCCTCTTGTGATCCTCCCTGCTCTTCGAGTAAACCAAGATGTCGTCGATGAATACAATACCGCACTTGTCCAAATACTCCCAGAAAACGTTGTTCATCAATTTCATGAACGCATTTGGCGCATTAGCCAACCCAAACGGCATTACCACAAACTCGTAGTGGCCATACCTTGTCCGGAAAGCCGTCTTCCGTATATCCTCCTCTGCTATTGAAATCTGGTGGTAGCCTAATGCTAAATCAATCTTCGAGAACCAAGATGCCCCTTGTAGCTGGTCTAACAACTCATCAATTCGTGGCAACGGATACTTGTTTTTGATAGTAACTTTATTCAACCCTCAATAGTCGATGCAAAGCCTGAAACTCCCATCCTTCTTTTTCACGAATAACACTAGTGCTCCCCACGATGAACTACTCGGCCTGATGAAACCCTTATCTGTAAGATCCTCCAACTGCTTTTTCAACTCTGTGATAGTTGCATAATTTAGTCCATTTTAGCATACATTTTAGTTAGCATTTTGTGACTTTTTGCATTCATTTCATGGTTTTTGGTCTAGTTTGCATCCATTTTAGAGTTAGTGAGTCTTACGTTAGTTCTTGCATATGTTTGTGTGTTGTGGAGTCTTTTAGGTACCATTTGGAGCTTATGGAATAATGGTGGAGCTTGGAGGAAGATCATGGGGCAAAAGGAACCAGTTTGGAGCAAGAGTTATGCCCAAAGATCAAGGCAAATGTAGAGGCCGTCCGACATGCTTCAAAGATCGTCTCCGAAGAAGACCTTGCGCTCCGATTCAGCCTTGAAGTCCTTGATGAATATTGTAGGGCATTGAGTCATCCTTCCAACGGAGGTTGTTTCATCGCGTTCTGAGGCTTAATGCGGAAGTTGTCGTCATTTCACTGAGCATATGTCCGTCTGGCGCGAAATGGACTCAGACAGAAGTCACATCGGTGTGGTGCATCGGGGTGATGCACACCGATGTGGACTCCCAGAAAACACACAGGAGAATCCTCGGGGAGCTGCATCGGTCAACTACACACCGATGTGAGCTCCTCATGAGCAAAATGCAGAGTCCGTCCAAAGCGCTTCAAAGATCGACTCATATGAAGGGTTTCCATTTGTATTTAGCTTTGGCGATCTTCATGAAAGTCGTAGATAATTTAGTTAGCTTTCGTTTGGAGGTGGTTTCAGGTCATTCCAAGCAGTGGTTCAAGAGATACGATCAATTTAGTGAACACATGTCCGTCTGGCATCGATTTGGACTAATGACAGAAGTCACATCGGGGTGCTGCATCGGTCAGATGCACACCGATGTGACTCCTGCGACCCACTTATGTATAAATGACTAAGAGACATAATTATGATGATATCTTGTTTTAGTTTTAAGTAAAAACACATTTCTTAGAGAGAGTTTGGAGTTTTTGAAGAGATACTTTGCTTTTAATGCAAGTTCTTGTTTGTTTTCATCTATCTATCTATTTCTAATCATCTAACCATGAATCTAAACACCTCCTACATAGGATTTGTTGAGATTATCATGGTTTGTGAGTAGTTTCTCAAGAACTTTGGGTATGGTAGATTAGATGTTTTCTTGCTAAATCATGATGCTTAGGACTTAGTTCATGAAGAATCCTTACTTGTTAGGTGTGATTAATGCTAGATAAGCCTTGACAAAGTTGATTTAGAACTTAAGGAACTTCACCCCCGGAAGGTGTTCGATGAAATTCCTCAACCAAACTTAGTAAGTGTTTTACATTCCTAGCCTATGGAAATGGATATCTAGGGTGTTTAATGGCTATTTAGACTTGAGATTAATGCTTGTTGATCATTTAATTGCAAATGGAAGTTTGTTCTCAATTAAATGATTAGTGAAGTGATTATTGTCATGGAAGTGGATTAGTCTAAATTAGTGATCTAAGGCCTAAGGATTAGCATTGTTTGATTGTTTTAGTATCATGGTTTAGCTAGAGAATGTCCAAGTCGATTACCATTACCCGAAGTTCGTTTGCTTTATCTTGTTTAAATTGTTTTCGTTTCGTTTCAGATCAAAACTTGTTAGTCTTTTAATTACCTTTGTTATATGCTTGGTTATTTATTATCTTGTCTTTAAATTAATTAGGATCATTAGAAAACCTTTATTCGATTAGCTTATATTAAGAAGTGTCTCGTATTCTCTCTGTGTTGTTCTCGTGCCTCCTTGTGGATTCGATCCCTAAGTGCTACAATGACATACCATTAGATTGTGGTATTGTGCACAGTGGGTAATTGTGCGGACCGTGAAAAAGTCCACTATCAATTTGGCGCCGTTGCCGGGGAGGTTTAGCAATAGCCATAGAGATTAGGACTCTTTTTGAGACTAAGTTTTATTTTTTTTTGTTTACTAATCTTTCCACCTTGTTTGCTCTTATCTCTATAGGTGCATGAACTTGCAAAGTTGAGGAATGGATATCGATCAAGCATCACTTGTTGGAGATGCAAATGAGAACCGAGAAGAGGTTGCTCAAAGGGTTAGAGCACCGAGGTTGATTGGAGCGGGTGATGCTCCCATTGCCCATGGAAATCGTGCCGGTATACATCCACCACCGGTGGAGAATAATAATTTTGAGATCAAGGCGAGTCTCATTTCCATGGTGCAAGGAAACAAGTTCCACGGTTTAGTGGTGGAGGATCCCTTAGACCACCTTGATCAATTTGATAGAATTTGTGGAATGGTCAAGATCAACGGAATTTCCGAGGATGGGTTCAAGCTTCGATTATTTCCATTCTCTCTTGGAGACAAAGCCCACCAATGGGAGAAGAACCTACCTCAAAGATCCATCACTTCTTGGGATCAATGTAAGAAAGCCTTTCTAGCCAAGTTCTTCTCTTCTACAAGAACGTCAAGGTTGAGAAACGAGATCTCGAGCTTCAATCAAAAAGGGAATGAGAGTTTTTGTGAAGCGTGGGAACGATTCAAAGGCTACACAATGCAATGCCCACACCATGGCTTCTCCGAAGAATCGCTCTTAAGCACTCTATACCGAGGAGTTTTGCCAAAGTTTCGTATGCTTCTAGACACGGCGAGCAATGGGAACTTCCTTGGAAAAGAGGTTGATGATGGGTTGGAGCTTGTTGAGAATCTTTCCCAAAGCAATGTGAATTATGGTGAGGATTATGATATCGCTTTGAGAGGAAGTGGAGAGTACGAGGACCGAACAAGAAGGGAGATGAAAGCCCTTAATGAGAAGTTAGACAAGGTCTTGGAAGCCACACAAAGGCAAGTGAACTATGTAGGAGATTGCAAAGGTTATCAAGAGAAAGTTCACTTTATGGGAAACCAAGGCGGTTACAACAAAGACTTCAACTCCAACTTCCCGCCACAAGGGTTCGTTCCTCGAAACCAATTCGAAGGAAACCAAGGTGGTTACCAAAGCAAACCATCTTTTGCACCGCAACTTCAACAAGGGCAAGGAAGCAACTCGACACAACAAGATGTCGAAATGAAGGGTATGATTCAACAACTCTTGACGGGCCAAGCTCATGGAGCAAATGAGTTGAATAAGAAGATGGCCGAGATTCACACTAAGGTGGATTGCTCATACAACGATCTCAACACAAAATTTGAAGATTTATACTATAGAATCGAACATTTGGATCAACAACGCACTCAATGATGTCCCCATTCTAGTAGACCCATGGAGAAACTAAAGGGAAAAATCGATGCAAACCCAATGGAGTATTGCAATGTTATCCTCTCGAGTGACGAGATTGAAGAAGCTATACGAGAGATCAAGAGAGTTCTCCATGAGACCAAAGATGAAGTCGTAGTGGTTACTAGCAACGAAGTAGTTGAGAACAGAAACGTGGAGGCCAAAACGGTTGCGAGGAAGGAGACTTCTTGCATTGAACCTCCTCCACATGAGCCCACATCGATTCCCAAGCTTGGAAATCCGGGTAAATTTGCCATCTCTTGTTCCCTTGGTGATTTGGAGATTGATGATGCTTTGTGTGATTCCGGTGCAAGTGTGAATGTGATTTCTTATGAGATGGTGAAGAGTCTTGGAATCAAAGACATGAAGCAACACTCAATCCCGATGATGTTTGGAGATGCCTCATTAAAGCATCCACTTGGTTTGATCGAAGACTATCCTCTCAAGGTTGGAAATTGCTTGGTTCCAACGGATCTCATGGTTGTGGAGATGGAGCAATGCCGCGAGCGTCCTCTCGTTCTAGGGACACCCTTCCTTAACACCGTAGGTGCAACCATCGACTTTCCCAATAAGAGGGTAACGTTCAAAAACGTTAATGAAAAGGTCTTCTACCCTATCAAGACCTATTCCATCGAGTTTTGTGGCACAATCATTAGTAGGGAGATGAAACCTCAAGACGAGGTCAAGATTGTGAATGAGAGGATGGATTTGGCTTCACCCCCAAAAGCTTGTAAAAAGAAGAACGACTTTCATGAAGAGAAAGCTTTGGGTTATGGTAATGTTGAAGAAGCCTTAGCGTTGGATGGTGCTTGCTTGGAATCTCTTTTACATATCGCTATGGAAAATGAGAAGGAGAGTATAAAGGTTCGAAAGAAGGGTGAGGGCACTAAGGCCAAGAAGAAGAAACCAAAAGATAACCACCCTTCCACCCCTGTCAAAGGCGTAACAAGCATGCCTAATGAGGTTAGATCGGTTTTTCCTAAGCTCACCACAATGACCTTAACACCGTGGAGATATGAAGATGGTGTGGTTGAGTACAAGATCAAGTGTAAAGGACGGTCTAAGCCTTTTGCCACGGTTAGAGCAATCATCACACCTAAGCTCAAAGAAAAAGGTCCAACGGGAATTCAAGAGATCATGAGCAAGGTTCTCACACTCAAGCTCGAGGACCCGCCATGGAGTTCACCTACTCCTTCTCTCCAAGCCTAAAACGGTTTGAAACGTCAAGCTTAGTGACGTTAAACAAGCGCACTCGGGAGGCAATCCCATGTTTATCCTTGTAAAGATTTGATTTTAGTTTCTTTCTAGTTCCTTTTTATGTTTTTGTTTCATGTTTTCAGGTTTTGTGGGTTCAATTTGGATCAAGGAGGAGGAAAATGATTCCAAGAAAACAACAGAAGGTATTTCGGGGTGCTGCGTCGGCTTACTGTACCCCGATGTCAACTCCAAGAAATCCAGTAGGAGAATCCTCGGTGTCGTGCATCGGTGAAGTGTATACCGATGTGATTTCTTCAGAGAAAACGCATGATCTACATCGGTGTGTTGCGTCGGCTTAGTGCATACCGAAATGACTTCTGTTGAAAAACAGAACTCATTTCGGGGTGATGCATCGGTGTACTGCACACCGATGTGACTTCCCCAAAATTCCACCAGGAGAATCCTCAGTGTCCAAGATCGTGGTACTTAATGCATGAATGGGTAGAGCTACAACACGTCACCCCCTCTCCAATCCAAAGGTATGATCCAAACTCCATTTCATTGTACATACTTTTTGCATATTTTTACCTTCTCTTTGACTTTTGTTGCATCGAGACGTTGCAATTCAAGTTCGGGGGAGGGATTTGTGTCTTTTGATCTTGTGTTTTATGATCTTATTTTTCTTTTTGCATATTTGAGTCTCATGCATTCATATAAGTGCATATAAAAACCGTAAAAATCAAAAATTTGAAAATTTGAACTAAAAAAGAAAGCATTTAGTTGCATTTTGCATGTTTAAGATTGAGTCTAGATGCATATAGGTTTGCATTCACATGCATTGGGAGGATTGTCCATGTAGAATATAAACTTAAGAGCTTGAATTAATGCCCTCGTTAGGAGTTCTTAGATGCATTTGAGCGATCACAAAGTTAAGGATGATCCATGCTTTGATCTTGCGGTTTGAATGTTTTTGTCTTGGTTGAAGCATGCTTTGAATTGAATCTAACTCTATCTACATGAACTCTAATCTTGACTTGAAATTATCATGCTTGTACATTGAAAAGTTGAACTCATGGATGTCATATACATATTTGAGCTATCTTACCCCTTTTCACTGCTCTCTTGTTAGCTCAAATAGCCGTTTCACATCTTTGGAACGGTTAACCACACCCTTAACTAAACCTTTCTTTCAAGCCTTCATCTCTTGTGTGTGTCGTGAGGCCTAATTTTGAATGAACTTAGCAAAAAGTGTTGAGTTTGGAACGACAAGGAGTTGATAGATAGGTTGGTAGCTTGAGTGTTGATGTAAAGAAAAGATAATGTGGAGAAAGGAAAAGGATTGGGGAAAGTAAAAAGTTTGAATTGGTTGGCATGAAAATGTGGAATAGCTCTAGGTGTTGAAAGTATAAGTCTCTATGTGTGTAAAATAAAGAAAGAGCCAAACGAAAAAAAAAATATGGCTAAGGCATCTAAATGATGATTGAGAGACTAGTTATGAAAGTGAAAAAGAGCTAAAAGAAAAAGATAAAGAGCCAATCCATTTGTGGAAAGAAAAGAAGTGTGGGTTTAAGAAGACAAAATGCCTTGTGAAATGGGTAGTTTAGAATGGATCTTGATGGGTTTAGAAATAGGAGTGGAGTTCATATTGGGGCATTGGGTAGACGGATGTCATCCTTGTACGCATCAATTGTTCTTTACTCTTAGCATTTTGTCAAAGTTCATTCTTTCGTGAGAGATCCCATTGCATTGGAATACCCACATTATTGAGATCATTTTTTATCTCAAAACATTTTCCCTAAGCCAAATGAGTTCTCTTGATTTGTATTAAGCATGATTCACCATTTACACTTAATGAATGTTAAAGAGTTAGAGGATATGATTGCTTGTAGATGCTAAGGCTTAGACCAAATTCGTGTAGCAACGAGTATGGCTAAATCTTTTGAAGTAGAGGTTGTTTGTGCATCATATAACTACTCTCAAGGGCATTGAATTGAATTCTTTTGTTAATATTCTCGGATATGATCTCCCGCATACCAACCTCTTCTTCGACTTGTTCTTGTTTGTTTGCTTGCGGACAAGCAAAAGCCAAGTTCGGGGGAGTTGATAGTTGCATAATTTAGTCCATTTTAGCATACATTTTAGTTAGCATTTTGTGACTTTTTGCATTCATTTCATGGTTTTTGGTCTAGTTTGCATCCATTTTAGAGTTAGTGAGTCTTAGGTTAGTTCTTGCATATGTTTGTGTGTTGTGGAGTCTTTTAGGTACCATTTGGAGCTTATGGAATAATGGTGGAGCTTGGAGGAAGATCATGGGGCAAAAGGAACCAGTTTGGAGCAAGAGTTATGCCCAAAGATCAAGGCAAATGTAGAGGCCGTCCGACATGCTTCAAAGATCGTCTCCGAAGAAGACCTTGCGCTCCGATTCAGCCTTGGAGTCCTTGATGAATATTGTAGGGAATTGAGTCATCCTTCCAACGGAGGTTGTTTCATCGCGTTCTGAGGCTTATTGCGGAAGTTATCGTCATTTCACTGAGCATATGTCCGTCTGGCGCGAAATGGACTCAGACAGAAGTCACATCGGTGTGGTGCATCGGGGTGATGCACACCGATGTGGACTCCCAGAAAACACACAGGATAATCCTCGGGGAGCTGCATCGGTCAACTACACACCGATGTGAGCTCCTCATGAGCAAAATGCAGAGTCCGTCCAAAGCGCTTCAAAGATCGACTCATATGAAGGGTTTCCATTTGGATTTAGCTTCGGCGATCTTCATGAAATTCGTAGATAATTTAGTTAGCTTTCGTTTGGAGGTGGTTTCAGGTCATTCCAAGCAGTGGTTCAAGAGATACGATCAATTTAGTGAACACATGTCCGTCTGGCATCGATTTGGACTAATGACAGAAGTCACATCGGGGTGCTGCATCGGTCAGATGCACACCGATGTGACTCCTGCGACCCACTTATGTATAAATGACTAAGAGACATAATTATGATGATATCTTGTTTTAGTTTTAAGTAAAAACACATTTCTTAGAGAGAGTTTGGAGTTTTTGAANTACTTGTTAGGTGTGATTAATGCTAGATTAGCCTTGACAAAGTTGATTTAGAACTTAAGGAATTTCACGCCCGGAAGGTGTTCGATGAAATTCCTCAACCAAACTTAGCAAGTGTTTTACATTCCTAGCCTATGGAAATGGATGTCTAGGGTGTTTAATGGCTATTTAGACTTGAGATTAATGCTTGTTGATCATTTAATTGCAAATGGAAGTTTGTTCTCAATTAAATGATTAGTGAAGTGATTATTGTCATGGAAGTGGATTAGTCTAAATTAGTGATCTAAGGCCTAAGGATTAGCATTGTTTGATTGTTTTAGTATCATGGTTTAGCTAGAGAATGTCCAAGTCGATTACCATTACCCGAAGTTCGTTTGCTTTATCTTGTTTAAATTGTTTTCGTTTCGTTTCGGATCAAAACTTGTTAGTCTTTTAATTACCTTTGTTATATGCTTGGTTATTTATTATCTTGTCTTTAAATTGATTAGGATCATTAGAAAACCTTTATTCGATTAGCTTAGATTAAGAAGTGTCTCGTATTCTCTCTGTGTTGTTCTCGTGCCTCCTTGTGGATTTGATCCCTAAGTGCTACAATGACATACCATTAGATTGTGGTATTGTGCACAGTGGGTAATTGTGCGGACCGTGAAAAAGTCCACTATCACTCTGCCATTTCTGCAGGTACGAGACGGTACGGTGCTCTCGATACAGGTGACGTTCCCGGTTCCAACTCTATGGTAAAGGCATCTTCTCAACTCGGTGGTGGTCCTTTCAAGGACTCAAATACGTCTGCGTATTCTTCCACTACTAGAATATTGTCAACTCCCAACTCCATGTCCTCCCCCACTACAGAGATGGTGGCGAGAAAAGCATCATTCCCCTTTTCTATCTGCTCCTCAGCCTGCAGCATGGAAATGACGGAAATACCCTTGTTGTACTTCACTCCTTGAAATACTAACTTCCTTTCTGGTCTGGCAAAATGAACTCGGGCTCGATAACAATCCAACACAGCTCGGTGCTTGGTCAACCAATCCATTCCCAGAATCACGTCGTAATGATTCAGCTCCATTTCTGTTAGGGTCCCAAGCAGTACTTCTCCGTTGATCACGACGGGTACGTCTTGGTGAACTCCAGTAGATCCCATTCGCTCAACTCCGGCGGTCTGAACTTCCTTCACTTTTAGAACAAACTCTCCCGCTAAGCTCCAACTCTTCGTCAGTCCTGAGCTGACACAACTGAGTGTAGCTCCAGTATCAAACAACGTGTGACCTAACTAGCCTCCCACTAAAACCGATCCTACATGGTTATGCTACCGCTAAGCATACAATTCACATAGACACGACTGTTGACTTTACTAAACATAAAATGACGAAAGAAAGTAACTTGAGATTTACGTACCAGCGATTTGTTCAACCACATCATGATCCCCAGCCATCATCACGCGCTGTCTTGTGTCCTGCCTCTTCGAAGGTGGCGGCAAGTATTCTCCACGACGGTCTCCTGATTGCTGCCTTCCATTTCCCCTCTCCGGGCACTCTCTCGCATAATGCCATGGTTTCCTACAGATGCTGCATTCTCATGGTGGTATAGGTCGAGTGCAATCCCTCCTGAGATGACCTGGTAGATTGCACCTGTAACACACTCCATGTGTGTTACCTACCATACATTGCCCATAATGCGTCTTCCCACATCGGTTACACCTTGGTTTTGCTACCGTGGCTGCATTGGCACCATCCCATGATCTCTTATGTGACTCGATCCCCTTGGAAACCCTTGCCTGTGCGGCCTTACTCAGACTTGCCTCCTTTTCCAGTCCTATCTCCAGCTTGGACGCTTTTTCAACTAACTCGATCATACTGCGGAAGTCACTCACCCCAACACGGTTCTGCAACTCAATCCTCCTCAATCGGCTGAATTTCTTCTCGTACTCTCTCACGGTTTTGCTACCCTACTGCAGATGTAAGAACTGGCTCTCCATAGTATCTATAGCCTCTTGCGGAAAATATCTCCTGGAGAACTCATCGTCAAAATCGGCCCAGGTCAGCTCGTAACGACCTTGGGCCTCTTCCACCACACCTTCCCACCAAACAAGGGCATCGTCCTTCAAGTACTGCACCGCCAGGCCCTTCCGATATGCTGGTGGACACTGTATTGCCTCAAAGTTCCACACAAGCCTCTTCTTCCAGTTGTCAGCAGCCAATGCATCAGAATCCCTGGTGAAGAAATCCATGCTCATACCCTTTAAATAATTCATAGCTCCCTAGTATGTTGGTCCCGGTGGGCGAACTTGCATCGGAGGGGGTGGTGGCGGGTACTGGCGATCAACTGCAACATTCTGTGGTGCCTGGTGCACAGGTGGATCATGTTGAACCTGCTCCTCTGGCTCAAGGTCTCCAAACCTCTCACGGTACCTTTGCAGCTTAGCCATCGCGACTGCATGCGCCTCAACTTGGGCCTCAACATTCTGCGGTGCCTGATTGAGATTGACAGGCTGCACACTTGCGGTCGAATTAGCTTGAACTGAACTGGCGATCTGGTCCTAGCAGCCACTCCATGCCTAGCTCCACGTCCATTCTTTGGAGGCATCTGAACACAAACACAGAACCAACGCGAAAACGATCAGATACTCCTCAAAGCTGAGCTCACACAAACAGACTAATTAGAGCGAACACACTAAGCGAGTCAAGTCCTACTGATGCCATTTTTTTTTTTTTTTGTAAATCTTCCCTCCCAAAAATCCGATCAAGTTTGAAAACATAAGTAAACCGATTTTTGAAAACAAATATATNTTTTTTTTTTTTTTGGAAATCGAACATCGAAAATCTGTCATTGATACCATTTCCTCCTCAGGACTGCCTCCCGGATCAGAACCGATTTGGCAAACCCGGTGCTCTAATACCAAAATTGTAACACCCGTCTTCTAACTTTCTCGATACGGTGTGTCACACGTTCGCTTATAACACAAGTAACCAACTCTTAACCGGAAATAATCGAACTTAATCTTTAATTCAATTAAAGCATCTTTCAATAAAAATACTTTAGTCTCAAATAAAAGAGAAAATTGACCAGAATAACACTAATCTTTCATATATATAATAGAATAACACCTTCAGAACTGAGTTGACTAGAATAACACAAATCTTTTGTTAAAAGACAGAAAACCCTATTTGAGTTACTTATTTACACAAATGCCATTTTGATTTATTTTTCTCTAAAAAAAAACCGTTTCTGAATTCAAAACAAAAAAAACTGTTGTGCCTTTCTAAAACATTTTCACTTACCTCCAATTCCGTAGAAAACGTAAAAACTGTCTTTTCTCTTTCTCACCCACATGGTTTTTCGCATCCTCGTCGTTGCCGTCATCGTGTTCGTCCTCCTCGCCATCGTCTTCATCGTCGTTGTCGTCATCCTCTCGTCGTCGTCATCTTCACTGTTGGCTTCACTTTCTTTTTTCTGTTCTTCATCCTCGCCGTCTTCCTCTCTTCTTCATCGTCCTCGCCGTCATCTTCTTCATCGTTCATCATCGCTGTCATCTTCTCTTTCATCGCCGCCGTCGAGAAACCCTAAAACCTAGCCGCTTCTCTTTCATCTTCTCTTTCTTCGCCGCCATCAGGAAACCCTAAAACCTAGATTCCGGTATTCTTCGTCTATTTCTTACTTTTTAGTATTTTGATTTTGTCGCCGATTTTGCAGATTTGTTGGTATTGTTGCAGATTTGTGTGTTGCATATTTGTTCCTTTTTCGAAGACTTGTTGGTATTTGTTGGTATTGTTGCAGATTTGTTTGTATTGTTGTAGTTTTGTGTGTTGCAGATTTGTTCTTTTTCGCAGACTTGTTGGTATTTGTTGCAAATTTGTTCTTTTGTTGCAGATTTGTGTGTTGCAGATTTGTTCCTTTTTCGCATACTTGTTGGTATTTGTTGCATATTTGTTGGTATTGTTGCAGATTTGTGTGTTGCAGATTTGTTCCTTTTTCGCAGACTTGTTGGTATTTGTTGCAGATTTGTTCTTTTGTTGCAGATTTGTGTGTTGCAGATTTGTTCCTTTTTCGCATACTTGTTGGTATTTGTTGCAGTTTGTTGGTATTGTTGCAGATTTGTGTGTTGCAGATTTGTTCCTTTTTCGCAGACTTGTTGGTAGTTGTTGCATATTTGTTCTTTTCTTGCAGATTTGTTGGTATTGTTGCAGATTTGTTGGTATTGTTGCAAATTTGTGTGTTGCAGATTTGTTCCTTTTTTGCAGACTTGTTGGTATTTGTTGGTATTGTTGCAGATTTGTTTGTATTGTTGTAGTTTTGTGTGTTGCAGATTTGTTCTTTTTTCGCAGACTTGTTGATATTTGTTGCAGATTTGTTCTTTTGTTGCAGATTTGTGTGTTGCAGATTTGTTCCTTTTTCGCAGACTTGTTGGTATTTGTTGCATATTTGTTCTTTTGTTGCAGATTTGTTGGTATTGTTGCAGATTTGTGTGTTGCAGATTTGTTCCTTTTTCGCAGACTTGTTAGTATTTGTTGCAGATTTGTTGGTATTTTTACAGATTTGTTGGTATTGTTGCAGATTTGTTGGTATTGTTGCAGATTTGTGTGTTGCAGATTTGTTCATTTTTTGCAGACTTGTTGGTATTTGTTGGTATTGTTGCAGATCTGTTTGTATTGTTGCAGTTTTGTGTGTTGCAGATTTGTTCCTTTTTTCGTAGACTTGTTGGTAGTTGTTGCAAATTTGTTCTTTTGTTGCAGATTTGTTGGTATTGTTGCCGACTTGTTTTATTTGTCGCAGACTTATTTCATGCAGACTTGTTTCATGTGATGCAGATTTGTTTCATTTATCGACTTGTTTCATTTTTTGTGTATAGGTATGGATTCTAGTGAGAAAAGAGAATATCCTCTGCGGATGTATAGGGTTGTTTCACAGCAAAATAAAAGTATGAATCATGGATGTTCTTTGTCAATTTTGAGAAATGTCTGTGCCAGTGTTGGCAAGAAGTATGGGAGTACCTAAAGAATTCAGCTCTTGGGGTTTTTATTTTGTTAGCAGAGAGTAAGTTTTGTTGGCATGGGAAGACAGTTCACTACTTCCTCGCACATCAGTGGGAAATTGTTAGCAAAAGTGAGATTTGGTGTTTGATTGGAGAGAAACCTATGAGGTTTTCATTGCATGAATTTGCAGAGCTGTCATGACTTAATTGTGATCCGTACATTGTTGAAAAAGAAGGGGAAGAAGCGGAAATTGATCACCACGAAATATGGGCTGAGATGGGTGTGCCTATAGGTGATGGACCTTCTTGGGAGAAGTTGGCTAAAGCGTTGACAAAGTGCCACACATGGAGTTACGAGAAGAGAAGAATTGTAGGTTGTTTGTGCATCCTCTCCCTAGGAATATTTGGTTTAAGTAGAGGATGTAGGATGGATTTGAAATGCGCCAAGAAAACATTGGATCCTGCTGCTTTGGAGAGGTTTCCGTGGGGTAGGAGGTCATTTGAATTGTTGATTGAGTCCATCAAAGAAGCAAACCTTGCTGATAACTCTTACACTTTGAAAGGATTAGTTCACGTGTTACAAATATGGGCGTATGAGTCATTTCAAATATTATGAGAACTTTATGGGAGAAAAAAGCAAGAAGAGGAACTTCATATTCTCTCATGGGGTGGATCTCGTGGCCGTTACGAAGTTGATGATATTGTACTTGAGGAAAAGAAAAAACATGGCCAGGTATATTTCTGCTTGCAGTCTACTCTTTTTCTTTTCACTTCAATGTGTAGTTTCTTGAACCTCCATTCGATTAGATTGTAAAGCTTGACCATTTTCTTGAGACAACTCATAATTTTAAAGCTTCACCATTCTCTTTTACCTTACATGTTTTTGCAAACATCTAATAATATCTAACAACCTCCAATGCTTCACAAATATAATCTATGTTATTGTATTGTTTGTCTTCTCCTTTATGTGTGATATTTAATTTGTCTCTATGTAGCTCTGGATTACATAGAGTTATCTCCACTGTTGCTCTAATTCATGAATGAACACATGTTTTTTTTTATTGGTTTTTCTTTTTGGTATATAATTGTTCGTACATCATTTTATACTACTTCGAACTTGCTGAAACACATAAACTCACAATAAAATAAATAAAAAACTTACGAAGAAAAAACCCGCGCATATGCTTTTTCCACAACATAAACAGTAACCACTGGATTGCGTGTGAAATGGATCTGAAGAGAGAGATGATTGAGATTTACGATAGCATCATTCCCGAGAACTGGAAGAAAGTGGTCGACCAAGTGAGGCCATATGCGAAAATGGTCCCATATTAGATTAAAGCTTTCACACCCAAAGAGAAAAGAAAGGGTCGTAAATTGAATCCTTTCAAACTTCACTATAACAAGCAGGTCCCACAAAACGTTCAGACATGCGACTGTGGTGTCTATGCTATCAAGTTCGTGGAGTGCCTTGCATTGGGATACAAAATGGATGCTTTAAGTGACAACACAATCGCCGAAATCCGTTTGAAGCTTGCAGCGGAGATTTTTGATGAGGTTATTGACGCAAAGCCTCAGATGTCTGACCCAAGGCCTCACGGTCAAGACAAAGTCCGCATACCTAAGCATGCCACACAAACGTAGTTATTTATGTACTTAAATCCTTTTGTCGCAGACTTTTGATGTAGATACCTAATTTCTTATTTGTATTGCAGACTTATTTATAACTGCATTGCAGACTTGTTTATAACTGTATTGTAGACTTATTATAACTGTATTGCAGACTTATTATAACTTCGTTGCAGACTTGTTTATAACCTCGTTGCGGACTTATTTTGACAGTGTTGCAGACTTGTTTCATTTGTTGCAGACTTATTTTAACATAAGTCTGCAACAAATGAAACGGAACGTCTCCTTATTTTTAACTGTTTTGCAGACATAAATTAAGAAAATTTCTTGAATAGTAAACTAGGTTTATTAGATACTGTAAAATTGGAAACAAAGCCATCATACAAATACACAACCACACGAGTCTTTAAACCATATTACAAAGTGAATAACAAATCACATGACACACGTACGCACATTATGTCCACTTTGTTGGCAATTGGAGCAAATGTGTTGCTTCCTCGGGATTTTCTTCTCCATTGCTTTCTCCAACGCAGATTTGTATCTAGAGTTCTTTGGCCTTCCAGGTGGTTGTCGAACTTCAGGAGGTAAACACAGTTTCGCAGCGACATGTTCAAGAATTGGTTGAGCTACATCACTTGGCATGATGCACATGGCGTAAGCATTACTGAGATAGTTTTTATAGTAGTACGGAGAAGTCAGACCAACACTGGACATTCTCTTAGCTTATCCACCTGCAATTGCGTGAACACAAGGCAACTTATCCAAGTCAAACCTACGACATGTGCATTTACGTTCCCGTACATTAACAACATGTACATGCGTCCCACTACTGACTTGTACTTGATCCACATCTATTTCTTGCACGGTCAACAGCCTCAAATCATTAACACGTGGCTGCCAAAATGTAAATTTTATTAGTGAAGACTTATTACGTATGTCGCAGACTTATAACATACGTTTCGGACTTATAACATATGCCGCAGACTTATTAGATATGACGCAGACTTATTAGATATGACGCAAACTTATTAGATATGTCGCAGACTTATTACCTCTAGTAATTTCTCCGCAGCACGTGTGAGTGTTGTAGACATTAGGCCTGCTTCACGCCTCCGCCCAGAGAACCATCTTGTTAACATGGACCATATGGCGTCCAAGAGCTTAGAAATGGGTAGGTTCCTAGCATCCGAGAGCACTCTATTTATTGACTCCGCTATGTTGGAAGTTAATATGTTGTACATGTGTCCTGGAAAATGAGCACGACTCCACACCTTCACATCAGCCTTCTGTAAATAAGAGTGAAGTGCAGGATTGATGTCTTCGATCGCATTGAATATAGCATTGAAATCCGATATCTTATATGCGTTTGCTGCTTTTTTAACCAACCGAAACGCATGACGTCCTTTAAACCTCGTTATTATGTTCTTGTACATATGATATGTACATATACCACGACTCGCCAATGGATACATTTTTTTAATGGCCTTCGATATCGATATATGCCTGTCAGAAATGATGGAGAGACTAACATCATCTGGAATCACACAACTAAGCTGTGTAAAGAACCATTCCCATGATGCATCATTCTCCGTGTCAACTACGGCAAATGCTATTGGGAAAATATTAAAGTTCCCATCCTGACATGTTGCGAGAAGGAGTGTTCCTTTATATTTCTCTCGGAGATATGTCCCGTCACCAACAACAATTTTGCGCATGTACTGAAAGCCGTTTATGCTTGCACCAAATGAGATGAACAAATACTTGAATCGATCTTCTGCATCGACTTCAAGACACGTATAAGTACCAGGATTAGCTCTTCGTATCAAGTATAAGTACGAAGGTATTTGCTCATATCCACTCTCCGGTGAACCCATTGCCAAAAGTCGTGCATGCTTTAAGGCTCGATAAGCTTTCCAGTATTCCATCTGTCACATTCATAAAACAATAAGTCTGCGGCAAAGGAATACAAATCTGCTACAAAACAAAATAAAACAAATCTGCAACAAATAAAACAAGTCTGCGACAAATATAACAAGTCTGCAACAAATAAAATAAGTCTGCGAAAAGGATAAAACAAAACTGCAACTGAACAGATAAGTCTGCGACAACTGAACAAAATAAGTCTGCAATAAACAAAATAAGTTTGCAATAAACAAAACAAGTCTGCGACACACGATGACTGCAGCCATACCTTAATATTGTATCGTTTGTTCAGAGCATCTGTAACATGACTAGGTAACACTTTTGAACCGATACCACCCACAAAATCCATGTACATTTGTCCCAAAATCTCGTGTGTAGCTTGGCGACAACGGGCTCCACGGTCTGTCACAGAACATGTATGTTCTTTAAAGTATACTTTTATATAGAAATAAGGAGAATCTCCAACTGTAGTAGCTCGGACTCTCCATGTGCATCCTTCTATCCAACATCGAACAATTAATAAGGTTGGCGTTGAATAATCAACGTTAAAATCAAACTTCTGCGCAACAGAAAGAATCTTCAACCTCATCTCCAATGCCTCTTTGTTATCATACCTTTGTCCGACCGATATATCCAACGAAGTCATTTCCATTTTCCGGTAATCTTCATCAACTTTGTTATCATTCCTTTCTGCCTTTTTTTTTTGTGGCACTCTTCATTCTCTTCCTCCTCACGAAGCTTTCCATATAGACAGTAATCCTCATCACCAGAACTAGCACCATCCGGATCGTCGCAACAATCAAACATGTATTGGTCCTCGTTGTCCTCATCCTCATCACCATAACTAGCATCCCCTTCTTCTTTTGCATTACCATCAAATTCAACTTCTATTTTTGCTCGCTTCAGCGATGGTCTACCTTGTGCACGATTGTCTTCACCATCTTCACGCTTTTAAGCGTCCTTTAACTCCAATGATACCTCCTTATCTGATACACATAGCCGCAACGTATCTGATTTGAATTGTTCAAAGAAACCTTGCAATTGTCTCGTATTACCAACAAAGACAGGAGGAGTTTCTACTGGTAACTTGACCAATATCTTCTTCGGAAACATGTAGCTCAATTCAACTTTGTACTTATTCTTATCAACTCCATAATCCTCGTAAACCATTTGAATGAATTCGTCGAACGAAGTTGCAGCATTGGTTCCAAGAACTCAAGAACCTCTACTACTATCGACAATAAAAATCCATCTAATTTGCAACATTATCGGCGATAGGCGGCGACGATGGAGAACGAGATTGGCGGCGACGATAGACAACGGGATCGGGGCGGCGACGACGACAGACAACGGGATCGGCGGAGATAGATAAAGTTTTTATATTTGAGAATGGCGGAGATAGATTGATCATCGGTGACAATGGAGAATGAGATCGGCCGTCGTACATAACCCTAATTGTGCAGTGGCATTTTCCGTAAATTTGTAACTTATTAGGGACATCTCAAAGTTCGAAATAAGTCTGCGACAAACAAAGTGTTATTCTAGTCAGAAAACAAGTCTGCAACACAGTCTAATAAGTCTGCAGTTTTTAATGCCACGTAAGCAATTTACAAATAAGTCTGCGACGTTGAGCATAAAATCTGCGACATTGTAAATAAATCTGCGAGAAGCGATGTTATTTCAGTAAGACCTTTAAGGTGTCGCAGACTTAGTCTATTTGTCGCAGATTTTCCAAAAGTCTGCAACAAAACATTTAAGTCTGCAACAAACAGCTGCAGATTTTTTATAAGTCTGCATAATAAGTCTGCAAATGAACTTAAGTCAGCGACAAAGGGAATAAATCTGCGTAATAAGTCTGCAATCAAAATAAGTCTGCAACAAAGCACATTAAGTCTGCGTCGAAAAGTCTGCAACACGCATAATAAGTCTGCAGATGTGCGCAGACTTAATAAGTCTGCAGATGTGCGCAGACTTAATAAGTCTGCAACATTGAAAAATAAATATGCATCTTAAGTCTGCAGATCTGCGCAGATTTATTAAGTCTGCAGATCTGCGCAGATTTATTAAGTCTGCAACATTTAACATTCAACGTGCATTTCGAACAAGTCAGACAACACGCAACACACAACAATACTCTTTTCCTTTAATTAATAATTCTTGGTGATACATATATACATAATTATATATGATTATAATATAATAATACATACTCAAACAAATACGTGTTATCTATTTATATGTAACCCGTAGGTATGTCTAGTTTAATAATAGACTAAATGAATGACGGAGACGAACGGGTATATGGGAAAACACAATTCTTGTTCCTCACCTTAGCAAATCGGAAAGAGTTCTCGGAACTGACTGAAATGGAACAAACAGTGAATAACACGGGTTTACCTTTCCCGGTCACTCCCACGCGAGACGGCGGGGAGGTTGGCGGCGGCAGACGGGTCTGGAAGCTCCGACGGTGGCGCGAGTCTCAGACCTACGGTGGCTCCAAAGCAAACGAGGTTAGGTTCATCTCAATCGGACCGAGACAGAAGAAGAACCTAGGGTTAAGCTCACGGCTTACCTTTCCAATGACGTGACTCGGTCGACGGCGGCTCCTGGGTCGACGGCGGTGACGGTAGAGGACTCAAGGGATAAGGTTTGCGCATAAGTAACTAGGCTTGCATCCCGAGGTAAGTTTCTCCTTTTTGAGGCGGATTCGACAAGGGTTCGGTTTCGAGCTCGGGTCTAGACTTGGGTTCTTGGGCCTCATAGCCCATTAGTGGTTCCGGGATGTTACACTTGTAGTCTTACTGACTATATTCTGATCAGATTGAGCAATTATATATTCAGTGACTGCTTGGGTACTTCGATTAGCATCTTCCATTGGGTGCACATCTCTTTTGTTAAACAAGAATTCATTACGAGATTTCAATAACATCCATACTATCCAGAATGGTAGAAGTCTTACCTGAGCAGCCAATGTACTCATTTGTTGAATATGAAGCATTTTCTGTAAATACACTTTATTCAAACAAAATATTTAAACGTTTTAAAGAGAATCATTAATGACATTTAAAATCAAATTTCTTACGGTTACTAAAACGCTTTGCCGCATTCAATATTTTTTTCAAGTCGTGCTTTTGAGTTTTGAGATAACAAAGTAGCGATTCAATAGTTCTTTTTATAATTTTTTTTTCCTTATAACCTCTCCGACAAAAATTTTGTAAGTCTTTGTTTCGGGTTTTTTCGTCCACTTAGAGGCTAATCTCATGCACCACAAACACAAACGAGGTCAAATGTCGGAAAACATGATGAAAATGTGTTTTCCGATGGTTTTCCGACGCTCAAGTCAGGAAAGTGTAAAAAGACCACAAAGTTTGACGTCAGAAATAGGAAAGAATCGGAAAACGTTAAGGAAAGAGATTTTGGGTGACACCGTCAACAGATCTATACATCTGGCGCATACATTTTCGTAAATCAAACTAGTAACCTAAATTTTCAAAACCTAAACAATTACTCCCAAACGATGAACCTAGATTCAAAAAGACTAAGAGATTGAAAACCAAAAAAAACAAGCACCACAAACCAGCACCATGGATGTACTTCCACTCTAGTTTTGTCTTGACGAAATCCACTTATGATGAAATACATATATCTCTGATAAATTTGCAAACCAACAACAGGACAAAGGCTCCCAATCCCAATGCCTACGACGAAACGCCAAACACCAAAGCCGAAATCTCTTTTTTCTCTATGGAGACTAGGGCAAACTTTTCGTTACTATTCTTCTATTTTTATTTTTAAACAAACCCTTTTCTTCGAAATTCTGTAAAGACTAAAAAAAAAAAAAATATTTTTATGAATCTAATTGGTAACACATGGTAATACAGTTATTTTGATGGTACAAGCAGGCTCAACTCAAATAATATGTGAGCCATATGTTGAGTTTAATCTTTTTTTTTAAAACCTTATTTATATTATTGTAAATTTGAAAATTATAGCTTTATTCTACATATTTGTTTTTCAAAAATCAGGGTCCTGATTACCTTGTAAAAATCTACTATATAAAATTGGGTCAACTCTCTCCAGTTTTGTTTCACGTCATCACACCAGAGAAGAACACGCGGCAATAATCTACTATTCCTATAAACCAATAACAGCGCTCCGCCTTGCCCACATCACCGTTAATTGACCTTCTGCCGCTTCTCCTCCTCCTCTATATGGAGTCTCTTTGTAGCGGTAGATGCGATTCAACTTCTTCTGCCTTCGATTTGACACGGGACACGCCCTTCTCCTTACTGTTTCCTGCCTAAATCAAAGATTAGCAGCTTCCAGGCCTTGCAAAAGAAAACTTCACGCAAATACGCAATTGATAGAGAGAGGATTTATGAGGTGCACAGTTGTTTCCGTTGAAACATATGGAATGTTTCATGTTCTTGTCGTTACAAATCTTTACATGTTCTTTTTCGTTTGCTTTTTTTTAGTTTAGAGATAAATATTTATCCAATTTCGACCTTAGATCCGTGTCTGAATTTCTGAATTAGCGTCGAGCGTCGAATTTTATTGATTTAGCTATGGATTTGGATTTAGATGGACTGTTGGGTGAGATCAAAGATGGGAAGGGGCTTAAACTTTGAAGAACTATGCATACTACTTGGTGTTGATTCCAATTTTGATGCTTTCAGATCAATAAAAGAGGAGATTCAGTGGAAGATAAAGTTAAGAGGCTTGATGCTGAGCTCTGCAAATACAAAGAACAGATCGAAAAGACAAGACCTGGTCCTGCTCAAGAAGCTATCAAAGCTCGAGCTATGAGAGTTCTGAAGCAAAAGAAGATGAGAGTTGTATCTGCATTTGTGTTTATCATCTTGTATGTGAAGTGCCAGTTTCTTCTCTCAATAGTTATGGATATCAACTGGCACCATTTTTTGCTCAGGTATGAAGGACAACGTGACATGCTATACAATCAGACTTTCAACCTCGATCAAGTTTCATTTGCTGCTGAAAGCCTCAAAGATGCTCAACAAACTGTATGTATCGAAAAGTTTTTTATTTGTCTAAAACTTTCTAACCAACAATAATCTCCGACATGCAATGATTTAGAGAACACCGATTCCAGCGATGTGTATGTTTTCAAGCTTCATCATATTTGACTGAGCTTGCAGGAGTGATCTTTCTTGATTTACATCTACAACAAGTTTAATAACTGTATAGTATTAACAAACTGTGTCATTGTTGTTTTTTTGGAAACTGACAGAGAAACAGAGAAGTATGAGTGATTTGCAAGATAAAGTTGATGGCTACCTCCAGAAGGTAACTATAGTTTACTCAGCTTGATTGAATTAGTAATTACTGCCAACAACTTTGAAGTAAATAGCGTAATAATGCACTCGTGTGCGCTGATTTTAAACATGTCTATTTGCCAGGATTGGTGGGTTCCTACTTCACAAAAATAATTATAAATTGTCGAAATATAGTGGCAAAATGATTTTCTTGTTGGATATTGTCATGGCAAACAAGGAAAGTTATGGAAAAAAGGGAAAAGACTGGTATAGGTTGGTATCGAGTTCTTTCATATTAGCATGAAGGATGTATGAACAATTATGATGGCTCTAACTTTCCTTGCATGGATGCAGAATTGATGGAAAAACCGAAAGCTCGGAACGCCAGAAGTTGGTTAATAGGTTTAATGAGCCTGAAAACAAAAAGGTGAAATGCACTCTAATCTCAACCAGAGCGGGATTCCTGGGAATTAATCTTTATGCTGCTAATCGTGTGATCATCGTTGATGGTTCATGGAATCCAAATGACAGTAGTCTATTCATTTGTAATGATCAATATTATTTTTTGATTTGATTGCTTGGAAGTTTGTTTCATAAGAATAATTGTACAAGTTATATTCTCTTATATAGAGATGAAATAGATCTAAGTTTTCTAAATTAAAATTAAGATAAACATAAATGTAAATAATATATTTAAAGATAAAGTAAATTTTATAAACTAAGATATTAGTAAATATCCCGGAAACTAAAAGAACCTAACCCAGATGAATTGGATTTTGGCTCTGATACCATGATAAATTGATGAGAGCAAGAACACAAATATGTTTAGGAAGAATTATTATTAGACTCTCGTAAGAATAATTGTACAAGTTATATTTTCTTATATAGAGATGAAATAGACCTAAGTTTCCTAAATTAAGATAAACATAAATGTAAATACTATATTTAAAGATAAAGTAAATTTCTTAAACTAAGATATTGGTAAATATCCATATTCTTATTGATTTTCATGTTTTTCATAATCTCGATATGGTCGATCTCATCGATCTCCCAATAAAAAATGATTGCATGGTTTAGACGAAAACTGAGATATATGAGTGGATAAATGGATATTGATGAAGGCTATCCCAAAGGCAAATATTCGGGATATGACAAGTTGGTGAAGAACACTAGGACGCAGGGCCGACTCAACATTTATATGAGTCTTATGGCGAGATTTTTTTTTGGCTTTATAACTTGGATTTTCTGAGTTTTTTGTTGAATAAAAATTTTAAAGTTTTCTTATATTAATTTTTTTAAATTTTGTTATGAAAACAAAAAAATGCATATTAATTTTTTAGGGATCTTTTATTTTTTATATAATTTTTTCGTATTTTTAAAAATATTTAACAAAAATGAGCAACTTAATAAGACACGAGATTAGGCTCCGAGCCATCGCACCCGGTGTCCCCCCCTCTTAAACCGCCCTGCTAGGATGGTGACACGTGAACTTATTAGCATTGAATTTACGTTTTATTGCTGAAAATGCTTAGGTTTATGCAATTTTTTTACTTGCTTAAGCATCAGATATGTCATTTGCCTCATTAAGACTTCTCAGTATACATATAACGTGTACCTTGTTTACTTCTCTTGCATGAACAATTTGTTAAATAACGGTTTGTGAAATAATATGTTCAAAAAATCGGCGCGTATGCGCGGATACTCACTTAATTGATATAAAAAATGATAAATAGTGATATCATCTTGTTGAAGTAACTCTTTACCGCTTTACTGAATGGTCCACCAATCACCAATCGAAGCCTATATATATAGTTACATGCCAACTGAATAAGGATTAATGTAGTTTGTTACAATACCATCTCAATTTTTTGGTAAAAATTTCCAAAGCATGAATCCAAACAGTATCAAAAGAAAATTTAGAAATGAATGCAAAAAATGAGATCCAAATCTATTGGGTATCTGACCAATTAAAAAAAAAATATATATATATATATATATTGGGTAAAAACAATAATGGGCCTATGATCAGTCAAAACCCAAAACCTCCGTCTCCGACAATCGAATCGAAACTTAACAAATCGGCGAGACAAAAAAAAATGCCCGCCAAGTTAACCCTAAATCCGCACCGCCGTGTAGATGAACACGTTCAGACTCGGAACTTTGATCCGACGCACTTCTTCTCAGATTTCTTCAAATCAATTCCTTCGCTTCTCCGGATCCTCTGCATCAATTCCTAAATCTCGTTTCTTTTCCAATGGCGCTGACGGCGAAAGTGCGCTTTATCACCACGCGCGTTTATTCAGGAAACCACTATCCACCGGTTTGAAATTCAATCTTTCCAACTCCGTGAGCCTTATGGGTTTCGTCGATCGACCCATTCGAGTCATCGACACTGAACCCGATAGGTTCGGTGTTTACACTTTGCTTAGAGTGAAAGACCCGCGTGATCAAAATCGGAGCTTTAGGTCAGGTTTGTTCTCGATTTAAGTTTCCTGTTCGGCTCTGTAGTCTCGGATTTGTTCATAGGATTTGCATTAATCGACGAGTATGGTTCATGACTTTGGGACTAAAATCAAAAAAAAATCATGGGAATTTGATGGGTCAGTTTGATTTCGTGGTGTGTTTAGCCATAATGATGAATTATTATGCGATGATTAGTTCTTGTTCCTGAATCTTGTGATGGTCAAAGTAAAGTCTTATATTCCAATAAGCACAACGTAGATTCATTTGAGGATTGATGAGATCTTGATTCTGATTGCAATTAGCATAGCTCTCAGAGTTTAGGATTGATGTGTTTAGCCATAATTATGAATTTAGGGTTTGATTCTGATTTGGATCTGTGCATCCTGTCTTGTTTGATTCAATTGACAGTATACCTCTTAGCATGTGGGATGCGATGGCAAGGAAGTGCATTGCGCATCTGAAGCCAAATGATTTTATACTTGTCTCAGGCTGCCTTGTTTCTTTCGGCAGGAGCTCGAGAAATGAAAATAGCAGCTTAGGTTTACATTACCAGGTTCGTGTTTCTTCTTGACCGTTAAAACATTATCTCAAACTCTAGACTAGTAAATGTCCAAGTCCTTGCTTCCACCATCTTCTCTTGATGAATGGTGTATAGGGTTACGTATACTACTTGAGTACTCAAGATCCGATTTCTATATATGTTATTAGTACATGTATCTGTAATGTTAATGTCTTTCTTCTGTTTGTAGCTATGATTTACCAGACTCGTTAATTATTGCAGGTTAGAGTGACAGAGGTGAATTATGTGATGGCTCCAGCAAGTCATCTAGAAACAGGTTAATATATCTTCTACTCTTCACCCTCTCTATTGATAGTGAATATGAAGCTGAATGAATCCACATTGATTAAAAAAACCTTGTACCAAGCTGAATCCACATTTGAAACAGGTTTATATCTTCCAGTTTAGGTACTCGGGTTTATAAAGTAGTTTCGCTCGGTAGTTTAGAATGTTGACTTTGAATAGTTGCATACATTTTACAAGAAAAGGTGATAGAAATTTTCCCGCTGACATGACTTTCTTTCTGTGTTTTGGTGTCTCTTAAAGTGGCGAGAGAAGATGGTATAGAAGAATCCAAGAATGGTAAGATTCACTTGTGGCAAGCCTTCTTTGCGAACCCAGACGAGTGGTGGGACAAGAGGAGAAATAAGATGAACCCAAGGCAGGCTGACTTCACACACAAAGATACAGGTGAAGCTCTCTGGCTTGAGGATACACCGGTTTGGGTTACTAGACAACTTGAATTGTTCGACCAGAGAAGACCAGATAGTATAGAAGAATCCAAGAATGATGAGATTCACTTGTGGAAAGCCTTCTTTGCGAACCCAGATGAGTGGTGGGACAAGAGGAGAAATAAGAAGAACCCGAGGCTGCCTGACTTCACACACAAAGATACAGATGAAGCTCTCTGGCTTAACTCATATACACCGGTTTGGGTTACTAGACAATTTGAATTGTTTGACCAGGGAAGAGCAGATGATATAGAAGAATCCAACAATGCTGAGATTTACTTGTGGCAAGTCTTCTTTGCGAATCCACACGAGTGGTGGGACAACAGGAGAAGTAAGATGAACCCGGGGCAACCTGACTTCAAGCACAAAGATACAGGTGAAGCTCTCTGGCTTGAGTCAGATACACCGGTCTGGATTACTCGACAACTTGAATTGCTCGACCAGAGAAACACAAACAAAAGCTGCTACGATCAGGAACAAACACTTCGGGGCGGTCTTGGCGACTGGGTTTAGGACGAAATGTTCTTGGGATATTGCAAAGTGTGTTTAATCACTTTATGTTTATTATCCTAAGAGTTAGAGAATAATCATTTTAAACTGTTTATACAAAAAAGGTAGTATCTATTATACGCAGATGCGAAAGTATCCAACCGGGTAATTTGGACCGCATATCGTGACGGCTATATCTGCAAGTTTAAACATAAATGGCAATCTTTTATTAGAGCAAAGAGATGTGAGATCATAAACCAACATAAGCGTATCTGTCTCCATTTTGTTCTACAAATTTCTTCCCATTCCTAAGCAACTAACAGTGTGGTCTGATCTTATATTCTCAAGGGAAATACAGATGATGTATAGAAAGAATCACATTTAGCAAATAGCAAGAACCTAAATGACCAGACTCAGAGAGGGAGACTTTTAAGGAGTATGTATATACCTCTTGTCTGCAAAGATCATCATCCCATAATCAGCCTTTGACCGAATTACTCGTCCTACACATTGACCTGCTTGCCTCTGTTTTATAGCCAGAGACGCATCATGATAGCTCAACTAAGAAACAAAAAGGAGATACGTTTCAGATACATTTCTCAATAAGATCATTTGAATGGTACAATTTTACATTCGAGTCACAACATATCTGAAACAGTGAAAACCAGAACAACATACTGACCTACAATATAGAATCTGGAATATGAGGCATTCTCTCGTCATAAGGCTCAGTGATGACGGAAAATCCACGCGCATATGTCCCAACAAGAGTTGCAAAGTTGCATACTCTCTGGATAGGCAAAAACTCATCTGCCTCTGTAAGTTCACATATAGAACCAACGCATCATCTTTCTTACCAGATAAGTCCCCTCTCAGTGCTAAACCCTGAACCCAGCCTGTTGTATTCAGCTCGCAATCTTCCTGCATCTAAAGCCTTGAAACTTCATTACCAGTTAGACAATTTTTAACCATAGAATCACTAAACAAGACAGAGTCATGTGCTTTCAAGTTGATGACAATTGAGCGTTTGTAATTTTTAAGTTCCCTAAACTTTCACTTGCTTGAGAAGAGGCAAACTCATAAAAGCAGATCATCTTTTCCTTACCTATCGATTTCTTGGCTTATCTTATTAAGGAAATAAGGACACCATCCTCGATTCTCACCAAACTCCCTCAAATCCTAACACACACACACACACACATTCATCATCATCAATCAGCAAATTAATAATAATTGTGAGAATCCAAAACGTTTCTTACCTCTAATGTTCTCAAAGTAGTCACAGAGTTGTACATTCGAATGCGGACCGAAACCGTATCAAGCCATTAATGAACCGGGAAAAAACTAAAGAACCAAATTTAATACGGTCGCTGTTATGTATTAAATTAATTTCTAATGTCGATTTATTTAATGAATACTATAGATTTTAAATCTGCTGTTAATAAAGTGACTTATCTGTCTTTAAGAAACTTTAGAAAAGTGTAAGATAAAGGTTAGAGATATCTGATTGGTAAAAAAATTCCTTAAAATTTCATAAGATCGCTGTCTGCATCTCTATATTATTATTTAAAAAGTCATTTAAAAAAATAAACTTTATTTTATAAGTTATTACATGTGTCTTTACAAATAAGAAAAAATAATTGAAAATAGCAAATGATATAACAGTTTTTTAAAATTATTGAAAAAAATATAGAAAGTATTTGTTTTCCGGATATTTACTATTTAGTTTTTTAATTATTACGATATTAAAAATATTGAAAAAATATTATTCGGGATCTTGCAATATTTTTCACAATAATTTGTTATTTTTATTTAAATATATATTAAAACAAAATTTGAAAAATATTTTACTACTTTTATAAAAAATTAGACACGAGAAAATTATTTTTTTAAAGATTTTTTGAACTGATCATAAAACCCATAGTCATTAAGCGGTGCATATTAGAGTTTGTGTTTTCAAGATTATATTTTACGAGTTACCGAATAATATTTTAGTCCACTGCAAAATGAGTTCAGTAAGCGGGTTAGCCCACCACGGGACGGGTTAGTTTGCCATAAAAGCGGATCTCGCAAGTCAAAATATTAGTTTTTAGTTTTAAAGATAGATGGTATACTCAATTTACTAAATATTATGATTTTTTTTTGGAAATTAATTATAATTTGTTATATTTTTATTTGAGTATATATCAAATCTAAGTTTGAAAAATATTTACTATTTTTATAAAGAGTTAGACACAAGAAAAATGATTTTTAATAGTTCGCGGATCGCCCACAAAATTCACAGTCATTAAACGGTGCATATTAAAATTTATGTTTTTAAGATTATAGTTTTTTGTGGGTTAGACCGAATAATATTTTAGTCCACTGCAAAACGGATTAAGTAGATTAGTTAATCTGGTTTGACAGCTTTATCTATAATCATTAATTAGACATATTATAAAATTCAGAAAATGTCAAAACAATTTTTCTTAAATTTTAAAACAATTTTTAAGAAAAAATTATCCACACTATTCCTAGTTTTTTATATAATTTACTAAATTAGGCTCCGCCTCCTAAATTTTAAAGGAGCGCAAGCTAGAAAAAAAAAAAAAAAGGCCGTTTTATACATTTTTATAATAATTTTTTTGAACTTAAAAAAGAAGTTTCAGATATTAGAAGTTTCATCCGTCAATCTCATCTTTAACCTTATCTATTTTAGGAGTTTCAGAGTTCGTTATGTACCTCATCATCAAATTAGCTAAAGATTTTGTGAGTTCTTCTTATCTTTTCATGTCCCTTATTTTTTTCTGCACCATCATTCACTTTTCTTATTCGTTTCGAAGACACGTTTTTGTGCAGTTTAAATATTTGTTAAATAGATGAGTTACAATGATTAAATAAATAGAAAAAAGTATACATGATTAGTAGATGAGTCACAACGATAGTTAGATACCACACAATTGAATTTGGAGAGCAACGATTGATTGATAAATTGATACCACACAATTATACAAGGCAATTTGTTTTTTTGTTTACTTTTAAAACAAAGCTCCGTGTATATAGCAGAAGAGCAAGTGAGCAACCATAGATTGGTCACACAAAGCAATTTGGATTTCCACAGTAATAACCCAAAATCTAAATAGCAATTGAATTCCATTATTCTAATCTAATAAGACAAAAACCCAGTATTTAGTTGATTGTATAAACCCAAAATTTCAATTAAACAAAACTAATCACTTGATCATATAAAAAACAAAATCTATGAAGAAAATAAGAAGTAAGAAATTGAGAATCGACGCACCAGGAGGAAAAAACAAAAGAAAACTGACGATAAATGGAGAAGAAGAAGACTGGCGATAAATGGTTTAAGTTTAATAGTTTTGGGTCTTCATTGGTTTATTGAAAGAAAAAAAAAACCAAAAACGTCTCCTAAAAATCAAACTCATGAAAATATAGTGTAAATCACCTACACTTTACCACTTGCCCACCAAGACTTTTAAGAATATAGTGGCCGGATTTTTAATATTAAAACGAGGGTCGGCTTTGGGCCCTGCGTGATACGTGGGAAAATAAGAAAATATTTAGATTTTAAAATTGACAACCCTCTTAATTATGATATGTATAATTATATTCTAAATTAAGATCCCGTTATGTTATTCACAAATAATGTTTTATGATTCACAATTAAGAAATTAGAAATTGATTTATATTGGTTCCAAAAACATAATTTCCATTATATTGTAGTTTCTGTTTTTTTCTCTTATTTTATTTTTTCTTATTTTAGTGATTTTCATTTAGAAAAACATAATTCATTTTTTCCTTTTTCTGAAATAACTAAAAATAGGGAAATGTATATTATTAAATTGACACATCTTACAATCTTATTTAACAATGACACATGTGCATGTCATAATCTGATGAGTTATAATTATCATATATCAAATTTACGTTGAACGATTCAGTTTTGTATAATAAAATAAGCCAGCCTATATATATTTGATTGTTACACAATGTCTGCAGCTACTCGTCCGGTTCCGTGGTGAGATATTTCATGGGTCAGTGGAAGCCACCACGGTTCGAATAGCATGCACCGAAACGTTGGGAGTATATATCACATACATATGTATGTGTGTGTGTGTTTGCTTGCTATATATATATATATATGTGACTTTAATCAAGGTATTCTAAAATACCTTTTTGAATTTTTTTTGGTCGTTAGACAACCATTTCCTTAAGTTATGAATATATTTACTGTGTTATAAATTGCATATAGAACTTTGTTGCGCTGAAAAACATTGGAAAAAAAATGTATACAAAAGAAAGGATGTTATCAATTTTTTTTTGGGTGTTTTTTTTGTTTTTATCATCATTTTGGGGCACAACAGACCGACCCAATAACCAAATACCTCCACACATAGAAGGCATGTAGAGTCAAACTCGACACCAATAAGATGGTAGCAGAGGTGTGACAACCATTGGCCCACTTGCTCCTTTTTTTTTTTTGATGGTCAGACAACCATTTCTTTTAAGTTAAAAATATTTTACCCTGTTAGAATTACATACAAAACTCTTTGTTAAGTAAATCATTTGGCTTTGTTCCAGTGGTAACTTCCAAGGAAGAGATTCCTGGGTTCGAGTCAATTTGGCCACCTAATCCGCAACTGCGCGAAAAAAAAAGTTGGACCTAAAGAGTATTAGTCTGGGCTGAAGGCTTGAGATTACTTCCGGATTAAAAAAAAAAAAAAATACTCTTTTCAAATAGAAAAACTTTTACAAAAAGACTGATGTTATATTTATTATTACACACAATGACACATTAAAGTCAACAAAAGATGTAGCAGAAAGGTTCGAATCCTCGGATCACCACTCATAATGGCTCTCATTTTCTTGAACACTCAAGAGACTCAAGAGTAAAACCAGATTAGTTAATACATTCCTTTTTTGTAAGGCTAAAAGCGATACTATTGAAATTGCGGTTAATCTACATTGAAAATAAAACGTAAAAACCAACACTAGCAGAATCGATAATTTAGCACGGAAAACAAATAAGCTAAAACATAAGGATACTAATAAGGATATGGAAAACACATCCCCAATGCAATGCGATCCGGCAACTTCAAAAGAGAAGAACCAAGCTTACTAAACCGAAGCTATCACGGCGGCTAGAGGAGGATATGGAAAAAAACCAAACCCAGTGAGGAGCTGAAGACCTAACTAGCCGAGAGAAGCCTTCGATCCAACAACAGGAAAGGAACCTGAACCCACAACACTCTAACGAAGTAGCTGAAATCCGAGACTATAGCCCGAAAAACCCACAATGCCATGGCTGGAAGAGACCAGTTGAAATTTCGAGACTAAACAGAGAGATGGCCAACGCAACCAACAACTTCATAAACCGGAGTCAATTGGCCGATATTGGTTCAAATCGGGTGTGCGGAGCTTACTAATAACAATAACCCCTCCTCCCCAGTTCGGTGAAGGAGTACTTGTTGGAGTTCAGCAAAGTTTATGAAAAAACCTTTAGTGCGGTAGAAACTGAGATTGGTAATATCGATGGGATGCCTTAGCAAATTTGCGTCGGTTTCGTGAAGCGAATGGAGTTCGGCGAATTTTTTTGAAAAGACGTATCTTCAACCGTTGCGGAATTCAAGGAATCGTCATAATTACTTTCCTTGGTAACCGTTTTTCTCTCTATATATTCTCTTTGACTTCCCTTTACCTTCACTTCACTTCCTTCGCTATAAAAAGTATTGCTCTCACTTCTCTCTAGCGATCTTACTTTCTCTCTCTAAATTATTTTGTTTGTTTGAGTTTCTTTGAATTTTCCAGTAATTCGCCGCCGCGAGCCTTATATTGTACGGTGTGATTTTCCCGATTTTCTTGAAGGTCTCCGAATTTTCCGACCAATCTTCATTGTGTTCTTCGTTGTTCTTCAATCCGCTCTCGGATCTAGCATGAACAAAAGAGAATCCAATTTATCACCCGAATCCGTTAACGATTACGAGAAAGCTCTAGAGAATCTGGTCATTCCCCAAGAGTTACTACTTAGAAAGAATCACCGACCTTGGAACCCCCCCCCCCCCCCCCCCCCCCCCCCCCCCCCCCCCCCCCCGAGGGTTACATCTGTGTTTACGAGGACTACTTTAGAAGTTGTGTGGTCTTTTATTCCCGTTGTCGTATCTGTTGTATGAATATTGCAATCGTCGTCACGCTGCGATCTCCCAGCTTAAACTGGCTACGGTCATAAATATCGTTGGAATTCTTAGCTTGGGTGAAGAGTGCGGTATCCGGATAACTAATCCAATTTTCTAGGAGTTGTTCTCGATGAACATTACCGCGCAGAAGCATTGGTTCTTCTCGGCCAACGCAAAGCCGAGATACGATCTTGTTACTGGAGATAAACCTAGTAAAGTCAGCGATAAGGATACCAAGTATTTTTATCTCCCGGATTGATCGTTATTTGTATCGAATCCTGGCGGATCTTTCCGAACTGAGTAGAGTTCGCTAATTAGTAGACGTTTAGTCGTTTCTCATATGCATGCTTATGTACATATTTTCTTTGTCTAACAATTTTTCCTTTTTTTTTTTTTGCAGACCGTCATCCTCCAGGCATTTTTCATATTCTGAGATTTTTGTCGGACGACGCTAAGAAGCTTCATTGGCCATAAGCTTACCAAGAAAAGCTCAACAGAAAAATACACCGAGCTAGTAAAGGTTAGTCCGCGGCTTTTCTTATCTTCATCGTATTGCCAAATGACGTTTCTGACACTTAGGATGTTTGTCAGCTAAAGCTCCACGTCGAAAGAGAAACATGAAGATGAACTTGTTCGACATTCCGAACTACACCTCCTAACTGGAGGATGCTCAAAATCTTATCAAGCTAAATCAAATCAAAGGTCGTGAGGACACCGAAAAGCATGTTGCCTTTGAGGAGCAAACCCCTGTTGGGGATCAGTTGGATCCAGAGGGCGAGCTCGAGGCTAAGAGGCAGAGAAAGAGAAAAGGGAAATCGGCTGTAAAGAGGTCGTCGAGAGGGGACGCCTCTTCAAGACAATCCGAAGGAATCAGAGAAGAGACTCCTACGAATATCGTGGGCGATTCTTCCGATCCTCCGACCAAGTCTTGGGAACCGGGTAATAATGCCTTGGTGATCCATACTGGGGATGTTGTCATTGAGACCAACACTTCGAGGAAGAGGTCGTCGAGAGACGTTTAGATCGACGATGCCACCCATACCGACAAAGCTACCACCTCTAAGAGGCAAAAAAACAAAGGCCCTACGGTTTATTCCGTTAAGTTTGACTATCATAAGAATGAGCCGTTTATTAATAATGAAGATGCATGTATGGATGTCTATCAGCAGATTAAGCTCGGGGCACGAGATCTTCATGACACGGATAAGCTTGAAGAAGCTGAACGTTTCAAGAAACTGACTCGTTCTATAGCGGATGTGAGTTAATTTTTAGTCTCTTTCCAAATTGACTCGTTCCATAACCAAAACGATGCAAATTAGAGAAAACCCAAATTTTCGGTTAAGAGTCAAATCGTCATAAGTTTAACCCTCTAAGAAGATATTCTCACCGTCTGATCCAACCCAATTTCGGAGACATCAAAGATGAACCAGCTACCTTTCTATTCCAACTGATTTGAGCACGATCCAACGGTTCAATCAAAAGATACATGGAGATCAAAAAGTCCCGCCTGGCCAATCCTGGAGAAGCTCCACCCGCGGCCAGAAGCCATTTTACCGCGGGCAGAAGCTCTACACCTGTGGCCAGGAAGCATTTCACCGAGGGCAGAAGCTCCGCGACCGCGGCCAGCCCTGTTTCGTCCCAAAAAGCCCGTTTGCAAATCCGTATGAAGCCCGTTCAACTTTATTATTCGGGGAAACCTTAATGACGACCAAACAAGAGTTGAAGACCTATAAATATGTAGTTTATTTGCCCTAATTTTGTGTGCCCCTTTTGGGTGCCCCTTTGGAGCCACCATCACGATTTTCTTAGCTTTTTATGTTCTTTTGTTCTTCGTTCTTCGTTCTTTGTTTAGGGAGATAGAAACTTCTATTAAACCCTCTTTTCTATTCTGTTTTATCTTTTATGCATTCATCATTCTCTTCTACTTTCTTTATGTTTGAGTAATTCGTCGTTGAGTTTAAGGGCTCCATCGAAGGGAATTGATTATGTTCGATAAGGATATTCGTGAGATAAACTTAGCCGTATTTTAGAACTCTTTCCTATAGGTTGTTGTTAAAGCATGGATCTAGCGTCATGAACTAGAGACTGATCCAAGGTGTATTAAGAGCCACAAAAGTGTTGAATCTGATCACTAGAACTGTAATTTATATGGAGTGTGTTGCGTTATAAGATACGAAAGTATACTTGTAAAGTACCGTGAATGTTTATGAACTTGATTTTGTCATCATAAATTTCTGCGTGGCTAGCAACGAAAGCTGACTAGTTAAATATATAAGATATAAGTGTGTAGGATGTACGAGAGTAGGCTACACATATTTTTAGGATCGATATTTAAAGGGCTTTGTTACCGTGTTTTGAATCGATCATATCCCGAAGATATCCATGTCAACTCAACATTAGTTTTTATTATTTTAATAGAATCTTATTTTCTTTCTTTGCATTCATGTAGAAATCGTGACAACCTATCCAAAAACCCCCTTTTCGTCGTAGACTGCCTTACTAATTCTGGTTCTAAGGTTTTGTAGGTAAGCGAGGATTCCATGTGGATCGATACCTTAAGTACTACATCGCACTGCTGTGCACTTGCAGTTAACTAGGGTTATAATTATTATCACCTGAAGCTACGCTAAACCCTAGTAGCATCAGTGGTTAAGAAGGACTTGGATGCCGAAAAGGAGAAGTCTGAGCAGGCTGCATGGGCTGTATCCGATCTTAGAAAGGAGCTTCATACCTTCAAAACCGCGAATGCCACACACAAAGTTGAGAGAGATGCGGTCGCTAGGACGCTTAAGTACTGAGACGACCAGATTGAGGGCGTCTCGGATGCCAAGCTAGTCGCTTGGTGGAATTTAGAGCTCATGTCGCGGAGTTGAGCTTTTATACCTCAATCTCTTGGTCTCGCAGGGCGTCTTGGGAAAGTGGTTGCTGAAGGGTATCTCCCATGTATCCGTGTGTCATAGTTCGGGCTATTCCGCTTTGATTAGCTTGAGAATGAGGTAGGTCGGTGAAGAGTTCAGCGTAGCTGAGGCGTTCCATCTTGAGGCTGAGTTGATGTTTGATTCTATCGGAGCTCGTTGATTTGCTGGTTGAATTGGGCCTGAGTTTTCGCCATAGTGTCGAATCGCTCGTTGTTCTGACAAGTTAAGTTGACGATCTGTGTGGCCAAGACTTGCAAGATAGCAATATGGCCAGCTTGTTCAGTTGATGCGGCGTTGGTTGCGTTATGAGGTACATGTGGCACATGGATATCGTTTGGATCCACTGGGTTAGTGTTTTCGAGTCCGTTGTTGTTGTCGCCTCCTTGAGGTGAGCCGTTCGGTGTTCCTCCTATCACCGAGTTTACTTATTGAGATTTAGATCCGAGTAGTCCCCACAGACGGCGCCAATTGTTGAACGTGGATTTCAACTAAGTTAAATAAATAACAAAAAGGGGATCGGAATTTCATTTTATTAAGTATCTCGACGAAGTACATGAAAAATTAGGTCGTCAGAGGTCGACGAGCTAATCGAAAAACAAGTAAGATCTAAGATATTAGAAGCTGGAAAACTCGGAGCTAATTATCTCTTAGGTCTTGTGAATGAATTGTCGGATGGCTTGTGAATAAGGAGACCCCTCCTATTTATAAGATCTTCTGTCGGTTTAGACTTGGCAATTTCCTTTTCCTTCGCAAAGTTGGATCATGTTAATTTCCTTTTTTCTTGACGAGTATTTCCTTTTAAAAATATTTTTGTAAAAAAAAGGATTAAAAAACAGAAAAAAATCTGTTTGTTTAAAAGCTTAATTTTTTTTTTTTTTGCTCGGGGTCCGAAAAAACTTGAGCCTACTCTGGGCTGAATCCTTGACGGTTGTGAACTATCGTAAACCAAAGTCAATTAGCCGATCTCAATTCTAACTGGCTTAAACCGGGTGTGCGGATCTTACCACTAAAAGTCACATGTCCTAATTGTAATCTCTTGTTTCTATTGCAAAATACATCTATTATAATTGGTAAATCCTTTATTTCTAAAGTCGATGGATTTAATGAGTTCATCTGATAAGTACATAATCTTTTTCTTTTTTGAATTGATAAAAGGTGTCTTTGTCACCTCTTTGCCAGAAACTTTTGCAGATTTAAATAGCCATTCCCAACGGGAGTCGAACTGCGGGCACACAACCAGACACATACCCAAGTTGTTGGTTAGATGCCACTAGCCCAACACCTGTTGATAATCTGCCGTCAATAAGTGACTAATCCAAAAAAGTAAGATAAATCTGATTGGTAAAAATTTCCATAATTCTGCAATTTTTTCCCAATTTAAAATTTACGCTGTCGGTAAATTTTAAATAATCCATAAATCAGCTTATATATTTTTATCGGAACTTTTGTGTCCGCAGCTATTCGTCCGGTCTGGTGGTGAGATAATTCATGGGTCAGTGATTGCTCGCCGCAGTTCGATTAGCATGCACCGACGAAAGAATAATAATCTTTCACGTATATGTATGTATGTACACATATATACATATATATGTGAACACTAATCAAGGTATTCTAAAATACCTTTTTCATTTCTATTTTTGTTCTTTTTTATAACCATTTCCTTTTCTTTTTTTTTCGAAAGAATGTAAAATTATTCATAAAAAAAACTGTTTTACAACAAGTGCAACTTAATTGTTTACGAAAGTGCTAAAATTTAGGAGATTTTACATGCATATAGTAAAGGAAATTAAGAATCATCTAGTTGCGAACCATCGTATGAGACCGTCCTCAAGCACGTTGATTCTTTGTTTTCGGATTATGAGGATTCTGTTCCGAATGGTTTTGTCTATGACTTTGGTGATTTGAGTCGGATGAGAAGCCTTTTCTCCATGTCTACGAAGATTTCGTTCCCTCCATATGCTGTGAACGCATACCTGAAAAGTATACCGAATCAAGAAAAGTGTTGTGGTGTCTTGTGTTTCATCCAAGAGGATTTGTACAAGGTCAGACCACATCGTAGTGAATTGAGCTTGAAGAATTCCTCCCATTAAAACTCGCCAAACCTCTACTGAAAATGGGCATCAGAAGAACAAGTGGTTCCTTGTTTCCAAAGGTGAGTGGCAGAATATGCAAGCCGGATCAGGCCTAGAGTTCCATAACATCGTTTGATCTCCCGTTGTCAATATATTATGAAAAGCCAGCCAGGTGCAAAAGGAGTACTTCGGGGTAGCAAACGTAAACCAAGCCCTCTTATTCCAAGTTACCTTAGGCTTTTGTACTCTTGTTTGATTCCACGTTTCAATTGAAGATAATGGATTTCTGAATTTGTTATTCGTTCCTCTCCATAGAGCAATGTCCTTACCCCTTAGACCTCTGGTTTTTTGTTCCTCAATGATTTTTTCAATATCATTCAGTGCGCACACCCTGTGTCTCCTTGGCTGGCGATTTAGTAATGCAGAGTTTACCGTTGCCGTTGCTTGAATTCCAAGATCAATCGTTCCCCTAGGTCCCGTAATGTCAAACATAATTCCCTTTGTCGACCAGTTATCTAACCAAAAGGAGGTTGTTAACCCATCTCCAATTTCCATACGACAGAAGTCCTTAGCCGTATCACGATGCTTTAGGATCTTCTTCCACATCCAAGAGCCTATGTTTGTTTTCTTTATTGACCAGAATGAATCCTTTTTTATGAGAAACATATGTATCCATCTCACCCAGAGTGAAGCATCAGAATTCATTATTCTCCAAATCAATTTGAGGCAGCTTGTTCGATTTACCTCACGAATATTGCGCAGCCCTAGACCTCCGTCGTCATTTGGAGTACACACCACATCCCATGCTATCTTTGCTTTTTTCGAGTTTAATGCTGGTCCTGACCATAGGAAGGCGGAGCTCAAACGATCGACTTCTTTTAAACATGCTCCTGGTAAGCAAAAAGCCGCAAGCCAGAAGTTGGTAATGCTAACCACCATAGATTTAATTAGTTTCATCCTACCAGCATATGATAAACAACGAGCGGTCCAAGAGCTGATCATTCTTCTTATATTTTCGATAAGTGGAAGGTAATCTGATGTTGTCATTCACCTTGTTGTTAACGGCAATCCCAGGTAGCGGACTGGTAGTTGCCCTGTTTCAAACGGTGATTGGTTCTCTATTGCTGCGCGGGTCTGGTCGGAAACACCACCTAAGTAAATCTTTGATTTTGCCACACTTATTTTCAGACCAGAACAGGTTTCAAACTCCTTGAAAATATCAATGAACCCCTCTATCGATCTCACTCTCCCATCTGTGAAGATCATTAGGTCGTCAGCAAAGCATAGATGTGTTAGGTAAAGATTCTTACATCTTGGGTGGTATCCAATGCGGTTTTCTGACGCTGCTTTGTCGATGAACTTTGACAGCAAATTCATACTTATTACATATAGGTATGGCGAAAGAGAGCAGCCCTGTCGTAGACCCCTTTCACTCTTGAAAAACCTAGCTAGCTCTTCGTTCACTTGCACAGAGAATGAGGCTGTAGTTATGCACAATCTGATCCAATGAATAAATTTCTGGGGCAAGTTTAGTGCCTCTAGCACATTGAGAATGAAGGACCATTGTACCGAGTCGAATGCTTTCGATATGTCTATCTTCATTGCACTTCGAGGGGAAACTGTTCTGTTGTGATAGTCTTTTACCAATTCCGTGGCGAGGAAAAGATTTTCGATGAGAAGACGTCCTTTGACAAAGGCAGACTGGTTTGGCGCTATGAACTTGGGTAAGATCATCTTCAGCCTGTTAGCAAGTAATTTGGAAATTACCTTGTAGATAACATTACAGCACGATATCGGTATATAATCCTTCATTTCTCTCGCTCTTTCCTCCTTTGGTATTAGTGCCAAGATTGTGGTATTGACTCCTTTGGGGAGGAAACCTTTTATGAAGAATGATTGAACTGCCTCTGTGAAATCCTTTCCCACAATTGGCCAGGTTGCTTTGAAAAATTCCGTTGTATATCCATCCGGACCCGGAGATTTATTATTTGGCATTCGAAACAATACATCTCTGATTTCCTCCTTAGAAATGTCTTGAGTTAACCCAGCAACTTCTGCGGCGGAACATTGAAACCCCACCAGATTTCGAAGTCTATCAACTGCAACTTCCTCGTACTCTGGTGGTTTGTATTGCAAGAATTCTAGAAAATAACTTTCTGCCTCCGATTTGATTTCCTCAATGCTTGTTACCACTTCTCCATTTCGGCACAATATTTCTCTAATCGTGTTTCTCAGCTCTCGAACTTTTGCTGCTAGGTAAAATGCCTTGTTGTTATTATCTCTTATCTCCAACCAATGCATTTTTGATTTTTGGCTCATGAAATTCTCCTCCAGACCCGAGACATGCTGCCAACGATTTAGAGCGTTTGCCTCTTCTTCGACACTTCACTACAGGAAAAACGGGTTTTAATAGCACATTATGATAGCGGTTTGTGGGGTTGTGCTATCGTTGATAACAACCTGACTTTTCTATAGCGTTTATGAAAAATAAACGCTATAATATGTTTGGCGGGATTAAAACTTCGCTCTGGCGCCAACACTTGTACTTTTTAATAGCAGAATTAAAAAACAAACGCTATCGAAGGGTTAACCGGGAATGGAAATTTTTTTGTGCCGCTAAATTAAAAAAAAAACCTAAAAAAAAAAATAACAATCGTGACCAGTCTTGCTCTCAGTTTTTTTTTGTTCTTCTTCGACAAAAACAAGGAAAAGATTTTACAGAGAAAATCGATCCCCTTGCTCTCAATTTTGTTCTTATCTCTTTCCACAATCAGTCATTCTCGATCTCTCACAGTCTCTATCTCTCAGTCTCGATCTCTCACAGTCTCGATCTCTATCAGTCTCGTTTCCCCTGTCCGACTGAAGGTAAAATTTTGTATTGTTTTTTGTTTAAAATTGGGAATTCGACATTGAGGGTTTTGTTCATGTAATACACACCTTCAGTACTCAATTTGTAATTTTCTGAGCTTCTATTAAGTAGCTAATTGATATATATGATTGTTTTGCAGCTGAATTTCAATCGTAGTTATCCTTAGAGGCCTCCTGTTGCTCAGACATTAAGTGTAAGCTGTTATTTCTTTATTGTTTGTTCCTAAGTAAGTTTGAACTACGGTTTTATGTGATGTATTGGAGTGTCTGAATGATGAACTTACTATCCCAAATGTATGTTAATTGGTGGTGGAGGTGTGATCTTACTGTGCTATGGATAAGGCGTGGGTTTGGCTTCCAAGGTATGAATCTCACTGTGTTTTGTTTAGTATTTAGAGCTTAGTTTCTAATGAGACACAAATATTAATGAACTTTACAAATTTTCAAAAACTTGCAGGGCTAGCCCTGAGTATGTTGACGGAGCAAAAACTTTTGTGACTACAGCAGCAAAGAGATTGGGTAATCCAACTGAAATGTTTTGCCCCTGCATAGATTGCCGCAATGTTTGTCATCAACTGCTAGACATAATAGAGGAGCATCTAGTGATTAAGGGTATGGATCCCAAGTACAAGAGGCGAACTTGTTGGATCAAGCATGGTGACAGAAGGAATGATGTGTCAGATAATGTCATTACATCAGAATCTGAGGCTTATGAATTGTTTAAGACAGCATTTTTTCCGGGTGGTGGTAGTTCAGAGCCATCAAATCACATTGGAGATGAGTTTGATGAGGCTGAAACGGAAGAAGACTGTCAGTTTAAGAAGAAATTGAAGGATGCTGAAACTCCACTATACTCAACGTGTCACAACTACAGTAAGGTATCTGCCATCATGGCTCTTTATCGCATAAAAGTTAAGAGTGGAATGTCAGAGAACTATTTCGATCAGCTTTTGACTACAATACATGACATGCTGCCTGAAGATAATGTTCTGCCAAAGTCCACAGACGAAATGAAGAAATTTTTGAAGATTTTTGGATTTGGATACGATATCATTCACGCATGCAAGAACGATTGTATCCTTTATCGGAAGCAGTATGAGGATATGGAAATCTGTCCAAGATGTAGTGCTTCAAGATGGGAATTGGATAAACATAGTGGTGAGGAAAAGAAGGGGATTCCAGCAAAGGTACTTAGGTATTTTCCGGTCAAAGACAAATTGAATAGGATGTTTAGATCGAAACGGTTGGCTGAGGATTTGCGTTGGCATTCCAATAATGCTAGTGTAGATGGCTCAATACGACACCCGGTAGACTCTGTAACATGGAGCCAGGTTAATAATAAATGGCCAGAGTTTGCTGCTGAACCAAGAAACATTCGTCTAGGTCTTTCTACAGATGGGATGAACCCTTTCTCCATTCAAAATACCAAGTACAGTACATGGCCAGTGTTGTTGGTGAATTACAATATGTCTCCAACCACTTGTATGAAGGCTGAGAACATCATGTTGACTATGTTGATCCCTGGTCCAACTGCACCAAGCAACAACATTGATGTCTATCTCGAACCATTGATAGATGATTTAAAGGCTTTGTGGTGCGAAGGTATTGAGGTTTACGACTCATTTCTTAAGGAGAGTTTCACACTCAGATGTATTTTGCTATGGACTATCAGTGACTATCCAGCCTTGGGAACATTATCTGGTTGTAAAGTGAAGGGTAAACAAGCATGTAATGTTTGTGGAACAGATACACCAAATAGATGGTTAAAGTTCAGTCGGAAGTATGTGTATATGGGCAACAGGAAGCGGCTCAGTCCTGGACATATTTATAGACGTAAAAAAGGAGGGTTTGACAACACCATAGAGGAGGGTTCTGCTAATAGAATTAAAACAGGAGCTGAAATCTTTAAGATACTTAAGGAGTTCAGAAATGATTTTGGAAGACCTTTAGATAAGGAAGCTAAGAGAAAAAGAATTGAATTGTGTGAAGATGAGGTCGTTTTAGATGAAGAGTATGCAGAAAACACTGAGCAATGGCGGTGGAAAAAGCGATCCATATTTTTCGATTTACCGTACTGGAAGGTAATCAATTCTTCACATTAATTACTTTATCTTAACTACTTTTAGAGATTCAGTTGGTGTATTTACTTTCAATTGGTCATGTGTCTAGGAACTTCCGGTGCGTCACAACATTGATGTGATGCACGTGGAAAAGAACATGTCTGAAGCTTTACTGTCTACTTTGATGCATAGTGCTAAATCTAAAGATGGTTTGAAAGCAAGAAAAGACTTGGAGGATATTGGAATTCGAAGACACTTGCACTCAGAGGTCCGGGGGAAGAAAACGTATTTACCTCCAGCAGCTTATTGGATGTCCAAAGAAGAGAAGAAGATATTTTGCAAGAGATTGTCTAAGTTTAGAGGTCCTGATGGCTACTGTGGTAATATCGCAAACTGTGTTTCACACAATCCTCCTGTTATAGGTAGTATGAAGTCACATGATCATCATGTTCTTATGCAAAATCTGCTACCTGTGGCTTTGAGAGGATTGCTACCAAGAGGACCTAGGATTGCAGTGACTCGAGTCTGCAACTTCTTCAATAGATTGTGCCAGCGTACCTGTGACCCGGAGAAGCTGATATCTTTAGAGTCTGAGATTATAGTGACATTGTGCCAACTGGAGTGGTTCTTTCCTCCTTCACTTTTTGATATCATGTTCCACCTTCCTTTACATCTAGCAAGGGAGGCACGATTGGGTGGACCGGTGCACTTTCGGTGGATGTATCCCTTTGAGAGGTACTGATCTTGTGTTTATATTTGTCTCTCATATGTGCTTGTAAGATACTAGCTGGTTATAACCTGACAAATGTGTTTTGATATTGTGATGTAGATACATGAAAACCCTCAAGGCATGTGTAAAAAATTATGCAAGGCCAGAAGCGTGTATGGCTGAGGGATACTTGGCAGGAGAATGCATTGCATTCTGCTTAGAGTTTTTGACTGACTCTGTGAAAGTGCAAGAAGCAGTAAAACGAAATGAAGATGTTCAGTCTGATGAACTTGTCCTTGAAGGTCGGCCACTGCAGAAGGGAACAGAGGTATTCCTTTCTGATAAAGATAGAGATATAGCACATCGATATGTGTTAATGAACACGGCAATTATGGATCCATATGTGCAGTAAGTACAACCTTCTAACATATATAACTTTCAAATATGGAGTAGTATACTTACTTAAGTCTAATTATTAATGTGTTGTTATTCAAATGATGCATTTGGAAGAATTGCAATCTAAGGATGTTCGGTGCGCTAGGAATGAGACTTTGTTGTGGAAGCTTCATAACGAACGGTTTGCACAGTGGCTAAAGGAAAAGGTTTGTGGAATTCAAATTAATTTTTAACTTAATTTACAAGCTTTTTTATATGTTACTAACACCGTTATATTATACATTAGATATCTACTAACTCAGAGACTCTTTCAAAAAAGCTGAAGTGGTTAGCTTTTGGACCCAGGAGTACTGCTGAATCTTATAAAGGATTTGTCATCAATGGGCATCGATTTCATACAGATGACGTTAAGAGGAAAACTCAGAATAGTGGAGTGACATATGAAGCGTTCACTATGTGTAGAGCTAGTGCAAAAGATAGAAGACAAATGGCTGATATAGTTACATACTACGGAGTGATAAAGGAGATCATAATGCTAGACTACCATATGTTCAGTGTTCCATTGTTTAAGTGTAACTGGGCGCACACAGGAAACGGTGTGAAGGAAGAAGATGGATTCACGCAAGTCAATCTCCATATGAACCAGTCCTCATATCTCCGGGATCCATACATTATGGCATCACAAGCAAAACAAATATTTTACTCTAGAGAATGCGACTCATCTGTGTGGTATGTTGTTATGAGGGCGCCTCCAAGGGGCTATTACGAGTTAGAGATAGAGGAAGATTTTGTTGGAGCACCATCATCTGAACAGCTAGTTGAAGACTTAGAGGACCAATCTTCTGATGACGACACATACTATGTCAGGGATGATTGTGAAGGGGTTGTAGTGGGAGATTAGTAATTTATATTTGCCACGTTGAGTTGCAATGTTTTTTTTTTTATTTCTGGTGTTTGTTAATTTATATTGGCCACCTTGGTTATGATCTACATTGAGTGCGATTGTATAGTTATTATGTTGCTTGATCTTCAGTTGGTTTGTTATTATGTTGCAGAATCTAAGATTGCTCATACTAACTGGGTTGTAGCTTGTGCTGTTGCAGGAGATTTGATGAAAAAGAATAGAGGAGAAATGGTACGCCGCAATGCACGTCAACAAGGCATTGAGCCAGTCGTCACGGTGCCAAAAAACAAGCAGAAGACAAAGAAGCTTCTGAAGCAAGTCACTGTTGAGCCTAGTAAGCGAGCCTTCGAGCAAGTTACTGATGATGATGTCCAAGTGAATGTAGGAGAAGAAGAAGAAGCTGAAATGGAAATTGATGCATACCACTTTGATGAGCCTGAGTTAGAAATTGAACAGCCTTTAGGAGATGGAACTGATCCTCAGGAACAACCCATTCAGTCCACAGCAGGTGGAACTGAGACTCAGGAACAGGCTATGGAAGTTAACACTGAAACCAGGGAGTCACCAGCAATAGTTGCATTCTGTTTAGCACAAAGATCTTCATAAGCTTCCTTTGTCTTTTTTTTTGGTGAGATTTCCCATTCTTTCTCTGCATAGACCACGAAGTAAAGGCTTTAATCCCTTTAGTTTTTTTTTGTAAATCAGTACATAGCAGAAGTAGAGTGATATAAGTCATCAGTCTCTGCCCAGTAATTTTCGATCAAAGTGTAAAACTCAGGCATCGTAGTTAAGGCGTTCACGAATTTGAATGGTGTTCTTCTTTTTGCCGCCACTGCATCTAGTTGGATTCGACACCGCAAATGATCTGAACAACCCCTAGCTTCAAATACAGAATAAGACTGAGAGTAATTTCGTAACCAAGCACCATTGACCATCACCCTGTCTAGCTTCTTGCGAATAAGACCTCTACTTCGCTTATTACACCATGTGAATAACGGCCCTTGATAGCCTAGATCCAATAACGAGCAATGATTTCGTGCTTCTTGGAAATCTATCGTTCCCAAACTTATACTTGGTGAATTGTCGAATTCTGAGTGTTCCTTTCCCTCTAGGATTTCATTGTAGTCTCCGAACATTATCCAGGATTTATTGCGGAATAAAGGAGAATCATGGTGATCTCTAATGTCCTGCCATAACCCTTTCCGATCATCGACAAAGTTCGATGCGTAGATAAAAGAACAGAAGAATTCCTCCTTCCCCTCGTCCATTTGAATAGAACAAGTGATCATTTGAGCGCTCTTGAAAACCGGTGTAAGACGAATTTCCAGTCTCCAAACAACCCATATTCTTCCTAACTGGTTATGCTCATAGTTGGTCATACATGACCAGCCTTGAAAAACTTTTGAAACAATGCTCCTTGATTTAGTTTCCTTAACCCTTGTCTCCAGTAAGCAACCGAATTACATAGCACTGTTTTCTACCCACTCCTTCACTACGGTATGTTTTGATGATTTGTTAAAACCGCGAACATTCCAAAAAAACCTTGACATTAAAGGTTTTTTCGAAGGGACCTTCTTAGTTAATTGATGATGGTTGTATCCTTAGCTTTTAGAGCATGTGAATCACCTTGAAGATTAATGTTGGCAGTAGATGTTCTGCTTGGGGGTTGTTCTGGTCGAACCACTGTCTTTTGCATCTCTTCTTCGCCAACAAAATTTTCTTTTGATGGGGATTGTTTCAATATCTCGAGATCAGTTTCAACAGCTTCTTTCTTTGTTTTCGCTGCTTCTTTTTCTTCTTTTCCTTTGGTCAGCTCTGTGATTTCGCTGGTTTTTGAGACATCTTCAATACTGTTTATGAAATTCTCTAGTGCTTCCTCTATTTCTGATTACTTGTCACACAATACCGCAAATCTTGAGGATAAGATAGATACCTGACTGTACTCCAATTCGTTATTTTGAATTTTTGTGTTTCTCGATGTCTTAGCCGGCGAAACTCTCTGCCATTCTCCTTCTTCAATTTCGATGTTGGCTTTAGATGTTTCTGCTAAATCCATATTTTTTTATTTTGGTATTTCTCTCTCCACAACGGCCAAAGGTAGAGTAGTCTTTGAACTTCATGCATCTGATGCTTTGGGTTTAATGACTCGGGCAAGGTCACTTTGAATTTCCTTTTGTTTCCCTGCTCTAACTAAACAAACCGTGTTTAGGTGTCCCCATTTGTTGCACATTGAGCACCGAGGAGGCAACCACGGGTAACTGAATTTAACATCGTTCTCTGTTCTGTTAGTATTGAAACGCATCATTTTTGGTAACTCCTTCGTAAGGTCTGCTCTTACAAAGACTTTTGCGATTTTGAAGTCCACGCATTGGACTGTCTCTGGATGAAGTCTTACTGGGACTCCAACTGCACTAGAGATGAAACTCAAACCTTTGTCGGAGAACATATCTATCGGTACATTTTTTAGGTGTAACCATAATGGCACAGACTCAACTTCTGGTGATTTGTCTTCAGGAAACGGTGTCCACTCCGACATGATTACAAGGATATCCGCTAAATTCCACATTCCTCTTCGAAGAATTCTCGCCCGAATATTAGGATTGCAGATCATGAACTTCATGGTTTTTGAATCGATTACTTGAATGTCGATCATCTGAGACTTATCTCCTAAGGCCCAAATCTTGTTTACTATCGAGTGAATCTTTGCAACGTGGGAGCTGTTGCAAGGAATTTCCCAATCAGAAAGTCCTCCCAGAGAGGCGAGGCGTCTTTGAATACTTCGTCTAGCACGACCGTTGAACCAACGCCTTCTTTCAGAGAAACTCCGAAGTCATAGTTTGCCAGAATTTTTTTGTTTTTCAAGATCTTAACCCAGGAATATGTCGATTTTGCTTCATAGACCTGACTCACTTTCGCTGAATCTTCAGACTTTTTCTGGTCACCATCTCGCTTTGGCTGCGAGTTCGCCGGCGACGCCAAGTCACGAGAGAGAAGAAGATTCGTTGAAATCTTCTTTGCTTTCTCACCTACGGCCAGATCGACAGGGACATCCACCTCAGAAGCAGAGAATTCTGCTCCTGTCTCTGTTTCCATGGCCATTACGGCAATCGATACCTCCTCCAGACCCTTCACAATGCTTTTGGAGTCAACTAGAGCTCCGAACATGATCTCCGACTCCACCTCCTTCTGCTTCAAACCTGCCTCCGACGGAGGATCAGATTGATCCGATGCCATGATCCACGTACTTTTTGTCTGCAATCAGGCGAGAAAAGTGACTTTGTCACTGTAGCAATTAATCGCACTCACAATCGCTTTTTTTGACTTATCGCTCTCTCCTTCTTTTTTTTCTGTTGTCAGCCAACCATTTTTAAAGATATTTTTTACTGTGTCAAGATTTTTTTAATCCTAATATCAATGGAGTTTATGGATTCTTTTGATTTTAAATCTGCTGTTGTTGATAAGTGACTAATAATAACCTGATTGGTAAACAATTCCATAATTCCGCAAGTGTATATATATATTTGATGGAACCTCCATGTCTGCAACTACTCGATCGGTTCGGTGGTGGGATAATTCATTGGACAGTGATTACCCACCACGGTTCGAGTAACACGAGGTATTCTAAAATACTTTTTTTTATATATTGTTGTGGAGTCGAAAAGGAAATACATTAAAGAGAAATGTACAAAAGGAAGGATGTTATTAGAGAAATTTGGAAAAATGGTGTATACAAGTCACTAATTTATCAAAAGGGTGTGTTTTATAATCTTCTTTGCTAAATGGGTAGTTTTTGACTTGAAAATTCTGTCTTGCCATTCCAAAACAATCTTATTTACATTTTATGTCATTAAGACAGTTTAATAAATCAAATTTATAATCAAATTAATAAGATCAAAGTTTGCATTTTGTAAAAGCCCTGATTGAATACTGGTCGACAAGGTTTTTCGTTCTTCATCGTACCCAATTCCATCTGCATCATCTTCGCAACTATCTTCTTCATTCTTGTCACAGTTATTCACATTACAC